>VXBJ01007131.1:176232-200323 GCA_013400055.1 Nycticryphes semicollaris
CTCGCCGAGAAGAAAACTGTAGAGCTCTTACAGAAAATATTGTTAGGCTACTAAGCAGGAAAAAAACAGTGGCCAAGCACTAGCCAGCCGTATTGTGGGTGAAAGAAAAGGGTTTTTCTTCACTCCCCATGGCTTGAGGGAAGGGGAGAGTTTTTGGTTTATCCAGGCTTCTAGCCACTCTATAGAGATATGCGTGTCGAGTGTGGAGACAGCAGAGGCAAACAAGGTAAATAAGGATTTTTTTTTTCATTTTCTTTTTTTTTTTGTTTCAGTTTGAGGAGCCAGAAGAGATGTGGGATGAGCAACGTCCGTTTGGAATGTGAGGACAGGAGATACATAATCTCAGCAGACCCATTTTACCCCCAACATTCTCGTTCCTTCTTCTGGAGGAAACTTTGGGACCACTGAGAGCACAATGCATGGGGAGCACCAGATCACTGCTAGGAGCAATCCTGGCTCCCAGCCTCCAGCTGGACACATATTTCCTTAACCACAGTGGTGGTAATAATGTGAAAAATACGTGGGAAGGCATGCAAAAGATAATGACTGAGCACGGGCTCTAGAGGCAGGCAGGGAGGAGACCCTGAGAAACACCTCTGGAAAACAGCGGGTTCTGAGGCGCAGTGTGGCGGAGAGAGGACTGCTTCAGGGTTATTTGCCAAATCAGCTTAACCCTTTATTTTTAATTCTCTGGCATTTTCTACCACCATGCTGGATTTCACCCATGATTTCAAGGAGGACTTCAGTCCACCAAGTGCTTCCAAACCCATGTTAGGCTGGATGGTATCGTCTTGAAGAGGCTTCGTCAGCCTCTCAGCCTGGTGTTTGCCAGGATGAACTAAGCACAGCAAGAAACAAGAAATGTCCTTTCTCCCAGAAGCCCTGGTCCCTTTTCCAAGGCGAAATGTCAGACTGGTCTTTACGTCTTCTTCCTCTGTTGTCCCTGGAGGTGGGGGGCTGCAGGCCATCTGATGGGGCAGAGATGAGGCACTGCAGCTACACTCTGCTGAACCTCCCTCACCAGACAGTGAGCAAGGCCAGCCACTGCCGTACCACCAAGAGGAGAGAGTCCTCCCTTTACCCCTCACTTTGGGCCCTGTGGAGATGGGCGAGGAAAGACCCCAAACCAAGGCAGCCCTTCCCAAGTCACTCCTGAGAGAGCAGCAGGCTCAGAAAGCACACTATCGCAGAGAAAAGAAGTAATGTGCTCCCTTAGTTACAGCTGACTTGCCAAGTCGTGACATTGTGTCTCAGAACCATCTTGTGATACATGTACATTATTCCCATAAAATTTCATTGGATAAACACCAACTACATAGTAATGATCCAGTAGATTGTATTTCATGTGGGGTTTGCCCTTTAGCTTCCAACTGCGAGATCAGACTTCTCTGACCAGCATTTTCTTTTGAAATCAGAAGGTGACTATGCAGCAACATTCCTGTCTTCATTTCCTTCAGTCCTAGCCAAGAATGTCCTCCAGTGCTGCCTCCTCATCTCAACGGCATTCCCAATGACAGTTGTATAGCAATGCACCACCACAAAGAGTATCCACTGAAGTGAGCTCCACAGACACACCGGTCTTAATCAGCATTAATAACTTCTTTGCAAAATCGGATAAGAATTACAGGAGGGTCAAGCTTCTGTGCACGAACACTGATAGGACGAGTGAGGGTTAACACCCCTTGTCTTCAACTGGAAATGAAGACAAGGTTAATGACTTGGCATAGTCTGAGAGCGTCCCACGGGGTGGTTCCAGCAGGGTGATGGCAGGATTACGCACTAACTATACAAGAGATATGCATGGGTGAGGATAAATATGGATGCGAGATTTGGCAATGCCTGCTTGCTGTACAGACAAGCTGCCCAGCAAAACCCAGTTCAGTACCACCTGCAGCTGGTACTGTATGGGAGCAGAGCATGACCATGAGGTGGTGCCAATTATCTGATGGTTGCGATAATAATTAAAGAGACTTTAAGCACTATACCAGATTGGAAGTAAATCTCTCCTGTCCCTCTGCCTTAATTTTTTTTTTTTTAAGTGACGGTTTCAAGGAATCTGCTCGAGGAAGCAGGTCATATTAAATATTATTCCTGTGATTGATTATATCTTTATTTAAGCCCCAGCAGCTAAGTGGCTCTTTTTGCTCACCTGTAAAAGCAGAGCAGGAAATGATAAATAACTTCGACTATGTGTGAAATGCCAAATATGATTGCAATTCCAAACACCCTACAGCCAGACTATCCCTAGGTGCAAAATTTTTTTTTAAATCAGATTAAGATGTACTCACACCATAATACCAAAGTCCTGAAATACCAATATAACTCTGTGTTCAAGCAGTGCGGAACGACGGTCCCTTTCCAGGGACGGAGCACAGCCCAACAGGACGAATCAGATCTGGTTTCCAAGCACCCTCTCGTGGTGGTTGTAGCCAACGACAAGTGTAGGTGACGATTCCCTTAGCAGGACTGAGCAACTCAGGACAGCGATAACACACTATACCCTGCATCATCGACTTTTCTTCCTTTTTCACATAGAATGCGGTATGTAAAAGCTATAGCCGGGCACGAGAAGGTAGTTTGCTGTAAGCAAATAACAAATGCTTTTGCAAAGACATAGAGGCCTGGATAAACCAAACACTCTCGCCTTCTGTCAAGCCATGGGGAGTGAAGAAAAAACCTTTTCTTTCACCCACAGTACGGCTTGGCCACTGTTTTTTCCTGCTTAGTAGCCTAACAATATTTTCTGTAAGAGCTCTACAGTTTTCTTCTCGGCGAGATCTGTTTACATCCAAGTGAGCTCTGGTCCAGGCGTACTTGGGAAGCATAAAGGCCACAGCAAATGGCCTGGAGAAGACAGGGGAAACCGGAAAGGAAGCAATGAGCACAATCTCCGCAGCACTTTACACGGTATTTGACGTTTGAGGGGATGCATTTCCATCACTCTGGATCCCACAGCATCCCATGTGCTTGTTCCAGCAGCTGCAATAACGATCCCTATGATAACTCAGAACTGGCCTACTCCCTTTGGCTCCTGCCCCAACACTGCTTTCATCCACATAGTCAGTGCGGCATGGCTCTGCTTGGAATTGATGGCAGATCCTCGCCAGAAAGGCCTGCTGCTTCAGGTGGAAACATTTCCACCTGAAGGACACTCTATAGCACTGGAATCAACATCTCTTTTTTCAGTGTTGGCATATCTGACACTTCAGAGGGAGAAAAACTATAAAGGCTGTTTTGTGGGGGTAGCAAAGGCACCTTTTGCTAATTCAGAGGTGTTGCAATAAATAACTTATCAGGGTCATGTGTTCTTTGCTGTATTATGAAAAATGCAGACTTTGCATTGCTTAAAATAATAAGTGAACTCTGCTTACCTTTGAGTTCTTCTTGACTGCACCCATGCCTCAAACCTCCTCTGTGGAAACCATCCAAAAGCAGAGGAATGGGTCTTCTTGAGCCACTGCTCCCATCAGTTAATTAGTCATCAATTCTTGGGGGCAAGAGAAAGCTTTTGTTTTCCTTTCTACCCCAGCGGATCCCTGTAGGAGATGCCAGCTGCTACTTCTCTGGCATCAAGAAAACATGTACTAGGTTTTGTTGGGGTTTTTAGTTGGTTGTTTGGTGCTTTTTGTGGGTTGTTGTTGTTCTGCGGTCTGCAAAATAGGACTAAATATTTTTAGCATTTCCACTTTCATAAGGGACCTTGAAAACAAGCTGTTTGTGTTGAGTGTGAGAAAACTGACTTGCTGCAATGGGATTAAGCCCTGTTCAGAAAAGGTGTTGGTGCTCTCAGCCCCAATGGAACTATGGCTGGAGGCTTGTGTTAGAGTCACTGCTGAAAGCACAGCTGCAAACAGGGCAATAGCATGTGCGGCAGAACTCTATCTTTGGGAGGGGTGACAGAGGCAGTTTGTGCTCTTAGTTGGGTGCACTCATCTTAGTGGCATGCAAGGTAGTGAAAAGAATCAAACCCAAGTGACAAGAAGGTGGGAGGGCTATGGCTCTTGTGGCAAGAGAGAAGAGCAGCCTTACTGCAAAGACTGTCAGACAGAATGGATTGTAACTCACTTAAGAATAGCCACTGCTCTCATTTCTCTATTCCTTTCCTGATTCTGCCAGAGACATGACATTTGTACATGCTGTAGGCAAGAAGAAGGTGACGAGACTTCACTCAGAATGAGACTGAAAGGTAGGAATGCAGCAAAAGTAAAAACTGGTGGTAGTGGGTTGGTGTGTTTAAAAAACAAATGTACATGTGTGCTCTGGAAAGTGCATCTCAACAAGCAAAAGAAGCTGTCCTGTTTCCTTTCCTAGTGAGCACAAACCACCTTGAGTCCCAACTGGAGTCCAGTCTGAGGTGCTCAAAGAAAAGGGGTCTGCAGTCAAAGCTCTGTTTTCCTCTCCCCAACTTACTGCTGCTGAGCAAGAGACGGTGAGAGAACACGGTTGAGCTTGCACTGGCATGGCCCAGCTGAGTTGCAAGGACATGGCTTATGGTTGTTCTCCTTTCTGGTTAGCCCTCTGTGTGCAGCAGCTGCTCAGTAGGGCAGAACTCAGTCTTTTAGTCCTGGAAAGGTTTTGGATATCTAAACGTTGACAGGATGAGGCTGGAAATCCCTGCAACTCTCAGTGGACTTAGAAGTTCAGAAACTCCATTATTCTGAAGCAGCAGCCCTCTAGATCCCTTTCTCATCAAGTGCGTGGTACTTCAGACAGATGCTGTGACCCATGAAGGGATGTAGCAGTGAAGCCAGCAACTCTCTTTCTGCTTCTGATCCTCCTCCTAATTTTCTTGTGTTGTAGTTTCTCCTCAAATACAAATACAGAGCAGATGTGATTTAAAGTGGAACTTATTTTAGGTTAAGAGAAACAATGTAGGCTCCCTGTGCAGGCAGGGCTGGCTTTCTTCCCTATGTGGTGGCAATGTGGGTCCAAAACGAGGGCAGAAAATTCCTAGCAATTCACAGGTATCTTAGGTGAGTAAAATAAGTGTGCTTATCATATGTGCCAAGATTGGATGAGGAGGAGTAGTGAGAGACACTGTATTTAGAGTTTGAAGCCAGGCTGTAGTAAGGGAAGAATGAGTTTGTATGGAAAGGGAGACGTTTTAGCCCCTTGCTTTATCTGATGCTGAAGGAGCTAGAAGAGAACGTGTCCACTAAGCCCATGTTCTCCTTTCAGTTTGTGGCTGGTGCTGGTAAGGGATTAGGTTTGGTGACTGCTCATTACACAGAGAATCCTTCTAGCCGTGACCACTGCTTGAGCTGCTCCTGCATCCCAGCCCTCCCTGCTGCCTCTGGATCCCAATATGGAAGGGCAGACCTCTGCCACCAAGCTTGCAGCAGCAGCACGGAAGGAGGGGATTTAATGACCCAGCCTTAGGAAAGGTCATTAGGAGCCCCCCAGTTCCCTCCCTACAGGAAGAAGAGCATCTCCCTCTCCCTGCCCTGACAGCACTCTCCTAGAAGCAACCTGTTTGCCTCCAAAGGGCAGAGCAGGGACGATCCTAAGGCTGGCTGTCTGCGGAGCCACACGTGGCATCTGCTTCATTCCCAGGGCAGGACAGGAGAGAAGGGGAAGGGAGAACTGTTATTTCCAGGTGAATTGAAAGGAAAGATCAGACCTAGCAGGGAAACAAGGAATAACTGTTGTGGTTAGTGGTCTGCAAAGAAATAAAACGTCCTGATAATCTCCTTTTCCTTCTCCAGGAGGTCCTCCCCTTTGGGTAATTGTGGCTATCATCTGATACAGAAACTGGCATCACCCTGGCGTTCTTGGCAGGAGCCATGGGAGGATGGTACTGCCCCAGGTGGAGGGGAAGTCCACCCCACCACAGTGGAGCTGCTCCCCTTGGAGAGTGCTAAGGAGGTGAGATGTGGCCTGCAGACGATCGTAGCTGTTCATGTCTTTTTCATAACGCTGGCTTTCTGTCTAGAAAATATTATTCATCCTACTTGTAAAGTCTTTCAGACTTGAGCATTTCATGCGGAAAATGTGTAGAGATGGTTGGCGAACACCCCGGGCCGTTAACCAGGCATCTTCCTTTCCCTCGCAGCCCACCTCACACGCAGCTTTGGGCCATGTCCTGTGGGTGCAGAGGTGAGAAGGGAGGTGCCTCGTCCCCCCTTGCCTCACACCCTGCAGCAGGGAACCTTTGGGGGTCTGCGCATCAGGTCACATCCCAGTGTGTCTCTCGAGGGTGAGAGGCAGGCTGAGGAATCAGTGCCTCTGCCTGGAGAATAAATCTTATGAAGAGCAGTTGAAGGAGCTGGGACTGTTCAGTTTGAGGAAGAGGAGGCTGAGGGGAGACCTCATCACTTTCTACAACTACTTGAAAGGACATTGTAGAGAGGTTGGTGCTGGTCTCTTCTCGCAGGTAATTAGGGATAGAACAAGAGGGAATGGCTTCAAGCTGCAACAGGGTAGGTTTAGACTGGACATCAGGAAAAAAATGCTTCATAGAAAGAGTGGTCAGACGCTGGAATAGGCTGCCGAGGGAGGTGGTTGAATCACCTTCCGTGAATGTGTTTAAGAGTTGTTTAGATGTGGTGTTGGGGGATATGGTGTAGGGGAGAGCTTCAAAGTAGAGCTGATGGTGTTAATGGTTGGACTTGATGATCCCAAGGGTCTTTTCCAACCTGAATGATTATATAACTTTGTTGCAGTTCAGGGGCTGGGGTATAAGGCTCAGGGCTAACACAGGTTTTGAGGCTAATATGTGGGGAACCTGCTGTGTCCTTTTCCCTGCTGCTGCTGCCACCTTTCTCTGGGTAAATAGTCTGAAATCATGAGGGCTATAAAATTATCACATTTCCTAGCACCAGCATCATGTAAATAAGCCAGGCCAGACAGTTGGCATGCCAGAAATTTCCTCAATATTTTCCTATCCGCATGACTTCACAAAATGCAATGACATCCTAAAAGCCCTGGAAACGCATCCCTCTTACATGCATTTGGGATGTTTTAAGTATCTCTGAACGTCATGGAAAAGAAAACAAGTAACTGTTTCCCCTTCGAGGAGGTGGTTATGTGTCCCCCAGACAAGGGACTTGAGGGAGGGAGCTGCTGAGTTCCTGTAGTTCCAGTGCAGCAAGGAAGAGGTGGTGTTATAAAGAAAGATTTCCTGACTTGAAACACTGTGAATACATTTGGAGTGTTTTTCAGAATAACTGGCTTGCACTTACTACTGCTGTAATGGGATAGCCAGAGAAGCAGAAGCCATGGCTGCTTCTGCAGCAGGAGACATAAATTATGGAGGAAGGAGGACATGCTATGTATAAGGTCAGGAGACAGTAGGACAGACAAGACTATATTCTGTTTTTCCTCTGCATGTCCAGGTGATGTTTGCCATGCTGGTGAGCGAGTTCCCAAGGTAACATGAAGCGAATCCTGTCTCCTTTCTAAGAAGTCGGTCAGTATTTGCTGTCCCTACAGCACTGATTCCACAGCCTGCCACACTATGGATGCTAATTACAGTAACAAGGTCACGACTTCAGCTCACTTTCTGGAGCCTGTGTGTGGAGAAACATGAATTATACAGAAGTGGGATGTGGGTCCTCATCTTTGGATGCACAGCTGCACCAAAGGCAATCAGATTTTATTTTATGGATTCTTCTGTCTCCTTAATCTTCAGAGATTTATTGAAAAGCTTAAGGTTAGGAAATACTACTACAGCCTCTAATCTCTTCTCCAATCTGCTACAGACAAGTACATTTCACCTGCTTATCACTGGGTGAATTTTAGTGTTATTCTAATCTATGGCAAGAAATTCTTGGGAATGGGGTCTGCATCACATTGTCTCTGGTACTTACTGGGGATTTCTCCACCTGTGTTAATACTGCCTGAACTGATACACACCTAAAGACACCCCAGCATGGACCTTCCAGGAGGTGTTTGGGAGCAGCAGCTAGCTGGGCAGCGGGTGGGCTGGCAGGTCTCCGTGGCTTTGCTGTGCACAGAGGGCTGGAAGGCATAGGGGTCCCTGAGGGAAACCTGGTGAACCCAGCTGGCAGCCCCAGAGCAAGGGGAAGGAAAGGACCCGAGGTGCTTGGCAAGGGAGCCCATCATACACAGCAGGAATTATCTTCAGGCCACACTGTTTTTCATGGAGCTGGCACCACTAATAGGGAAAAGAAGGAAAGCAGTGACTGGCCCAGGCTCTTTACACTCACTGCTGGAAGGACTGTAATTAATTATATACATTTGCCAGAGGCTGTTTGTATCTAAACATATATGGACCATTTTTTTTTCAGGAAGGTGAATCATTACCCAGGCTAGTTGCTGTAGCCTTTGGAGGCTGAGGGCTGGTGAATCCACTGGGAGAGATGATCCTTTCTTGGAGGCCATGCTCCATGGTGGCGATGTAGTGAAGTTATGAGTAAAGTCTACTTGTAGGGAAGAGGTGAGGCTCTTCCCTACAGTGGGAAAACTAGTCCAAGCAGAGGTGCCAGGCTGGAGCTTTATGAGAGGAGACAGCAGCTTATGGCAACTGACCTGGTGAACTTGTGTAAACATTGCCCTTCCTTGGGAGCAGCTTGTAACTGGGTCGGAACAAGTTCTGGGGTACATACCCAGCCACAGCCTGCAGCAGCATCCCTGTCGAGAGAATCACACAAAGGACAGGTAGAGCAGTGCTGGTTTTCCATGTGATTAAAAGGATCCCTTGCACTTCTGTGCTCTAGAGCTGACCTGTGGGTTTGTGAAGGGGTTGGCCAGCTTTCTGCTATGGCCAAAGTTATGTTGAGACTTGGGTTGTGGTGGCTGCAGATCCTGAGGGCTACAGGGACAGCAGCCATGGGAGGGATGCTGAGGAGACAGGCTGCAAGGCAGACAGCTTTCAAATGCAAGTTCCTCTGTCTCTGCTCTTCAGAGTCATTTAACAGAGAGAAGATCTTTGTTCCTAATTAAGGACAATATAGAAATATATGCAATATCAGATTTCCCCAAAAGCACAGAGAAATGCAGGTGGGAAAGGGATGGAGGGGAGCTGAGGAGCAGCAGCGAAGTGGAAAATCCAAAGCTTTATTAGTGCTTCATTTTCCACGTGGAGCATTATGGTGTTTTGTCATCTACTCCTGTGATAAGAAATGGCCAAAAAATGACCTTTATTTGCAGCTAGCTCATCCAGGCCCCTTGCAGGTAACTTATTCCACTTGCCAGTCATGCCTGTAGTTTGAATATCTGTATCTCTGCTGTGCTGTTGGAGGTGGGCATGTAGAAAGGGCACCGATGCTTGTGTTGCCCCAGGAGGATAAACAGCCCACACATAACCTCAGTGAGCACCTCTGGGGGACACACAGTCTCTTTGGATGCAATGTGTTCAGCTTAAAAGGCTTCAGCTTACCTAATTCCCATCTAGTTTGCTTTCTTAAGAAAATGAAGTGTTGGCAGTTGCTCTGCCTCACCACATTTGTGACCTCTCTCCACCAAGCTTAATAGAGACACCGAGATCTCAAAGATGATCTGACTCTTCATGTTTCAGAGCTGAAAGTAATACAAACACTTAAAATTTTATTTATAGCTGAACAACACTGGAATTCAAAAAGAAGGTTCTGGGCTAAGCTTGTACCTTAAGGTGGGAACTGCTTCTCTCATGTGCCACGCCAGTGCTGGAGGAAGCATCTCTTGGTGGGAAGACAGAGGAGAGCAGCGCCTTTGGCTTCAGGGTGGCCCTTGCTGTTTACAGGTGAGGCACAGGGACTTGGCAGGGTGTGGGTATTTCACAGACAAATTACAGTAACCATGGTCTTTAGGGAGCAATTGGACTGCAAAGGGCGAGATGTACCGAGGGAGGTGGGAAAATGCCCTTTGATTGCTTGGCTGCTCTTGAAGCGTGCAACAAGGAAGATTTAGTTGAATGTGTTATTTCAATGAAAAGTCTTAGGGACCTGGGCTGGGCTAAAGCAGAGAGACAGGGGCTCCTTCTCTGCAGTTACTATCATATACATGACCTCAAAGGAGTTACCTGGGGAGCTGGAAGCTATTTGTATCACCCAGCTTTGGGTAGAGAACCTCATCTTCTCAGCCTTTTTCTGTCATCTAAGCTTACGCCTTCCCCATCTATGGGGGTGGTCTCAGGCAGCCATCAGGAAGGGGACCGTAGCTCATCCTGCCTGGTTGCGTGCAGAAGGTTCCGAGGTGCTCACAGCAAAGCTGCAGGGACTGATGACCTGTGTTAGTCACTAGTAAGAACCTAGTTTTGTAGCTCTCTGTCAGGAGTTCTCCTCATTCTCTTCTGGTGGCAGGAGATCTGGATTCTTTATATTTAAATCTCAAATGAAGAGTTTTTTCACTAACACCTTCAGCTGGCCTCTTGCAGCCTAGCGGGGCTGCCCCTGTGGGGCTGGCAGGCCCTGCACCGCCCCGATGGGCAAGTTACATGGGAACAGGACTTCCCACCTTCCACTGAAATGAATGCATAGGACCTATGCCCTCTGAAACCTAGATATATGTGTTTCCCTTGAGGTCACTTCTTTCCTGGCCCAGACATAGTGCTCGCTTAGTTCTTCACAGTCTATTAAAAGCTCTTCCTGTGTAATGTTCTCTCTTTAGTACACGGTGCCAAATATATCCAACCACCAAAACCTTTTGCTCTCAGAGGGGCAGGTTTGGCACAGGGGGTGTGTATTTATGGGAGGAGGATATGTGTGCACAAAGCTGAATACCATTTTTCCTGTGTTTATCTTCCCCTGCTACCAAGGGGCATCTCAGGGCAGGTGGGAAAAGTCACTCTGTGTTTTCATAGGACTTTAGTGGTATTACTCTGCCAGAAACAGCAATAAAGCTGTGGCCTATGGGCTTGCAATGACAGTCCAGCTCCTCATTTTGTTCCAAGCCCTGGCTGTGTTATCTGTCAGGAAGATAATTCCTTGACCTTGCGGTCAGGGGATGATCGTTTTGCTTAGTGATTAAGCTACTGCAGTGGATAACACACCATGTTTAATCCCTTTGGGAGCTGGTCCCGAGGAGGGGGGGCAGGAGGGGCTGCAAAAATACAGCAGCTTTCAATGGGTCTGGAGGCCTCAGAAATAGTGGCAACAGTGCAAAAACTGTGGCTGTATATGCCCATCCTCCTAAGTTAATTTGGTGGCAGATTGGAAAACAACCAACGTATCTAGGGCACTATTTTATCAAGTGACAGAGCCATATGGTGCAGAAAACCGCAGTCGTCTGAGGGCTTAGGTATGTCAGAAATCAGGGAGTCCCTTTGCGTATTGATCCTGTCTGCTAGCTGGCATATGTAAAAGGAAGGTTTATAATTACTTATACATCCAAGCAAGTACAGCAAATACATCAGAGTGTAGATGCACAGCTAGGCTTCAGGGTTGTACAAATCATTGAGGGTTGAAGGCCAGTCCCCCTGGTGATACTTAGGGTTCTGCCTGCAAGTGAAGTCAATGTGAGAGCTTCAGCTGACAAGATCCGACTCAGGAGGTTTCATTCCCCCAGCCAGCTGTCTGTTCCCCTTTTCTGTTGACAGACTGTTTCTTGACCCTACCAGAGAAGAAGATGGGGACATGACACCCCATCCAGCCTGCCAGCAATGAGACACTATGTTCT
Organism: Nycticryphes semicollaris; assembly: GCA_013400055.1. Lineage (NCBI taxonomy): Eukaryota > Metazoa > Chordata > Aves > Charadriiformes > Rostratulidae > Nycticryphes > Nycticryphes semicollaris. Next base: position 187,789 of record VXBJ01007131.1, read on the forward strand.
TGGGAGGACTTTTTTTTTTTATTTAACCATCCTCTCTTCCCCTGCTGTCAGTGCATCGGTGAGGATTATGATACCCCTTTAATCTGGCTTTTCCCTTTCTGAAGGTCCCTGCCCTCCTTGGAAACAACCCCAGCCTCAGGTTTCCTTTGGCTGTGGTCTCACCTCTGTTTGGATGCAGGAATGTGCTAGTTGTCATCATGTGCTTGCCTTTGGGCAATTGACCTTACTGGGCAGGAACCCAGCCCTGCAGACTGATGACTGAATTGAAACGGTTGCTTACAAATAAAGCCATGCATGGATCTGGCCTTTGTGCAAAACTGCCAGCCAGCTCTCCACTTTCCTAACAACAACTGGGCTATGGGCAGGTTGTGAGTCTCTACTAACCCCTGGCATTTTGACATTTAATTTGGTCTTTAAGGGAAAAAAAGAAAAAAAGAAAAGAAAGAAAAAGCAGAATTAAAACAAGCTTCAGCAGAAATGTTCTTCCTCCTCCTGTGCTCTTGAACTAGATACCTCTCCTGCAGCTCATCCTCCTCATCCTAGCACCAACACATGGTAAAATCCTTTTAGTGCCAACTTACATCCAAACACTAAGCGAAATGTTCTGCATCACCCTGTGCTCCACAGGGGCACCCTTGGCTGCTGCCCCAGAGCCCACAGGGTGGCAGGTTGCTCAAGCTCCCCCGCTCCAATGCCATGGGGTGCTCAGGTCCCCTCCTGCTCCAGTGCCAGGGAGTGCTGCTGTATCCCAGCCACCCAGAGCGGCACCCGCGTGAACCTGGGGTAGAGGAAGCCACCAGGGTGGGGTGCTCCAGAAGGCACTTCCCTGCTACTGTAAGGGAGGAGCCTTCAACAGGAAGGAGACCTTAAAAAATTCAAAATTCATCACGACTCTCACGCAGGGTCCTGGTTCTATTTTTATTACACTGTCCACTCATTTAAGTGCCTATCCCAGGCAGCTCTGTGGAGCTTGTTTCTCTTCTCCCTTTTTACTCCAACCACACGTTCAGGACATGTTTCCTTGCAGTGGTGGTATGGGCACTGTCATCATTGAAGATGTCTAGAATAGCTTTTCTACATTTCTCCCCTCGCTGAGCTTTCCAGTGACACCCAACCCTTGTTGGAAAATACTCTCCTTTCTTACCTGTGGCCCTAAGTACCTTCCACCATTCTTCATTCCCTGAAGTTATCTGAAATGTTGTGTGAAAGGAGCTGTTTGGCCATGCACGTTTCTGTTGCATGAAATCTATAAGCCGCGTCTTTTTGAAGGTTACTTTACTCTCCCGCTTTGCCATTTTTTTCTTCTCTCTAATGTTCACCAATTCTTTCCTTTCCTCTAGGGAGACATTTTGTCCCTTTGCATTTATGCCTCCACCTTCCCCATAGAAAAGACTTATGCTAACATTATACTCTGTACATCTGATACATTGACTCCCTGGCCAGCCTTGCCTCCCCGTACCTGGGGACATTACCGTGTGTTGTCAGGCAGCGGATTCAGAGAATATTGCTAGTTCAGCAGGTACTGTACAACATGAGAGTTTATATGGTGCAGGCATCAGGATGGACAGAAAGAGCCCCTGTGGATGATTTCAGGACACTCTACAGAAACTCTCCTGGTAGCTGCATTACAATAAATTTTTTGTGTATGTGGGGACTTGCAGGCTGTGACTGAATCATGTGGCATCTCTGTGGCACCTGCGTTATAGTACAGTGCCTTTTCAGGGAAAGATCTGCAGGTTCCCAGTGACTGTGGGAGTCACAAGGTATCTGTAGAGCAGGACAGCATAGTCTGATCAGAGACACAGAGAGGACATTAACTCTGAGTGTGAACATCACTGCCTTCGGGAATCTTTATTTCCACTTTTTTTTTGACAGAATGGTAAATAAAATGCATTGAAATACCTGACTGCAAAGAGGTACGTGCAGGTTCTTTGAAATGTTGTAGGAATCACAGAAAACTTCTGTTAAAAGACAGAGCACCTTCTGCCTGGAAAGTATTAGGACTTGTAGCACCTAAGAGATGTGAGTTAGAGTGACAGCTACCACATGAAGTGACATGGAGTGTATCTGCAGAAAACCTGAGATGTCAGGTGCCCTGACTAGTGTTGCATAAAGCCCTGAAGGCTCCCTCAGCCTGCCTACCTGACCAGCATTGTCTGAGGGCAGGCGGGTCAGCTCTCCTTCTCTGAAACAATCCTCCCTGGCTTTACTTACTGCTGCACAGCAGTAGGTGAAACTGCTAGCAGAAAAAGCAATGTCATGACTCAGAACTGTTAAGATATGTCTAAAATTCATGTCACAACACGTCATTCAGGCCTATATAAGCCAACTGTGCATTTACTGGTAGGGCTCAGGATAGGCTGAAAAGGCCATAAGGAAAAGCTGCAGAATATTGGACCAGTTAGTCCAACCTAGGCTCTGCACTGCTGCAGTTAGGCTGCTGGTGGTGACTGAGATGGTCTGTTTAACACAGGCTTGGTTATATCCACACCTCACTGGCAGTCATAGCAGTGGTGATGGAGTGGATGTATTTTGGGATGCCAGAAAGGAAAGCTTACCTCTTATGCAAGAGGGGACACTACTTCCCATGCCAAGCACTGGTTTAATCGCATCTTCTGGGGCTGCTGGTGTTCGCCCCTTTAGTGTTACGCTGTCTGGGAAAGCAGTGCAAGGGAAGCAAACTCACAGTGGTACTGCTATTTACAGATCAAACAGGAGCATCCCTTTGCTACAACACAATATCCTGGTTCTTCTGTAGGTTTTTCAATCTATACCACCCAAGGGCCCGAAGCTCAGATTGAAACAGTCCCTGTCGTGCCTCAGTTTAAAGAAGAGCAGGGCAAATTAGTTGGTTAGAAGCTTCCATAGACAAGTGGAGACTTGGATGCATCCTGTGGCTGGCTCCCCAGGTACCAAGCTGTGGGGGTAGGCACTGGGAGTAGGAGCCTTGGGACCAAATGGTCTACAAAATAAGGACAGCTTCAATCTGGTGGGAGCAGAAAGTGGTGCAGAGGCTCTTAGACAGGGCCTGGGTGAGGGCTGCAGAAATACACCGGTGAGAGCAAAGAGTCACTCCTCTGTCAGTGTTCATGTCAGACACAGGCTGAGATGGCTGTGTAATGGTCCTTCTACAGTGAAAATACTGCCTTTCTGTTCATGGATCTCACCTTGTTTCTTTGATCTCATTTTTCCCTTGAAGTCTGAGGAAATAGCTGTTACTGGGAAGTAACTGTGATGCCTGTCTCGTTCAGTGTGGACTGGAGACAGGTGAACAGGTAGCAAAGCTTGTGAACGGAGTGGCCCCCCTCTAGGGTCTAACAAAATGCCTGCAACTCAGTATTTAACAAAACTCTCAACTTCTGGCATAAGGCTCAGGGCTTTTTTCAGAAGGAAAAGGAAAATGTCTTTCTGCTTTACCTACACATCTGTGTTTTGAACTCCCATGCTCATTTATTTTCCCACCTTTTATAAATCATTCAGTATTGTCAAGAATAGCACAGCTTACTTTGGAGGTGATTAAAAATGAGAAGAAATTATCCCATCACCCCCTTACACTCACAACACTCCCAGTAGCATCAGACAGACAACAGAGCCAAATCTCTTACTCCCCACTGTTTAGCTTGCTGTCTGACAAGGTGCCTCTGTGCCAACTGCTTTACCCCTCGGCTGCGCTGTGCTGTTTAAGCAGACATGGCTTTGCAAACACCCAGGAACACAACGTGCAGCACAGGGTATTGACAAACTCATTGCTGTGCCTAAAAATACCAACTGATATCTGACCCTTCCATCCCATTGCCCAGGGACCGGGCAGGCAGGGGGAAATTTCCACCAGGCTCTTGGAAGCATAGCCTATGCCAAGGCATTGTGATTTACATAAATAATAAAAAGATTAATACTTCTAGGCTGTATTCATTCTTGGAGTAACTCTGCTGGCTCTAGGGAGGTAACTAATGGGATGAACTAGGCCCTGTAACTTTAATATGCTGAAAGAAAGTGTTACTGTGTGCTGTCATACATACAGATATAAGCAATTCTAGACAGCCAGGCTTGGACAAGGGTTCTCAGTCCCTGCCTGCTCTTTCATTTCCATTTGTAGCTCCTGTCCATTTCTGCTAATGCACCTTCCTTCTGTCCTGCTGGGGCTCCCAGCCCAGCCTTATCTATGCCATTCACCTTCAGCCCCTTGGTTGGAAAGCCTAAAGAGAAATTTTATGGGCCCTTCAAGGTTTGGGGGCAATGCCCAGAAGTGCAGGCTGGCAGCTTAAAACCTTCATCCTCCATGAAGCACCAGCTGAAGAGCAGGAACCAAAGGAGCTGCCACAGCAGGGGGGCACACGGGCGTCCTTTCCTTGCAACCAGGAGTAGTTAATTAGAGGGCTGCCTGGGGAACTGGAAGGATGTGAGTGAGCACTCCATCTAGATCACCGAGTGCCAGCATGGCCCAGAGCAAGTCACATCAGTTCTTTCTGCTTCAGTTTTTCTGTACTTAGGCTGGGGGCAATAACTAGTTTACCTCACAGCCAGGTCCTGAGATTGGATGTGGGGAGCTGTGTAAAGTATGTAAGAAAGAACAAAATAGCACTAGCAGTTCGGTTTTGTAATACAGGATATTTCTTACTGCCAGAGTGATTTTGGAATGCGGGGGGTTTCTTGCTAAATGGCAGGGATGTAGGAGATAAGTGCAAACTTGCCAAAGAATTATTTGGGTCCTTTTAGACTAAAATCTTACAATAACAAGGTTGTGTTTCACAGAGAAGACCCGTGCTAAAAGAATGGGCTAAAGACAAAGAAGTTGGACCCAGAACTGATTTTTTTATGCCCTAGCATTAAGTGGCATGCAGGATGGGGGGCATATTCCATTATGAGTGCTCTGAATGTTGGCCTTCCCCAGAATTCTGGTTGCTCTACATAAACCATGAATGTGTTTCCAGGTACCTTGTACAGAAGAGTTTTGTATTTTTCCCTCTTCCCAGTGTTTTCACTTCATAACCCCATCAAGTAATATCTTATCAAAAAGAAAGGCAGAGCTGCTTCCTGCCCAGAAGCAGACACGTTAAGATTTCTTACTGTGTCTCAGTACTGCCTCTTTACAGTGGGTGCTACTTGCTTGCCAAGGGCTTGTGGGGCTGCACTCCCACCAGGAGTCGTACTGGGGCTCCATTGGCCCACCTTAGAACATCCCTGTACTGTGCTGCTAAGTAAATGTCACGGAGCTTATCTAGAGACTGGGCTAAGCCAGTGTTTTCCTTTTACTCTGCCTATGACAGCCTTTTAGAACTATGACAGCTAAGGCCAAGTCTAACAAATTTAATTCCCTAGGACCTTGACTCACCAAAGCATTATATGAGCTTAAACTTGCACGCTTTGAAGGGAACTTGTTTGATCTGAGTGCAGGCAGATCCCTCCTGGAGCTTTCCTGGATGTGGTGGCTCCTCTACTGGTCAACAGCTCAGTCTTAGGTCTGCAAAGCAGAACTGTGTGCAAAGAGAGCCATGGTCACCACCCACAGTGTGCCCCATCTCACTAGTTTTGTCTCACCCTTGTACCACCCTGCATCTGCTTGAAGATGCAAAACAAACAAAAAAGACTTGCAGACTGTCATTCTATCACATTTCAGCCTTCACCGCCAGAGGAAAAACGCCCACAGCTGAAAGCAAATCTCCTGTTATGGTGTAACAACTAGTGGTGATGAGAAACTGTCCTCAGGTAGAATGCAATCAGCTTGGCTCTCTCTGAGGTCAGTGGGGGAGCAGAAAATGTCACTTCCCTGAAAAAGCCATTTCCGTGATGACTGAGGTAGCTCTGGGGCTGTTCTTAGCAGAACTTTTGGAAGACTAGCGGTTGATGAATTTCTGTGCAAATTCTGTGCTTCCCACATCTCCCTGTCCAGGCTTGGCTTAAAGACTTGCACACCAAAGTAAGTCCCCTCTCAGAGCTGTATGCACTGTATATTCAGCATTGGTTTGGTGAATAGAATTCCCCTGCCATCTGGAGAAATTTTACCTCAGGATGAGCCTAGAGCTCCATAAGCATCATAAGAGAAACACAGCAGGTAACCAAGGTGAGAAATCTATTCCTCACAGCTCTCTTATCCATGCAGCAAAAGGATTTATGTTAAAATGGGTTAAAAAATACTTTGTAAAATATTAACTAGTGATGGGGCAGTTGCTCCTCCTAATAGCTTTTGAACGTGCCTGCCAAATTCAACCTTGACAGAGAGATTGTGTTTTAATGATGCATTGTGTGTGAAGAGGCAGCATGCAGAAGAGACTGCTGGCACTCCCACTGGCACTGAAGGGCTCCAGCTTTAGCCCAGATGTTGTTAAAAACCAGACAATCCACATAAACATGGTCTCTGAACTCTCAAAATGGGTGAAGGATTCATCCAGCGCACTGGCAAAAGAAACTGCTCTTTAGCCAATGTTTCTCCCCCATGTGCGAGTTCTCTGATGTCTAAAACAAGATGAACTCATCCTGCAGCCGTGGTTTCACTGAAGTGAGAATCATGAGGCACCCGCCCAAGGAAACCAGGCTGCAAAGTTCTGGAGCCTCTGAAATTGTCTTATTCTGCCACAGCCAACAGCGTGACGGACTCTTTTCTTCTGATACTCTGTGCTCAATTGTGTTGTCTCACTACACAAAACATTAGTATATGATGGTGGCTGTTTTACCTGAATCCCAGGACTTGGTCTTGTAATTCTTCTTAGTACATTTAAATTATATTGGAGTCTTTCTCCCTAATGTTTCAATATCTCAACTTCAGAAACCCTGTGAATATTCAGAGTAGTTTCTAGGAAGTCAGCTTCCAGCAGCAGTCCTAATCAATGGGCAGTAGTAAGCAGTGCTGTGGTTTTCAAGTGGGGCTAGAGGTGTGTCCACATGTCAGTGTTTGGCCTTAGATTTGAATGCTTAGTGGCACTGGATCCAGATTTTGGGTGGTCCCATTAGAACAATGTGGAACCTGGAGCTAGACTCACAGGTGTTTAGGAACTGAAACCTGGGAATTTGATGCTACCTGGATCTAAGATATGTTATCACTCAGTTTTTCTGGTAATTGTTCTTTTGTCAGCGTTGCTTTTAAAGCGCAGGTATTTCAAGGTCTAGAGGACATTCTGCAGCATGCATGCAAATGGCCTAGAAGCAAAGTCTTTGTTATATAACCTTATGATTATAATACAGCAATAGCCTAAAATGTGTTTTCTAGACCCAGGAGAGGACCAACGTTAAGTTATCTTTCTGCAGGACCTAACCAAATGTCATCAGCTGTTCCTCTGCTTTAAATAAGCCTTGTTCTGCTTCTGAGCTGTGAGGCAATGAGCTGCTTGCTTTGATTTTTAGTATTCCCTGATCCACAGCTCAGTATCAAAAACACCAAATAAGCCTCATCTAAAAGGCCCATACTTTTTACTTGTGTCCCAGGTTTTAGTTTCTATTCCCATGGAAATCCAGCAGTAAAACTCCTCCTCAAATATACAGAAGCATAAGCAGATCCAAGAAATACCTCTCATGCATCCACTCAGCTTAGTGACTTAATTTTCCATGCTGCAATTTTAAACAACTTAAAAACTCCATTGACTTGCACAGACTTTGGACTGGAACCACTACAGAAATAAAAAATATCCATACACAGATTAATGTCTTTTGAAAAAAAAATATTTTTTTCTTAGGTTGCACATTCAAAACTTGAGCCGCACACTTCACGGTACAGGAACAGTAGTTTGCCAACCCAATTACCACCATGGAGGTGTTTTGATTAGCTCAGCAGCAGCCCCAAGGTGTCAAACACAGTCAGCAGCAGGAGATAGACGCCAGGTGTAATTACAGTGACCAAAACATGTCTCCTGAGCTGTAAAACTTTCTCAGTCTACACTGGAAATGCCCCATCAGAGGAAGGTTTGGACAAACCCCTCTGGTAGATTGCAGTAGACCTGTAGGTAAAATTCTCTAGTGCTGCCAGGAAGTAAGGGAAGCTTTGTGTAGGCTGGATTTGGGCCACTGGGCACCTCTTTTCTAAGTTTTTGCAGCTACAAGGGCACACGTGGACCACTGCTATACAAACATATGAAGACAACTGTTTTTCATCATGGATCTAGTCCAATGTTACAGCAGGATTGGTTTCACTGGTCAAATCAATTGCTGTTTCGAGTACAAGGGTGAGGGGACAGACTCCCAGCTGGAAACAGTAACACAGCTGTCTTTCCCACAGCTACTGATATTTTTAAATGTCGCTGTTAATTAGGGCTTTTCACCAATGGTTATGTTTTACTTTAATAACCACTCAAGTAAATAAATAAATAAATAAAATAGTACTTTGTGCTTTGTTAGCATCATTTGTCCAAAGTCTCTGAAGCATTTTGCCAAGCTAAAGTGTTGCTAGTTCCTGCGAGTCCCAGCAATCCCAAGAACATGACTCTGCTTCTGTTTCTATCAATAGGAGCAAGGCCAGCCCCTGAGGACTTGCCTGGCGTTGCCCAGGGAGCCAGTGACTGATGGAGCAAACGGAGCTCAGGTGCCCCAATTCCTACTTTCATGCTGCCTGCCCTTAACAGCACCAAATGGACCTTGCTCTTCTTTAAATCACGGTACATCAAAATCAAAGAAAAACCCTACTTGCTTAATTTTCAACACTGTACGTCTCCAGCCTTGCAGGACACCAGGCTGTGGTCTACTGGCGTTGCTGCTGTTCATTTAACAGCTTCCTTAAGCCTTCCAAGAGGTTTCTGACCTGCTGTCACCTCCTGGGAAATTCTGGTAAGCAATCTACACGTGCAGGACTGCATGTCTGTGCCGTATGTCAACCTTCTTCTGGTTTTCTTTTCTGCTGTACTGTTTGCCAGAGACATCCGCAAGGAAGCAAGATCCTGGCTGTTCTCGCTGCTTCTCCCCCATGCTCCAGGTCCAATAACATCACGACAGCAACCCAGCACGGCATCACGGATGGTGGAACAAAGAGCTGGCACTGCTCAGAGACAGGAAAAAGCCAGCAGAAAGTGCCTGGTTTGGATGTGTGCTCATAGCTGCAACCCAGCATAGAACAAACATGGAAAACTAGAGCCGAACACTGTCTTACCTGAATGCCGTGCGTGGGGCACAGGTAGGCTTTTCACATTTCCAGTGCATTAATGGCAGAAGGACTCAGTCCCCTCCAAATGGTATTGAGTTATAAAAAAGCCATGATCCTCATCTAAGAGAATCTGTAATGTATCTTATTTTGTGCATCTACTCTTTCTTGTTTCTTACGTAAGAATACAACTGTTAGCACCAGTGGACAGATAAATGCTGCCCTGCTCAGTAGACAATGATAAGAGCTGGGTGAATGTTTCATTGTATGCAGCTTAAAGAACTTTTAGGTTGGAAGTGACCTCTGGGGGACACCTGGTCCAATTTCCTGCTCATGGCAGGTCAAGTTGGATAGGGTTGCTGAGGGTCTCCTTGAGTTTAGAGAATTCCCAAGGGTGGCAATTTCTCTATGCAATCTGTTTGCAGATTTCCATTTCTGAATGATGCATTTGTTTCCCATAAAGGCCAGATTCCATAGGTTCATTCATTTTTGTATCTTAGCGAACAAGTAGGTTGGGTGGGTGTCCATCAGTTTGTGGACTGCCAACAAACTTCTCTCCTTCTCCAAATGAAAGTAAGAAATTGTACAGATGTTTGTAAAAGAAACTTTAGAAGGAGAAGGCGAGGTGAGGATACCTGGGAGGGGCAACAGCTGCAAGCAGCAAAAGTGAAACTGTGTTTATGAGCACTTCTAACAGCTTCTTCCCAGCTCTGATCATAACGTCTACTTACGTGGTGTTACGAAGCCTTGATCTGTGCTTTCTCTTGCTCAGTACCAGAAGTGGGCAAGGGCCACCCAGGAGTGTATGGCATTCTGTACTCCAGCCCTCCTCACCTTCAGCGTTGGAGTGCAACAGCTTTGAAAATGCAGTCCTGCAACTTAAACCAAGGTGCCTGTCACTCAAGCCAGGCTCAGCTGGGGTGGTTTTGGTTCTTAGTCAGTAGGCTCTAGAGGTCAGTTGTCTCTGCATTTCCAGCTGAAAAGAGAGCAGCTCCAGTGTAGACAATCAATAGGTACCTCACAGGCTTCAAGCAGATTTCTTCTGCAGCCCTATCTGAGAAAATGTGTGTGCTTGTGGGGTGGAGGACACAAAAAGCTCGCTTCCCCTCTGTAAAGATGACTGAAGTCAGTCCTTAAAACACACCCAGAACAAAAACGTATTTTAAAAAGTACGTGAAATAGCTGCCACATTTTTGTGCGGTACCCTGTTCCCCAAAATAAGAAATTAGGGTGGTTGTTGTAGTTTTTTAAATGTTAATGCAGAGGAGCTTTCTGATGCATTATGAAGGACAACTGGTCATGTATTCCCACTCATCATGACAAGATCTTTCATTTCTTATTCAGTTGGGCATGCAGTTCTGCTTCCAGGGCCATCTTGTCAAAAGTACGCATGTTCGTTTCCTCTCGTACCTTTTCCCGGACATGGAAGGATGCCCGGGCAACAGACCTAGCATTTTCTAAGACAGTCTTCTTCTCCTTGAAGATCTGCTCGCTCCTCTCCAGTTTTCTCTCTATAGAGAGGAGGATCTCCCTCCGCCGCAAATCCTCATACTGTTCCACCTTTTGCTTGTTCATCTTCTGCACTTTCTCCTTCTCCAGACGGCTCAACACCACCTTGCGGGCCTTTTCTTGGACAACTTCTTCAGCTACCTGGGCAGCATGTTGGAGCTTTCTCTCTGTCTCTCTAGCCAGGGCCTCCAAGTGCTCCTTCTGCTCTCTTTCCTTCTTTTCTGCTGCCAGTTTGGCTCGCTGGATCTGCATGTCCTCCCGCCTGGCCTTCTCCCTCAGCTCCTGGTTCCTCTTCTCCACTAGCTGCTCATAGTTCTCCTGAGCCTTGGTCAAACTCATCTCCAGGGAGGCCTTCAGCATTTCCTTCTCTTCTGCCTCTTGCTTGGCCAGTTCCTTGAGCAAGGCCTCGTGCTTCAGCTTTTCTGCTTGGTTGAGTAGTTTCTTCTCCTTCTGCAGCTGCACCTCCTTCTTCAGCCTCTTCTGTGCAGCCGTGGACAGCTTCTCTTGCAGAAGCTGCTCCTCTCGCTCCCGGTGCTCCTTTTTGCCCTCCTCCTTCACCTTCAGGTTGTGCTCTTGATGGAGCTTCTTCTGCTTGTCCTCCTGAATGGCCCTCTCCAGCCTCTCCCTCCGCAGCCGCTCCTGCTTCTCCGCTTGCTCCCGCCACCTCTCCTCGCACACCAGGCGCTGCCTCTGCTTCAGCAGGGTGGCCTCCTCCTGCTCCTGGCTCAGCCTCCCCCGCCGCTTCTCCACCTGCCTCTCCCACATCCGCTGGCCCTGTAGAAGGGCCTTCTGCTTCTCCTTCTCCTCCTGCTCTTTCCTCTGCTCTGCCAGCCGTCGCTGGCTGTCCCACTGCAGGTGAGCCACCTGCCGCTGCTCCCACAAGAGGTTGGCCTCCTGGTGCTTGGCGATCATCAGCGCCGCAATCTTCTTGTCCCTCTCGGGCACCTCTGACAGACCCTTCTTCCTCTTCACCTCCTTGACGATCCTCTCCACCTTCTGGGCCGTCTGCGGTGAGTGGCTGAGGTCTCCCAGGCTGAAGCTGCGCCCCAAAAGGGAGCCAGCGGTGATGGTGGTGGCTCCCCCCCGGCCCCGGCCACCCCCTTTGCCCCCGCGCTCCCGCAGGCTCTCCCCACTGTAGGAGGAGGAGGCCCCTGACTCAGAAGAGGTCTTGCCCCAGCTGCCCTCACGGCGCTTCTGCAGCGAGTCCAAGGAGTGACTCTTGGCCTTGGCACCCCCCGATGCCCTGGCCTTCCCCCCACTGTGGTGCCGGGGCCCACTGCCGGTGGTAGCAGTGGTGGTGGTGGTGGCAGCAGCCCGGGGGGTGACGCGGGTGGCTGGCGAAGGCGGCAGGCTGCCGAGGGGCGCCAGGATCCGCCTCTTCTCCTCCCGGATAATCCTCTCCCGCTCCTCCCGGCACTGCTGCAGCTTGCGGCGGCGTTCCCGCTCGTAGGCCTCGTAAAGGCCGGCGGCCACCCGCATGGAGCGCCCGGGGGCCTCCCTCAGCAGCTCCCCCAGCGCCCGCGGCAGCAGCTCCACCGGCCGCACGGCGCAGCGGGCACAGGCCTCCAGCGACCGCGGGCTGGTCAGCACGTACCGGCTGCCCTCCGCCGCCGCGCAGTCGAAGTTGTAGAGGTCCAGGTGCAGGAGAGGCGACTGCTCCCCGGGACGGGCCGACTCCCCCCCCGCCGCTGCGGCCGCCGCTGCCCCCCCGGGTGCTGGGCAGGGGTGCGGGGGGGGCTCGGCCGGCGGCTCCACCATGGCTTGGCCTGCAAGGGAGAGAGCGGCGGCGGGTGAGCGGGGGCAGCGGACCCCTTTTGTTTCCTCGGGAAGGGCAGGGCAGGCGGGAGAGGGGGGTGCCCGGGCTGGGGGTGTGCAGGTTGTGGAAGGAGGGGAAGGTTGGCGGGAGGGTGTCTTGAGTGGCGGGTGTCGGTGTTTGCTGGAGGGGGGGTACCTAGGGCGGGGAGC
>VXBJ01007131.1:200726-211284 GCA_013400055.1 Nycticryphes semicollaris
GACCGAGGACAGCGCTCCTACGGGCGGGGGGGTCCGCCCCCTGCCCACCCCACACGGCGAGGGGCCGGGTCAGCCGCCGCTGCGGCGGGAGCGGCGCCGGGGATGGCTCAGGAGGTGGGCAAACGCCCGGCCCGCCGGGCGTGTGTCCTTCCCTGCAGGCATCCTCCATCCCTGAGTGTGCATCCCTCCATCCCGGCGTCCCTCCGTGGACTCATCCTTCCCTGCAGACCTTCTCCATACGAGAAGTGCTACCAGGGTCGTGCCCACCCGATTTTACGCTGTGCTTGCAGACAAATAAGCCCATCCGTATTTACAGCTAATATAAGCGAGGCTAAAGTGGTGTGAGAAGGAGGAGATGATGCTAACCCAGTTTTACAGATGGCAAACTGAGCCACAGGGAGATGAAGGTGCCTGCCTTGAGCCACCTAGGGAATTCATGCCAAAGATGTGAAAGAAAGGCCCAGCTCTCAAATTTCAGTGCAAAGCACTTTCCAGCCATGAAACTCTATTCCCTTTAGTGATAATGTAAGCTATTCCTTGCTGCAGAGATGTGTCAGGACCAAGAAGGAGGGAACTAGAGCCATGTTGTAGGCAATGCAGTACAACTTTGTAGGTATCCACTTTGAATCGGGCTGGTTGCAGTTACTTTGATGGAGCCCCCGTTTCTACAGCAATCCTGGGCTCAACAGCCAGTGGGGTTGAGGAATACACTGCTTTAGAAATACCATTCAACAAAAAGGGGATTGTTGCTGGCTGTGGAGCCACAGAGTATCTGTGCCACATATTGGAGCAACTCTGATTTTGTCAGGCTGAGGACAGTAGTAGCAAATGTGTTACAACTTCAGTGCTTTTCAGCAATTTCTTGTTTAACCTCCACAGGTTCAGCTTAACCTGCTTTGCTTTAATAAGGAAGGGCATGGCACTCACCAAAGGACTTCCAGGATGGCCCAGGACAAGGATACAGATCAACATAAGGATCCAAGAAAGTTCTAGGGAGCCCGTGGGACCAAGCTGAAGAGCTGTGATTGGTTGTGGTTTCCTATTATAGACGCAAAGACTTTGAATCATGCTTATCCCTGTGCTGATGAATGCACACATTGACGATGCATCCACAGTGAGTGGGCAAACTCTACCAATAAACCATATCGACTAATCTGATCTCATTCATTCATCATCATCTTAGTCTGCAGGGGATGGTTATAAAGCTTGGTAATTAGTTATGTGAAAAATCCTCAGCCAAGGGAACTGCTCTCTGGTGTCTGAAGAGCCCAGCTCCCTGCCTGTTGGGGCTAACCATTAATACTAGCTGCAGCACAAGAGCTGTCAAGACATGGCTGTGTTCCCTCCTCGTGGAAAACATTAAGATGGTAAGTGTATATGGCAGGTAAGGTGTGGACTTCTTGGGGCTTTTGGCAGTTGTTATGGTTTGAGAAAACCCATAACAATTTATTGTCATTTAGGCAATTATTTTATCCCCCAATGACCATAAACACAAGGGTTAAAATATAAATAGAATTAATAGGATAAGGCTAAATAATTAATAATAATAATAAAGACAGTATTGATCATGAGACTGATATAAGATATACAAGAATTACACTCAGCTAATCCTATCAGCAGGAAGTTGTGCACTCCCAGCAGAGGACAGCAGATGTTGGACACTGTGAGCACTGTGGCTTTGGGAGGAAGGAAAGGGCTTAGAGGCCCAGCACTGGGGCAAGAAGTTCTCTAGACCGCCACCATCAAGGGAGAGAGAGAACTTGTCAGCAAACTTTTCAGTTTATATAGAATGTGATATTTGTGGTATGAAATAATCCTATTGGACAGCCTGGGTCAAGTGCCCAGGCCTCACTCCTCCTCCTCGTGCCTCTACATCACAAGGCTGAAAAACACTGAGGTCTTGACTCCCATATAGCCTAGCTGGCTATAAAGTAATTTTTTTCATGAATTCAGACACTAGAATCTTCTAAAAGTGCAGTTTCCCCAAGCATTAGAAGAGACATTAATCCTGTGTCTCTCAAACCAGGACAGCAGGTTGCTGTTTCAGCCTCCAGTGTGAGGCCTTGATCTTTCCCTGTGGATCTTTAGGAGTCCTATAAGTGGTCTCGCAAATGCAACTGGAAGGAGATTTATAAGGAGATTTTAGAAGCAGCTGGATATGACTTAGGAGATGTTAACATACACTGTCCAGACATGGAGTTGTATCCCTACCTCATGAAGACTGAAAGAGATTTGGGATGGGGTAGGAGGAGATCTCTGGAGGAGTGAAGAGGATCACTGCTAGTGAGTCATTTCCCCACACACAATTATAAAACACAATTCTCTGTTGGCTACAATTATAAAACCCAATTCTCTGTTGGCTAGAAATGTCCCAAAGTCTATGCACTCAGGCAGAGCAGTACTATAAGGTTACACTCCTGCTTTAATAAACATTTTCCTTCTTTGCATTGCTGTTAATGATCACAAGAGATGTAGGGCAGTGGAAAATTGGGACTGCAGATTGTGGGGGTGGAAATACTTGCATCACTTCAACAAATTCTCTGTATGCTCTTCATTTTGCATGTATTACCTACTTTCTTCTCATCCAACTCTAAAACTGCCTGGGCTTCGCTTTTACCCTGCTCTCCTCATGGCAGGTATTTCACAACCTACTAGAGCTTATTGGCAAAATGTTTACTTTCAACTTCAGTTTTTCCTCTCTTTATTTTATCTTGTCTAGTGAGATTTGCCATCCCTCCTGCTTGGGTTTATGCCTTACAAATGTTTGTAAACTGTTTCCATATACCCTCAGAGCCAAGGAAAACATACTGTCACTGCAAATCAATCCCCTGTAGTTGCACAACCAGCTATCACCTTTCTTCTGACCTCCTCCCAGGGCCTCAGGCTCTCCCAGTAGCTGCTGCCCTGAGCTGAGCAGTGAGCTCCTGCCCAGCACTTACCTCCGTGCTGCCTGGCACAGGGTACTTGTGCGCCCAGGCCTGCTGCCAGTGCATTGCCTTCCTTCTCTCTTGCATCTCCTCCCTTTCTCTTATTTGCTAACTCTCCTAAGGTTTACTCAACACAGTTTGACTTCTCAGAAACATTCCCCACTCTGCCATGGGGAATGTTAGCTAGTGAATTATTTCCTCCTTGATAAATAGCTTTTGTTTTCCAGGTTGAATCCTGTCTCCAGCTAATTCCTACTCTCTCTTTCTCAGGTGGGCTGTGTTTATACCATTGTTCGGAAGACCTTGACCTAGCTATTGTGTAGCTATCCCAGCTCCCAGCCTACTCTCTCCTGTTTAGACTCCTCCTGGTTTTGCACCAGAATATTCCTGCTCCTTCCCAAGCCCTGGGGATAAGGGGAAGGTGACAGCCTTGGGGAGAGGAGAGTAAGGAGCCCTCTGACAGAGTTTTTAAGCTACAGGCTTCTGGTATTTTCCTTTTCTCTATCTGCTGATGGAGCACAGGCAGCCAGTGCCTTCCCAAATGTGTTCCTTCCCTGCCCAGAGGCAGCTCTTGCACCCTTCCCAGACACACCAGAGCCTCTCCAGCACAGCTTTCTTCTGTCAGCTGGATGGTTTAAATTTTTAATGAGGCACTGTAATGAGACTTTAATGAGTCCAATGATCTCCATCCTCATGATACCCTTGGTCCCTCTGCTGTAAATAGCCCCTTGCCACATGCCATCATCCTATTTACAGTCCTTTGGCCCCTCCATCTGAGGGATTTTGCGGCTGGCTCTGAGCTAATGCTGAACATAAAGTCCCATGAGACTTTTCACTCTGGGCTTGCCTTGTAGCCAAGGTCTGAAACCCAGCACACCACAACGTCAGTGTAACAACCTTAAAAAAAGCCGAAGTCCTCTGGGAGATTTTGGTGTTGGCTCCTTCATCCATTCCCATGCTTTGCTTTTGCTTTTGTCATTCCCTGCTTCTGCTCCGCCCGCAGCCCTGGCACAGCCTGTCTTTCCCTTCCTCCATGGGCAGCAGGATGGGTGTTTGCTTTCCTCCTCCTGCTGCCACAAACTGCCTGGCGGGGGGATGTAGGCAAAGCCTTCCCTGGGTCATAGACATATTTCTGCAGCCCCCTGCCAGGTTGTTCCAGTGCAGTGGGTGTGCAGCAGCAGCCTGAGTGACTTCAAAGTAACTACTCAAAGCCGAGGCACCTTCCCCACCGATGGCAGCCCAGAAGCTCTGCTTGATGGCATCATCAGTGACTGGGCCTCAGCCACTTCACATGAGTCTCCAGGGAAATGGCTGGGGCAGATGCACAGAGCAGGGAAGCAGAGAAGAGACAGAGCATGAGGAGGTAGCTGGGGACAACAACATATGGTCAGGGACAATGCAGAGAGCTACTGCCAGAAGCAAGATGTTTAGCAGCCGCTTGGGACAGACTTGCACAACAAATGCTACATCCTGCACTAATTTAAAGCTGGGAGTCTAAGGCCAGTAGGTGAACTGTGATGATGGTGAGTTTTTATTAGTGTTCATCTTGCTGGGTGACACTATGGTGCGTGCTGTTCAGTGTCTCATCAAAACTGGTTGGTCCTCAGTAACAAAAAGGTGGTTTCTTTGGTCCTTGGCTGGAAGGATCTCCAGACAGTTGATGCTCTCTGTATTAAGGACTGGCAGCAGTGTTGCTGCATGGGTGCTTTCTTTGGGTCTCTGTTTTGTGCAAGTTTGGCACATCTGCGGTAGTCTTTGTATTTGAGTAAACCCATGCAGTTACCAGGGCTGGCAGAGAAAATTTTGCAAATGAGGGGAAAAAACCTTGTCACTACATATTTCCATGGAAACAAGTATAGATGTGAGAGTAGGTTTTATTTACTTTGGGGGATATTCTGTTGACAGTGGTTATTTCTGAAGAAATTAGACACAAAATGCAAGATGTGGCTGCTGAACCTCATGCATTCAGTTCTCCTGGACAGGCTTGGCTTCTTAGGGAGAGCTCATGGGTCACAAGGGAGTTATGGAGCCCTTGCACATGTGAGTCATGGAGAATAGATTTGGCCCCAGGGTCATAGGACAAACTTAAGATGAGGTAAACAAATACATTAATCACTCAGAAATTAGTACAAGGAAGTCTTTGTTTTATGAGAAGTCAGAGCACACCATTAGTGTGATCTGTGCAGGAGTGCAAACTACATCTCCATGAGCTACTATCCATATACAGATAGTGCGGTGACCCAGAATCATCTCTAATCAGCAAGTGCCATTGAGTGTAAACTCAACAGGAAGATTACATGCTAACACTCGTTACATTTTCAAGCTGAAGCTGAAATGCAATTATGTTCCATTCATTTACTTGAAAACTGTTTGTTTTGAGCAAATGATCAGTCTTGCATGTTGCTTCAGTTTCCAAGCTGAGCTATTTATTCTGGCACAGCCTGGAAATCGCAACATGAAGCTGTGGAAGAACAGTGGGAAGTAAGACATTGGTGGTGATGCTCTTCAGGGGAAGTACACCACAAAGTGTAATCAAGCAGAAAGAACTGTTAGATTATGACTAAATTATTTTAGTTTTAAGTAATCTGAGGTGTTATTAGCCAAATAATAACAATTTGTTTCTTTTTCTGTATGATTTCTACCTTGATCATGGCATGGATTTTATCGGTTAGATATTTATAGAAGAACTGCAAAAATCTCACA
Source organism: Nycticryphes semicollaris (assembly GCA_013400055.1). Lineage (NCBI taxonomy): Eukaryota > Metazoa > Chordata > Aves > Charadriiformes > Rostratulidae > Nycticryphes > Nycticryphes semicollaris. Next base: position 206,357 of record VXBJ01007131.1, read on the forward strand.
TCACTCCTCCTTACCCTGTCAGAAGCCACACTGGAACACAGTTTTCCAGGGTATAGTACTCAATGTTCCTGTCTAAATATGAGCTGCTTTTCCATTCCTAGATTGTACTTGGTCTTGCCTGGTGGTGCTGTGCCAAGGAGCTTGTAGACAGAAGGAAGAGATTTGCAGTTTGCTTCTGTTCTGCTCTGGGAGGGAGGTGCAGCAGGGAGTACGAGACGGGTCAGAGTTGGGAGCTGGACCCTTCCTCACTTCGTTAGCTGTGCACCCATGCTTATGGAGCATGAAAGACTTATGTGGGGGCTTTGTGTTTGGCCTGCGTTAATGTACATTATGGGCAGAGGAGGCAGGCGGAGCAGTGTGTTAAGCCCATGATGCCTGCCTCCCAAACTCAGGAGAATTGAAAGACAAATACGGCACTCGCAGAGGCAGAGCGACCGCACACAGGCATATTCGCATCACGCACTCACATCAGACTCAGCGAGGCACTCACCCCGGGCTGAGCTGCCCCTGCTGCTTTAACACTTTAACAATAACCTCAGCTACTGAGTCTGCCTTGGCTACAGCCAACCCCCTTATGAATAATTCTGCTTAATTACAGGCGAATGTCTGCAGCTGAAGCCTACTACTCATAATGATAGGATTACATTTAAATTCCCCAAAATTATATCTGTATCTGCATGTTTAGACTCTGGAGGGGATAAACTCTATTATTATCTACAACAAGAGCTGGGATTCCTAGTTTCTTAGGCATCAGAGAGCATCCCTCCTGAACCCTGAAGGCTGTACCAGATCCAGTTTAGTTTAGATCCCATCATCTGAATTCCATGCCATCAAAACCTCCTTGGGAAGGGAAACTGTTCTACATGAAGAGCAAGAGACTGCAACTGGAGACAATGCCAAATAGATTTTTCTTTTCCACTGGGCTGATAACTGGGAATAAAGCCAGTTGGAAGACTGCCGGAAGGAAATCTTCCTAACTCTGATCATATTCGCAATCAGTTTTTATGCCAGATGTTGCCTCAGAAAATATGAAAGTCATCAGACAGTAGTTTTAATATGCAACTTTGCAGCTTGAAAAGGGATGAGATTTTGTAGAGAGGAAACAAAATATAGATTTACTGCTTCCTTGAGGTGCACAGAGTCTCTATACGTAGCTATACAATGCAATATCATGTGGAAGAAACAGATGGGAATCCAAGTTAGCAAATGTCCCTTAACAAAATCCTACAGTAATAGGGAGATTTTTAGGGCTATCCTTTATTTTGAAGAAGAATAAGTCAAGACATGCCTGACCTTCTGAGAATGAAAGGAGAAGCAGAGAGTAAATCAGGTTGCTTTTCACAGGAGAACTTGGGAAATGAAATTCTCATTGGAAAATCAGAATGCTTGAGGACAATGGGTGTTAGACTGGAACACGTTTGGTTCTTTGCTTTGTCACATTTTTACCTAAATAAATGCTATGACTGGGTACCTTTGGAGATCTGGGCCCCCGTCTTCTATCTGTGAAGACGAATAGTAGCACCTTCCCTAAGCGGTGCATAGCTGATGTGATAATGAAGCTGTATATTAAATATATTAGATAAATTTGGCAGCAGGAGGATCCCAAGATGGTTGGGATGTAATTTAAATTAATCACAGGATTTTGCAGTGAAGGAGATCTTGTCCTTCAGCCTCTTGGAAACAGAATCCCCCAGATAAGCTAAATGGGATGCCCTGTACTTCTTTATTGAACCACATAGACAATGATACAGCTACTATATCATTGAATGGATACTAATGGGAGTAGGATGGATATTCTCCTGTAATAGTTTTGTAGAATTGGTGTTTCATATATACGTGTATATAAGCCAGATTCTGCAGTTTCTCTGTTTACACCAACAATTTGGCTGGACTCGGTAATTTGCCATTTGTAATATCTTTTTTTCCCAGCTTTTTAACATAGCGTAAGAATGGGATTCATGGGATGGTCCTGGAGAAGCTGGTACAGGTCCATGGCACTGTAGAATACCTGTGCAGGGTGGCTGCTATACAGTGGCCTCGGTGAATTGTTCTGCTGGGATCTGAGTGCACTTCTCTTGGAGAAGGGGTGGGTGGCAATTGCAGGGGGTGTCTGAGCTACCTATATGAAGCAAATGCCAAGAAAGCCAATGTGATCTTCTAGTTTACTGGGCAATGTGTCTCTGGTAGAGATGAGGGAGTACACCACTGGTTCGTGAGGAACAGAGGAGGCCCTGTCCAGAATGCTGCTTGTTATTCCAGCGTCAGGAAATCCTGCAGGCAGGACTTTGGTGTTAAGAGAGATTAAATGAAGTTTGAGATGATGGAGCTACTTAGGATGATCAGCAAACCAGTAAGCTAGCCTTAGGACAGGGCACTAAAAGAGCTTTGATCTTCAAGCTGGTAAAATTAAATTTGAGGCAGGATGTGGCACATCTTCAGAAATATGCAAGGGACTGGGTAACTTCCTCAGCCAGTGCCTTCAATGTGTCCTGTATTTTGCTGTGCTAACCCAGAGGTGTGTCACAGTCAACCTCAGAAATGCAGGCTCTGAAGAAGCCACTCCCATGAAAACCAGGGTGTTTTAGTTGTTGACTTCAACATGAGCAGGACTTCAACAGTTTTCCAGCAGGAATCTCCTTTTTCTTTCTCTGAACACTTAGTCCTTAAGTGAAGTGGAATTAATATCATTGTGCCGTGTGGCTTGAATCTAGCACAACTGGAGCAGAAGTCAATTTGCTGTATTTGAAAGAAAATTAATTAAGGCCTCGTTTGTTTCCCTCAGAGGGAAAAGTTCTGGGTAGTTTCCAGGAGACAATTTTTCTTTTTTTTTTTTTTCCTTTCTGCGCAACTTTGGTACAGGCCTGTATGTACAGAGCAAATGTACAGCTTCAAGCCTGAAATCCTTGTAAGCTCCCAGGCTGTGATCTGGGTCTCCTGGCTCCTGTGGTGGCATGACAGCCCCAGCGGCTGTTCCACAACTGTGCACTGCATTTCTAGTCACAGAAAGGGAAATTACCTCAGTGCAGGCCATACTCTGAGAAGGGAAATGTCATGGCAGAGATGATGCTCATAGCCTGCTTTAGCCTCACCTGTCTGTCTTCAGCAGGCTACGAACTGTGCAGAGAGAGGGCTGAAGGAGCTCAGAGATGAGGGGCTCAGCGTTGTCCCCTCGGCTTTTGGCGTGCTTCAGCAAGGTAGGAAGGTGGATGGTGTGCCAAGATTTCTGGTTTACTGTTGTTTTGCCCATATTGCTTCAGGAGTCTTTTGGAGATAAGCTTTTCTATTTGACTCTGAATATTAATAAATGACTAATGCCCTGGTAAACATGAAAAATGTGAGTGGGTTCCAGTATACGATCCTGGAAGTGCAATAGCGGGGTGGCAGAACAGGAGATGCGTGCAGAAGGGAACAGGAGGAAACAATGCAAAACAGGAGAGGTAAACCATACAGGAGGGTAATGGGTTGTGGGGATTTCAAGACCACTTAAAAGCTGATTTACTGCTGCAGAAATCCCACTTGGAACAAGTTGCCAAAGAATAGGTCACGTAGGTGTTATTAGCAAGAAGGCAAAGGAGCAAGAGAGTGGATGGCTGTCTTGTACACCCAAATGAGAGATGCCATTTGATAGAATCATGGCTGCCAGCTCTAAGGGACAAAAGGCACTTCTGGGTATGATGCCTGGACATGGAGGATTCATAGAAGCAGCCAAAGGTGGTAGCTCTCCTGCATCTTTGTTGTAAGAGTTTTGGAGCTGACTCACTAAGGAGAAAAGGCTTGTGAGGGAGCCCTGTGAAGCTGTATTGGGTTTGCGTTAGCAATGTTTTGACAGAGGTGGCTTCTGTGAGAAGGTGCTAGAAGCTTCTCCCATGTCTGGTAGAGCCAATGACAGCAGGCTCTGAGAGGGACCCACTGGAGACCAAGGCTGAGCTCATCAGCAATGGTGTACGCAGCACCTCTGTGAAGATGTATTTAAGAACGGGATAAAAAAAAATTTAAAAAAACCCTCCAACAACTGCACAACAGCAATTGCAGCTGGAGACAGGAGTGAGAATATGTGAGAGAAACAATCCTGCAGACAACAAGGTCAGTGAAGAAGGAGGGCAGGACATGCTGCTCCAAGTGTTGGAGCAGAGATTCCCCTGTAGCCTGTGGTGAAGATAATGGTGAGGCAGGTTCTCCCCCTGCAGCCCATGGAGGTTAACAGTGGAGCAGATGTCCACCTGCAGACCATGGAAGACTCCATGCTGGAGCAGGTGGATGCCCAAAGGAGACTGTGACTCTGTGGGAAGCCCATGCTGGACCAAGCTCCTGGCAGGACCTGTGACCATGTGGAGAGAAGCACCTACGCTGGAGCAGATTTGCTGGCAGGACTTGTGATGCCATGGAAGGGAGGCACACTGGAGCAGTCTGTTCCTGAAGGACTACAGACCATGGATGGGACCCACGCTGGAGCAGTTAGTGAGGACCTGCAGCCTGTGAGAAGGACTCACATTGGAGAAGTCTGTGGAAGACCGTCTCCCATGGGAGGGACCCCATGCCTGAGCAGAGGAAGAATGTGAGAAGTCCTCCCTCTGACGAAGAAGGAGCAGCAGAAACAATGTGTGATGAACTGACCACAACCCCCATTCCCTGTCCCTCTGCACTGCTCAGGGGGAAGAGTTAGAGAAAAATCAGGAATGAAGTTAAGCCTGGTAAGAGAGGGGAGAGGAAGGTGTTTCAAGATTTGAGGTTTATTTCTCATTATCCTATTCTGATTTGATTGGTAATTAATTGAACTAATTTCCCCAAGTCTAATCTGTTTTGCCCATAGTAATAGTTGGTGAATGATCTCTCCCTGCCCTTATCTCAACCCACAAGCCTTTCATTATATTTTCTTCCCTCTGTCCATCTGAGGAGGGGAGTGATAGAGTGGCTTTGGTGGGCACCTG
>VXBJ01007131.1:220384-343041 GCA_013400055.1 Nycticryphes semicollaris
TAAACCGGGAGCAACGACAGAGTCAGGGTCTCTCCGGGGTTTCTTGTCTCCAGCCGTGAACGTTCAGGCGAGCGGACCCTGCCTGGTGTGGGGACGAGCGTCTGGGATTTTAAAACCCAGCCGAGGAGCCTTTACTGCTCTCGTAGTTTTTTCCTGTAGGAGACCTTAGGGGAGCACGGAGGAAAAGTGGTGGGTGGGTTGAAGGCGAAGGCACTGCTGCAAACGCTTTAATGTGAGAAACTTTGTGTTCTTCAGGGCTTCGCCTTGGTTTTTCTTATTTGTTGCTGCCTTAGCCGTGCCTGGAGGTCAGAGCTTCCCTGGTAGCTGCCTCTACACGTGTACAGTGCTTAGGCTGAACCTCTACACGCGTGTAACAAATCTGTTGTAAATCCCCCGGAGGACCCGGAACTCAAAAATAGCCTTGCTGAGCTTTTTGAAAACTGGAAAGCAATAACTGTTTTAAGTATGCCTGAAACTGAGTACAAGATACCGTAAAAAAAAATAGTTCTTATTTCTAATATATTTACTTAATGCAAGCAGTGACATATTTTTTTAAAACGGGAGTTTCAAGTGGGCTTATTCTCAAGGGGGTTGCATATGTTATTGTTGGGAATGGACCTGATCTCAGTGTAGTTACAGTAACAGATTTTGTTGTATGGAAGGAGGTAAGAGGAAGTAAACACATAAATTAAAAATATCCTGAAGCTGTCTTTGGAACAGTCAAGAGCTAAACTGAGCTGATGGGCAGAGAGGATTTTGCACTTGTCTGGCTGCGCTTCCTAGTGGCTTTTTGTGCCTGTTCCCATAAATGCTATTATGTAATGGTGCTTCTCTTGGCAGGAGTCTATTGTCACCGTAATTCCTGAGGTTTTTGGAGCAATGCAGCTTGTTCAGGAGAGACAGTGGTCAGAACAATGGGAAGAAAAGTTCTTAAGAGGAGGTTTTAACCTCTTTAATTTTTCATGCGGTAGGACTAAGCTCAAGACATCTGGATCTGTTCCAGAGTATCTTTACTGTCCTCTGTTGTTCAGCTTGTCTTTCTCTTCTCCTAGGCTGCGCTGTAGGTACCGGGCACCCGCTTGCATCCTGCGTCAGACCTGGAAAGACATTGCCTCTCTGCTTTAATAATAACAGCAATTTTTATACTTCTCTTTTTTTTCTGTACTTTTTTGTTTGTTTGTTTGTTTTCCCCTCTGAACAGGAGCAGAAGGGATATAGTTATTTTCAGAGAAGTTAACTGTTGCTTAGAAAAAAATAGTTGAGATAATGGGGACTCTCCCATTCTGCATCTCTAGTTAGAACTTGTCTGTATACATCAAAGGGAGGCAAAATGCCTAAGCAGAGAGACAATTTGCATATTAAATGCCAGTGCTCTAAGGATCAGTGCTTTTGTGTCTGCAGTTTATCATGGATTTTATCCCCTGCCCCCTCTTCAGGTGTCTGTCATAAATCTCTTTGTAAGTCTGCCTCCTTTTCTTTCACTTCTGCCACACTATTCTGGGGGTATATTTCTATGCAGAGAATAATTCTTTCCAGTATTGTAATTTGGTGGCCAGTTGTGGTACTGGGAGTTTTACAGATCACACTTCTGTCTTTTTATAACTTGCATGTTGTTTCTGGTAGTGATTCTGTAAGCAAAACGTGGAGAAGAAAATAACCTTTTCTTTTTTTTTTTTTCCTTCTTTGGTGTTTCATCTGCCCTCTTAAATTGTCTTGTCCTGTTATAGAAATGAGTGTTTTGTGAGCCACTAGAGAAGAGAATACTGTCTGAAAGTGGGAAGGTATGTTTCTTTAAGGGGCCACTGGGGTGAAGGAAATGCACCTGAAATACCTACAACCTAATCTAACTAGCTTTTAAAATCAGAGATGGTTGTTATCACTTTACGGTGTGCAGAGTAGCATATGACAAAGGGGCCATAACCTCCTCTTAGAAAAGCTGTTGTTAAAACCCGGGTGTCCTCATGTTCATGCTTTAAAGGTTGTTTTTTTTTTTTTTTTTAATACAGAGATGCTTCAGTGTGAAGTCTGGGTGAGGGAAAGTACTGATCTGGCAGCTGAAATTTCCCAACCACTTGTCTTGCAAATTGGCCACCTATGGTCTTTGAAGAGGTCCCAATGTCCTTGAGTTTTTCAGTCACCCTGTCTCTGCTGAAACAGTTTCCAGAGAGTTATCAGCACAGTTTATATTTAGTGCAGTGTGTGAACATGGACTGAAATGGCTTCTTGAGCTCAGGAGCAGCCTGGGGAGTCAGCAAGCAATGGTTACCAAAATCACTAAATGTGTGTCCTGCATGTAGTGTAGTGATTTTGATGGGATTAGTTCTATCCTATAATCACAGTTGTTTTCAGCTATTTTATTCCTGTTTGGAGAATTGTTTCAGTGCTCAGAAATAGCAGTCTGCAGTGGCCTTAGCCTCAGCTGTTCCACCTCTTTGCTGTAGATTTGGGTTTCTGTGTCTGTGGCTGTTCCTGTTGCATCACTTCTGCTTTTTATCAGTGTACTTGCTCACACCACAGCTATCTCCTGCTGTACCGCCCAGATACCTCTCCTGCTTGTTCTGCTTTCATGAGAAAACAGATGTGAGCTGCTGGCCTCTGTCAGTCCAGGAAGGATTGATGCAGCACCCAGAGTCTGTCAGGCCACTGCTGTCTTCTTTTTTTTTTTCTTTTTTTTTCCCTTTTGAAAGTTGCATCTCTTCTTGCTAACCCGAGATCCTCCCCAGAGAAGCCCATTGCCTGCCGATACGTGCGTGAAAGGTCAGTAGCTTGAACGTCTTGCTCCAGCGTTTCCCAGTCTGTGTCCTGTTGTGCACTCTGCCTGGTGCAGCGACTCCCTGCAGCTCCCCGTCCCCTGAGCCACTTGTCGGCTGCTATAGCCAGCTGATCCCAGCTGATCAGGCTTAGCTGGGAGAGAGGGGATCTTTCACTGGCAGGGCTGGGCCGGTTTGCCTGAGAGACTCCGGGGTGAGGCAGCAGGGATTGAATTCTGCTTTAGGAGTATGTAAATAGAAACGTGAAGGCGTTTCCTAGAACAGAAAAGGGAGAACTTAACCAATGTGTAGCAAAGATGCTTGTTCATAATGTGGTATTGGTTACAGTAGATTTCTCTTGCCAGAAATACAGTAGTCTGTAATTATGTTTATCTAGTTATCTTGACAAGAGTCCTGTCTTTAGAAATGCCATCATACATGTTTAATCTCTGTTATGAAGCTGCTCTGGGTACAGATGGAATTATTTCAGATGTAACAATTTAACCCCCAGCACACAGAGTAGTAGTTAGGGACGGGTAAACAACTTCAATAAAGCATCCTCTGTTGTTGCAAGTCTGTGTAATTTGCCCAGTTTTGCTGTTCTGTAGTTATGTAGACATTTTTTCTCGCCTCTGCTAGCAGACTCATTTGAGCAGCTGCCTAAGCTGATTTTAAGTTTAACCAGTGGAAAGGCTGCTTATAAACTTCAGGAAGTGAGCTTTTGTATATAGCAAGAAATATTTTCAGCCGCTACTGGTATGCTGTTTGTTTTGTCACTGAGTAGTGGCAGCCAGTGGGCTCTCACAGGAAGCTTAGTGTTCTCACATGGCTCACTTGGTGATGCAGTCTGCAAACCGGGTATTTTCAGGCTGAACCTAGTAATGCTAACAAGAGACCAGTAGAAGCCTGGCCTTTTGTTTGCTTGCTTATTTCTTTCTTTTATGCTATTTGTGTGTGATAATTCAAGACACTTTACTGAGGAAGCTCACACTGTCGAAGAGCTGCAGGACCAGAAGTTAGAGGTCTGAAAACCACCCCCTGCCTCTCTCTCCCACTGCTTCATTTATCCCCTTCCCCCAGCTTCTGGCTCTCTCTGGCTGTGTGCTGAACGGTGGGCAGGCCCAGAGAGCAGAGCCTACACTGCAAACCTTCTCCACAGCGCTAAGGGTCAATGTGTCTCTTGTGGCTCTGGTGATTCCCCGAGGGGAGCTGCTCTCCTGGCAACCATCCCACCCAGCAGTAAATTTGCTTCCTGGCACGAGTGTTAAGTGGAAGGGGTTGGTCATCACCTCTGCAGCAGTAACCTTGTAGGCAGGGTAAAGTACAGCTTCTGGAGCTGGTAGAGCAGGGTAAGAGGTAAACTGGCTTCTGGAAGCACTTTTATGTGGAGAATGAAACACTGTGTTGTATTTATGGTATAGACTATAGTGTTAACTCACTTGCTGTAAGAATGAATTCCTTGTAGATGCTTGAACTTTGCTAGGCTGAAATAGGCACCATTTTAACCACATACTCAGAATTGAACCCGTTTCAACGTTCTCTGTCTCTGTCCCTAACTTCCATAGTTTACATTTTTAAAGCTCCAGAACCATTTTGAAAACTTCAGAGCTGTTTACATTTTCCCTCAACTAATTTTCTTCCTGATTTGTAATTAAATGTTGCTGTGGTTTGCTGCTGTTCCTGTTTCCCCTGCATTGGTTTAATGGGGTTATGTAACAAAAGGACTGTGAGTTGAAAAAATCTCTGATCAGAACTAAGTTTGCATTTTGTAGGGGAGTGAAGATAGATAAGAAGTTATGTTGGAGCATTGGAGCATTTGAGTTTTAAGAGGGAAATCCTGTTGATACATCAGTCTTGTTTAAAAAACAAACAAACAAACAAAACACCAAACCACCCAAACAAAAAAGCAACCCCAAAACAAACAAAAAAAACCCCTATCCCAACTGTTAAATTTCTGTGAGTTTGAGAGTGATGTTTTTATGCTATCTAAATATATAGATCTTTCAATAGCTCAACCTGCTATTTGATTTTCAACAGTAGCTGTCAAAGGCAGCTTGCTTTGGAAGGAAATACAGTTTTTACATGTAATTTTAAATATATAGATTAGTGAAATGCTCGCATGTCTGACCTAATTAAGGTGTGTGGAGTTTTTGTCTTGGTAAATAACTGCTGGAAAGTCTTCAAGGAGTAGATAATAAAGCAGCCCACACTAATACAATTATATTGTGGGATGTGCCAGAACCTCCTTTGGGTAGTGGAGCCCATTTGTGCCAAATCACTCTCACAAGTCATTTTATTTGTTAAACTAGTAAGGTGCTCTAATTTTAATTAAAAACTCTTTAAATGAGGGGCAGGGGGAAGGTAAAGATGCACACTGTGTATGTGTTGCTCTCTCATGAACCAAAAGGCTAAAGAAGGCTTATTTGCAGTGAAGATGACTTAACAGCAATTTATCATTCTCTGTTGTGTGGGAATTCGTTATAGCTGAAAGCTAAGACAGAAACTGGCCCCAAAATTGCCTGTGTAGGTTATCCTTTGCTGTTGGTGCACAGCCTGAGGAGCATCCCTCCTGCTCCAAAACAGCAGTCTGGAAGGCTGATTGACATCTCTGCTTTTCAAGAGAAGTGTCAAAAATTGTAGAGCATTGCTCAGAGGGTATGAAAGCTTCACTTCTCCATCTGCCGCCGCGTATGCCACTGGTGACCCAGCAGCCATATGTGGGATCACCCTGAAAGCTTTAGACCCAGCTCCTCTCTGAGGGCCCCTCACTCCTTTTGAAAGTGTAAAAAGAGCATGTGGCTTGTTTCAGGAGCGGGAGGCTCCTGTTTTCCCTGTAGGAAAATCTAGTGGTGTGCCTTTATAAAACTAAAGCATTATTGCAAAGAGCTGTGTGATCCTGGGGTGCTACAAACTGGTTCTGTGCTCTGCAACAAAAATATGCTGGAGTCTAGTCACAGGCTTTGCCCTAGGTTTGTGAGCAGAGAGTATAAAACCATGCAAGCTTACTAACAGAGCTCCATTAAAAACTGCTTCATGGGTATGGGGAGCAGGGTTATATAATCAGGGTTGTGGCTTTTGGTAAGCATATGATTATTTAAGTCAAATGAGAGCGCCAAAGAGGAGTTTGCTAGGCTAACTTTTAATTTCATTAGCTGTGAGAACCTTCATCTCTAGTCTGTTTCTGGTTTGCTGTCTTGCAGAGCTTGCATACTTGTGAGACTCAAAGAGCTGACATTTAAGTGTGATAATGAAATGTTTTACAACAAAGGAGATCTTTAAGCATGCTAGACAAAAATTCCTTTCAGCTCTGCAGCTTTTACTTTCACTTCTAGATGACCAGTCTGCTTAGTTCTCAGTTAGTTACTGTGCTTTCCCAAATGAAGATGTTTACCTTATTAATAAACATCTTTAAGTCTTGGAATTTTTAGTATTAATGCTGAATAAAAAGGGTGGAAAGGGGGATAAGAGATGATAAAACATACTGGTGGCTTTTTGGTGCCATCAAAGTAAATTTCCTTTCTCCTGTGCTTGTTTGGGAAGTATGCAGTATTTGTGATCACTAGATTTTTATTTGTAGAAATGTATGTGTATGGACTGGGCTTGATGGCTGGACTTGATGCAGCTCTGTTCAGTGTATTTCAGAGAATTTCTCAGAAGTTTCTGTCCCATTGGAAAAAAATAAAGCAAGCTCAATTGCTGCTGAAGAAGGTTTTCAGTAACACCCTGCTATGCTTGAAACTGATCTGTTCTCTTATGCTTGAGATTTTTAAATGTAACATGTGAGGGTAGTTTTGAATATTCTTTGGTTTTGAGTAACTTGTGAAGTACATATCAAACCCAGATCTGAATGTTGCTGGTAATATCTGTCTGTACCTGAAGCATAGCTGTGTGCCTGCGTCCTAAAAACATAATAGAGCTGCTTCTACCCCTCAGCCTTCTGGCTCTTATGTGACAGAGCCATTCTTATCCCCTGTGTACTCACAGCTAATACTTAGGTTTTTTTGTGCATTCCTAGGTGTGTGAATCAACCCATCGTCACTGAATCATTACTTTAATCATATTAACTTGACAACTATTGTATGCCAGCTTGTGTCAACAGCAGGTAAGATGAAAGCCAATGCCATTTCTTTATTTTTTCTGACTCTCTTCTTTTTAAAGCTGCATTTTGTCCAAATGCCGTGACTTTTCTGTAGACTAAAGTCAGACTGTGCTGCCTGCCGTGATCTCCTGCAGCAAGAAAGCCACTTACTGTTAGCATTACTTCCTGTTTCAAAAGCTGGTGTTCTGAAACCTCCTTAGGGTCTGACTCCTTTGTAAACATGCCTTCGCTTTTTTCCTGACACCTTTGTTAACCTTTTTTTTCCTCCGTATGTTCCTCACACCCTTTCCAATGCCTGGCTTTGCTGTAAAAACTGTTGAACTCCTGCCTTCTAGAGTTAAGTGCGCATGATAAACCACCCGTGCTATCTGACTTTTTCTTCTTGAACAGAAAATAAGTTTTGTTTTGGTATTTTTTCAATATCTGCTCCCAAATCTTACCTTTGAAAACCTATCACAGAAGGATCTTACTTGTGTATTTTATAATTTGGTGGTAAAAAACTACCTGGATGTGTCTTTCAGAGACTAAATATAAAGCTGTTTTTTGGACCTCGCCCTTTAACCCTTTCAACCCTTCCCTTTGGGGAAGGGAAGGAGATTGGGGTGGGGGTGGGAAGGAAATCCCTCTAATGCTTTCAACAAGGTTATTATCCAGTACTCTAGGGGAGTCCTAGTGACGACAAACTAATGTGAGCCTTTGTTCTGATGCTAATTGGAATCGAGATAATTCCGCTGACTACACCCTCTTCCCCTCAGATCCCTCTAGCAGCGATAAGGAATTAAGCTCTTTTGCTACCACTCTTCTTGCTGTGCTGGCCAGTTGTCCTTGTTTTCTGCAACTCCTACCTTGAGTGCAAAGGGTTGAGTTTTGAGGAGGTCTCATTAGGAGCGCTCACCTAAATCTTCTGAAATTTTTTTGGGTGTTCCTGAATGGTACCGGTACACTTCAGTTAAATTGGTATCTTGGTGGATATGTGTCTGTTTATTTTTTTTAATCATTAAATAAGAAAGTAACTTTTTGTGGATGCAGGACGCAATGAACTTAGATATAATGGCATCTTTTGTTACTTGTTGGGACATATAACTTAAAGAATGCGAGTTGGTAGGTAGCTGAAACTTAGAAGTTATTTTGCCTTCTGTCTCTTCTTTCCTTCTTCCTTGACGAGAGTGAGCAAATATTGTTTCTCAAATGCTTTTAAATACCCTTAAAGAGATTAATTTATCATCCCTAGTCCACAGAGCCCTTTAAGTTTTCTAGGGTGAATGTGTATGCAACCTAGATATTGTTTTGGTTTATGCCAGTGATCTGCTCCCAATCTACAGACGAACAGCACAGCAGTAGAAAGAGGAGCTTGAAGCCTCTGAATATAGTGAAATATGACTTTGCATATACTGTAACACAAAAAGTGTTCCATTAGAACTGTGTCTCTTCAATAATTCTTAGTTATGGCTGTGGGGAAATGGCAAGGGGTGGTGGTGAAAATACTGGTTAGGTCTGATGTGAAATGATCATACCAGACAAAGCTGTTAAAAGATGTCTTGCAGATCAAGAAAGGAAGGGGATAAGTGTACTGAGTTAGCCTCTTTAGCCTTTCCTTGGCTGTATGAAGCTGATGAGAAGCTCATCCTTGTGCTTCTAAAAGCAGATCTCTTCATAGAGCTTTTTGGTTTGTAATAGTGGGTTCTTTGAGGTTAGTTGGTGGCAATCCCCTGTGGATAATCTGTTCTGAGTCTGGCTGAGCTGGCCTTCCGGCAAATTTGTAAAGGAGCTTGCTGTCTTTCACTGGGGGCTGTTCTCTATACAGGATGGTTTGAGACCCTCTTTAGTATCGGTACAGAATGCAGGGACAGGAGGGATTTAGGCAAGTTAAAGAACTTCCCTAGAAGACAGACTGATTGTGTCTGCACAGCTAGAATCTGCATATCAGGGCAATGGTCTCATAGTGTTTCGTTTTGACGGAGAGTGGGTTTTTTTCTCCTAATGGAGAATTGGAAAAGGCCTGTAGTGAATGATCTAAAAATACGATTTCTTTATAAGCTGCTCAGTTTTTGGCTATGCAGACATAATGTCTAGATGAGCTGAGCTCAAAAGTGTGTAAAAAAAAAAAAAAAAANGAGGAGGGAGAAAGGCTTCATCAGAAGATGCCCATCTGAGGAGGCTGATTTAAAGTGTTTGGGGCAGGGGATCCAGAGCTGAACTTACCTTCTTTTCTAGTGACTGTGCGCAGGTGGGGAGTGTGTGTTACAAAGGCTTCCTGATGTGAACCCGCACGGAAGCATTAGCTGTGAGAAGAGATTTATGAGTACTTCCAAACAGCAATTATTTTTAAGGTTGATTCTGTTGACTCTGACAGTATCCTGAAGAGGCATCACTAATAGCTGCAGTGTGACACATTTTATGTGGGCAAAATTACGGCTGGGCATAACTGCCTTTGCCTACCAGGATTAACCCAACAGCTGTTAAATCCCAGGCAATCCTCATTTTCAGGGTGGTGATTGCTTTTATAACCTGAAAATAAAAACTGGGAGGTGTATGTGGTGTTGATTTTCTTTTCTTTACTCTCGATTAGCATATGCAGGGCATTTCCTGCAAATGAGTGCCCTGTACTTAGAGTTATCCATATTGTATAATTTTGCAACATCCTGTTCATCTTCTATGATGTGAAACAATTATCCTGAAATGGGGCGTGTGTGTGTGTGTATGAGAGAGAGAGAAAGACCACAGAGAAGTTGTGGTACAGAGCACAGGATTCCTCTCCCCCATTATTTTTATCCTGTGGTGTGCGAACAGACGGAGGATGGCAGAGGCATTTCTAAACAGCTCCTATGCAAAGCTTCAGGTAAGGTCTTAAATGCTCTCTAACCTGTGCTTTTTTGTCTGTTTTCCTCCTTGTCTGCCTGAACCATTTGTAACGTGGAAAGCCTACAACACAAGTGCTTGTGACAATGGTGTCTGCTCTGGGACCAGTGCTCACCTGTGTCCTTTCATACATATTGGGGTTTCTCCTTTGTGTATATTTTGACTTGGGTTTTTTTTTTTGTCCAGGTTAGGTTTTCCTTTTTAAGGAAAATCTGGGGGCTTATGGCATTGTTGGTACTAAAACTAAAGGATATGATACAGAATATTCAAAATTTGTCAGTTTTTCTCCCTGAATATTTTATTTCTGCTCCACTGACAGAAGGCCAGAGGAGACTTCTGCCTGTTTCTTTATGTATGAACTGAGGGTTTGGATTCTCGATGTGAGTGGGTTGGGTTTCTAGTGGATTTTTTTGGTGTTTATTTTAAGGTAACCTGAAGACCAGCTTAACCCTTGTGAATGACTGGTTTAATCTCTGTAGAGAGGAATGAAGACAGGTTTTCAGTGGCCACCATATCCTGGAGACAATATATTGTTCCATTTAAGCTATAATGATCGCTTCTTCCCATACCCCCCTAACGTTTTGTGGAACAGACACTTCTTGATTTTAATTTTTCATATGTATTTATCCCTTACTGTGATGCTAGAGTTTTCAATTAGCATGGCTTAGTCATCAACTAACACATGGCAGAAAGGTTTTTTGACTTTTGATGTGGCAAACAACTTACTGTGTATGAGACTGAGAAGAAGATTCCCCCCCTCCCCTTCACCTCCCCAGTTGCCTTGTGCTCTCTGGCGAATTCCCCTTCTGCTCTGTTACCTTGACAGAGTTATGTTTACAGGTAGAGCGTAGCATCTTGGGGAGTCCTTGGGTCAATCTATCTGGTGATCAGTTACCTTGCCTTACCTTGCAGTGGCAGGTTGGAACCCAGCATTACCTGCAGATGCTATTTCTTCTCTGACTGTAGTAGGGATCAGGCTCTGACTGTGTGTTCCTTAAGCGGGAGCTTTAGTGAGGCAAACTGGGTTCATGTGGGATGTGTAGATTGAAGTACTTTTCCTTCACAAGGATGGGTCCTTCAGATGAAAATGAAGGTATACCAGGGAAAAATGGGTGTCGCCAATGTCCTTACTGTGCCTGTTCAAGGACATCAGCGTTATAGCTGGTCTACCAATTACTTGCTGGAATCCTTTCTTTTCATTGCCTTTCCAACACGAATGGCTTGGCAGTTTGTGACAGAAAGCAACCTTCTCTAGTTCAGCAAATCTGTTGTAAGAGTCCCAAGAAAAGACAATTATTTGTAATGAGCATCGGAGCTACTGATACGTAACTTGCTTTTGGGGTAGGGCCTCACCTCTTTGTTGGCAGAGTGGCAGTTTTATGGCAGCAAGAGCCTGGGATGAGTTCATGAATATGAAATAGTCATCTGAAAAACAGCTTTCCACAGAAAGTCTCCTGTTTGAGAGGTGTATCACCTGAAGAATGTCTGTTGCAGAATAGGTTGAAATCTGTCACTGCCTCTTTTTTGTTTTAAACGATTCACAAGAAATACCTAGATTCTTCAGAACAACTTGGGTATGTTTTTTGGTTTTGGGTTTGTTTGTGGAGGGTATTTTTGTTTGTTTTGAGGTTTTGGGTTGGGGGCTTTTTTGGGTTTGGATTATTTTTTTTATTTTTTTTATTTTTTTTTTTTACTAAAACCAGGCTGCCCTGCATAAAGTATGAACCAACACTGGGAGCTGGGAAAGAAGATTTGTATTGTACTTACAAGGCTTTTGAAAGGGCCTGAACAATGAAGTTGGAAGGAGTTGAAGCATTTGAGCTGCTTAAATGTTAACAGTTGGCACTAATTTGCTTCTGACCTCTGGCAACAAGGCTGAGAAAATAGGTCTGGTTGCTCATTGTAAATAGATCTCTATTGCCTTCATTGATATGTGTACCTGTGCCTGGTCTTTTCTACCATCTCCAGTGGTGTACTAGTGTGATGATCCGGGCTGACTAAAGAGGAGGACTCACAAGTACTGATTCTTAGGGAATGATGCACATGCTACAGCCTCTCCAAAGTTTGTTCTGGACAAACCTTACTGAATTTGAGATACATGATAAGATTTTTTTTTTTTTAAATTATTTTTCTTCCTCTGATGTACTTGGTTGCAAGCAACATATTTGCCAAATCAAGCTGGTATTTTGTAGTCTCCTGCATTGTGCATTTGATTGCTGTGTAACTGATTCCTGCTCTCTCAAGTGTACATTGATTTTTCTTTTTTTATGCCAACTGTTTAACAGGCTCCCAGCACATAGAAGAATTTTGCACCCTCTTTCTACTCAAAGTAGAGCTTGGAACTGTTGAGAGATAGTATTCAGCTTAGACAATACAGTACTATGTCTTAATAAGGGTGTATGCATATCCTAAATTCTGTGAAGATAAAGCTGGGCACTGTCTAGCTGCTTGGAGAAGTTCAAGGCAACACTTTCTTCGGTTTCAGCACCTCATACTGGGTGCTCAGTTTGATTACTGTACATGTGGCAAATTTTATAGGATGGATACAGTGGACAGTATAGAAGGGTGGGGTTTTATTTTTGTCTTACAAGCCATGAAGATAAATATTAAATGTAAAATCAGTAAATTTCTATCTAGATGTTTTTTTCCTCTAGGCTCAATGATTACCTTAGCCTTTCTTGTCTTTGACGTGTTCTCTGCCTCATTTTTGGCTATGGAGCCAAAAATGTTGTACGTGATGATTGTAGAATTTGCTGTAAGTATAGAAGGCAGCCTGTTTTTCAATTTGAAGACAGTTTTTTGAGGTAGCTGAGCTTAAGGAGAAGGCAATAAGATACTTTAAGCAGGGTTTTTGAAGCTGACTTAACTCATTATACTGGGATGAGCCCATGTATTCAGTAGTTATTTCAGAGCTGCGCTGTGAGCGTCGTTTCTGTTACACCCTCTGTACCTGATATTTGAAAGATTACTGCGGAGATCCTCTCTTTTTGGAGAAGGGAAGGAAAGCAAGAACATTGCAAGCACAGTATGGGGAATCCCTTGGTGAGTGTGACACTGTGCCTGCTACCCAGAAGCTGGATGCTGAGAAAAGTATTTGACTTAGATGACTTAGACTGCCTGTTAGAACAGAGACTGACAGCTCTGGAGGCTGAGGCTCTATTAGCTTCTAAGGAAAAAAAAAAAAGGGGCAGTTAAGAAAGGCGATTAGTGTAGGCAGCGTTAACTCAAGCTTTGTACAGTGCTGTGAATGTTGTGGTGGTGTTGGCTGGGTTTTTTCTACATGCTTCTTGCCTACCAAAGCCTCTAGCATATGGAGGAAATAGAGTAGTGAGCTAAATAAATTT
Organism: Nycticryphes semicollaris; assembly: GCA_013400055.1. NCBI lineage: Eukaryota > Metazoa > Chordata > Aves > Charadriiformes > Rostratulidae > Nycticryphes > Nycticryphes semicollaris. Next base: position 233,437 of record VXBJ01007131.1, read on the forward strand.
ATTTTGTTCACATGTCAAATCTTGCACACCATTAGGAGTGTTAATTTGGGGGGGTAGATCAGTTTCCTTAGCTCTGTATCTGCCTGTAATTGAGATGTAATCTATGGTGTGGTAGGCAGTGCTCTCAGGTGGGGCCACAAATCTCAGCTAAAGGACAGGAAGTAGCATGCAATGGAGGAAGGTAGGAAAAATATAATTAATTAACTGAACTGTTTCATTTATATGAAGCTACTCCTAGGAAGGTAATGATGTGCATACTTTTAGGAAGACAAACCTCTTGACAATCTACTAGTCTCCTGATGTCAAGAACTAATTCTCGGAAGAGAGGGAGTTGCTTACCTTCCTGGTGAGGGAGAGGTTGCGAAAAGTCAGAGCGATAAAAGTTTGACCTCTGTAGCTGCCATAGGCCCAACCTTCTGCTCAGGGCAGGCCCTGGGGTTGCGTAGATCTGGATACAAGGGTGGGTCTGGATGTCTTAAGTAATGGTTTGGGCTATAGGTAGTACCCCCATGGGACTGTCCCTCAAGGGACATGCTGAGCTTGGTTTCCAACTAGTGAAATCACTGCTACTGGCCACAGAACAGGAGGCTTGAGAGAGTTTAAGTGATGTTCAGGTGGCTGTTGGGCTCTGGACTTTGACACCCTTTATTACTATTTCTATCTTTGGAGAATCTAGATCCAGGAAGAAGTGGTAAGAGGTTGTAGGTGTCCTCACGAGAAGTTGTTGCTTTTGTTTAGTGTAGAGGGAAGGAAAATTTCTTGCACTGAGTTCTTGTCTGCTATAAAGTAAAAATGCATTTGTCTGCCCAGATGTGAAAACCTCTTTCCCTCCCTTCCTACCCTTCTTCACACTGATGAAAGCATGTATTCCAGAACATACATGGTTTAGAATAGATAAAATATTTCCATGCTTAAAAATGTAATGTTTTCAAATACTACTGCGGTCTCTCATGCTGTCAGTGAGGGAGGGTATCCTGCCTTGGGGTAGGAGTGTTATTATTTGGCCGTAGTTTTTTTGCCTTTCGTCTGTGTTTGGTGAAATAAGTTTTAAGTAAATTCAACCCAGTTTACTTAGTATTGGGATTAAAAGCTTAAACCTCGTTATTATTTTCTTTGGTATTTTTGTGGAGAAGACATTGCCTGAGTAAGACTTGCACTTGGATAACTTGGATGTGTTTTATACTCTCTTTAACACACAGGATGAGCTTCTCTGATGCCTTCTGTAATAAAAGCAGCTAAAATATAGTAGCAAAAACTCAAGCAAAAGTGATGTGTGGATTTACTTCCACAATAATGGCCATTTGCAGCGTAATAGCATGTAACGCGTGGCTGCTGCGCGCCTTGCGCTGTGCTGTGCCACTGTTGTGGTTTTCCCAGTGTGTGGCTGTAAGGTTGCCAGGCCTTTAGCTGCTGGTGTGAGGTTGTGCCAGCCACACCTGGCACACGAGAAGGTAGTTTTTTTCTAGGTGTGTGAGGCGCAGGTGGCTGTGGGGAGGATGAGAGCCCTGCATGACATGGGGTGGCAAGCTTTGGCACTGCTGTAGCTGGACACAGAAGCCTTTATTCATTTAGTCACTTGGTCTCAGGTTAAGTGCCAAATTTGGGAACACAGGGCTGCTACGTGACCTGGAAAGAAAAACAAAGTCTTAATGCAGAAGTGCTGTGCTCGAGTGGAAAACATCAAGGTAGAAAGCAGCAGAGAGGGGTTTCTGCTGCTGCCACTGAGACTGTGGTTGCCTTTGGAGCAGCTGGCTCTGCATTTGTTGGTGTTGCAGGCTGTGGAGGTGCGTGTTTTGCTGTATAGTGGGTGTTGAATAAATCACTTCATACATCTAGAATACAAACACGCCGTGATAGCTATACCACAGAGGAAGAATTGTGTGAATCTGTTGAACAAAAACCCAAGATACCTCGTCCTGGTTTTTTGGTTTGTTTTTGGGTGGTTTTTTTTTTTTTCCACTTGAAATACCAAATGCCTAAAGTTTAGGGGTGTGCTTGTCTTTGTTCTGGAGAAAGGTGAATTTGGGGATTTCTCCCCACAGTAGCACTGAGCTAGACCTTATCTCCTTTTGCATCAAACAGAAGCACTTCCTTGCCATGCTTCATGGGGCAGTGGTGCTCAAATACTTGCTGTTCAGAAAACACAAAAAGTCCTGTTGCTCTGGGGTTTCTGAATGCCTAAGGACCAGCGACTGTTTAAAGAGACTTGGTCAACTGGGAAATTCTGCCTTTGTCTGAAAGATTTTTCTGTGTCTGTTCATGTAAGATTATGAAATAGTTTGGAGGGTGAAATGCTGTTTTCCCTTTTCAGGCCATTGCCATAGGTATGGTCATTTTGATATCCCACAGAGTAAAACTGTTCCTCCCAGGGTTGAAGACTTGCTACGCTTCTATTTTTCTTCTCAGTGCTGCATGAGGTAATGAGCAACTGAGCTATCGTGAGTCTTACAGTTCAGACCATGGAAGAGTAGCTTGGGGGCATCTCTTAATACCTGAAGATCCTTCCAATTTACAGAGGAAGAAGAAAAACCTTTAATAGATGACAAATATGAGGATCAGAGTGAGACTTTTGAAGCAGAGCTTAACTACTTATAAGCCAGAAGTAATTGTGGCTTTCCTTGCTAATGAAATTTAATGTTGGAGCAACAGAGCTGAGAAGGCAGACTTGGGAAAAGACAATATGAAAGACTTTATTTTTGTCTGTCCTGTGAAATGCCAGCCTTTGCCCCTGGCTCCCATGCCTTTGGCCGAGGACAGGTGCCATGTGCAGTGTCATTTTCCTGCAGTCCTGTGTGCTTGTACGGGGATCACCCACAAAACTGTTGCTCTGCTCTGACCTTTTCTTCTCAGGCTTCTACTGCTTCATGCCCAAGAGGAAAAAGTATCCAGCTCTGGATTCAGGTGATCCTAAATTGGATAGGCTGTCTCATGTTCCACACAGGAAAAAGAAAAAGGGATTTTAATTGTCTTTACAAAATCTGCCTTTTCTGAAAACAATAGCAAGGTGGGTGTTTTGATCGCAGTTAGCCACAAGCTAGATACTAGACAAAGAGGCTAGAAGTGTTTGCTATGGAAGTCCATATTTAATCTCTCCCAGTGGCCTTTGACTTGCTTAAAACTGTTGATTTCCAAGAGTATTGATTGCCCCCCATGCCTGAAAATGCATTTAATTCTGTGATGCTTTTGTTGGCAGTATTTCTTCTTTTTTACATGGAAGAAATGAAGAATATAGATCTTGATAGAAATTGATCAGGAGTAACTTCTGGTGGCATGGAAGATCTGATGTAATAATGACATAAGCCACGTGCAGAAGCCTGAGTTGCAGAAGGCTTTAAAGTCAGGAGCCTGTTTTCAGCTTCCATAGGAGGTTGCTACCCGACACAAGCACAGTGTCTGCTGCTCTCTGGTGCAAAGCATATACTTTTCTAGGGGGATCATCAGGAAATCAAATGCATAAGGAGGGCAAAATGTGGAAGAAAATGATACTTCATTCAACAAAGTTATCATCAAAAGCTGTTTTTTATAGGCATAAAGGTGAAGTTCCTGGTCTTAATATGAGGCTGCTAGCCACCTCTCTCAGTCATAGCTAAAACTTAGATACTGCATCTCTTTCTCCCCCTGGTACTTTCTGGCTGTGTGGCTGTTAATCAGACAGTTGCTGTCTGTGTCTCTTCTGTGCTGCATTTCTGCTTGTGAGGAGGCTGAAAAAGCCGTGTTGTCTCAGCAGCAGACTTGAAGTGCACATGAGAGCTGTACACCAGGTACCTGGGGGACAGCCTTTTTGACTTGTAAGCAAACGCCTGGCTCTGCTGGAGACCCTTGTGGATTGCTCTTTACGTAGGAGTGTTTGTCTCTGCCTTTCTTGCCTGAATTCCCTTCCATGGGCAGAGAGTGCATCCGAAGTGACAGTGTGGGTCAGGGCAATAATCTACCTGGACTCAGACTGCAGTGTTTTAAAAAGATGCAGTGGGGAGAGTGGGATGTGTTGTGACCTGGATGGATCTGGGAAGTAATGCTGGCACTAGTTAATCTGGCCTGTCATTTTCCATTTTATTTACTCCTGGCACTTGATTGCCAGAGCAGGCTTTTTATACTGTATTCTCTTTGTGGCTTGGGTGGCTCAGCACTGCTGCAAAATCCTTCTCTTGCCACAAAAACTCAATCAACAAAGTGAATACTTGAATTACAGAAAGCAAGTGGGGATTCAGGTTTGGGAAGAATGAAGAATCAGCAAATATGGCAAGACTGTGTTGGGGCTGAGGGACTCTTACAACAGGTGAATTAACTTGTGTGCTGTATCTTGACAGCTGTTGAGAGACTCTGCTTGTACCAAGGATCTTATCTCCTTGTGCAAGACTTCGCAGCTAAATGATCCCCACCAACAGGTGCTCAAATAGAGAAAGACCTTATTGGGCGGGTTTTTAAGAGATAATGAGGATGTGTTATGATTGTTCCTATTGACTTCTGCACCCAGTGCTATAACTTTGCTGCGTGGCAGACCTGTATGTGGGATGGCACTGCTGAAGTAGAAGCTTTCTCAGCTAGTGTCCCTGTGTTATGCAAGATATTAGAAAGCATTGCTGCCATGTGGCTGGCCTTGCATTTTTTTGAAGTAAGATGTGTTCTTGGGTGTTCTAATCTGAAGCAACAGTGTTGGTTGCAATTCTGGGCAGGGCTTTCAGTAACTGAAGATGGCTTCGGGATAGTGGTTGAGATTTACTGTGCTAACCGTGCTTACTGCTGCCAAATGCCTCACAGCTCCAGAGTGTTAATGTAATCTGCTGGGGATAAAACTGACCTCTCGGTGTTGCAGCTCTGACTGGGCTGCAGATAACCAGGCTTCTGTTACAGCTAAGCAAAAATCCCTATAGGACCGTTCTCATCCTCATTCTGGCGTCCTGTCGTGAAAGTGCTCTGAGCTTGACCATCCAGGCCAAAATACTGGCAACATTGGTCCTTCAGAAAGTCATACGTGGACTGGTGATGATGGGGCTAGAGCAGTGGAAGGGGAACAGGCATTTTCTCTCTCATCTTGGAAGGAGCAATCTATTACTTCTGCTTTTAAATATGAATGAACTCATTCTCCATACCTCAGTTACTGACCATATGGCATTCCTGGTAAAAAAGGAAAAAAAAGTAGCAGATGTTCCTCTCTTGCTGTGTTTTGCTTTGTTACACAGATTCTCTTTGTTTTCTTTCTACCCTGCCTGCCATGAACTGTAGAGTGTTCTGCTCCGATGTACCAGGTTATTGCCCTGAATTTCTAAATGTGCATTTACAAATAAGGCAGGTGCTGCATAAAATGTTGCTTGGGTTGTGGATCTGATGCATGTGTGTATATAGGTGGTAACTGAACCCTGCCTTCTGGGTCAGTATACCCATCTGAATAGTTTCTCCTGTTTTGCTGTTAATTATGGCCTCTGCAGTTTGTTCTTCAATATAAAATAGAATGTTCTATCCCACCTTCTTTGTGGTAGTTTGGTTTGGTTTTGCTGAGGAATGCAATTTCTTTGCAAATCTGCATCCCTGTATTCCAGAGCATTTTTGTTTTAGTGAGAGAATGGGGATATTTTTGCACATAAGTAGTTGTTTTCTGTATTCTCCCTGCCAGTATAGTTGTTTGTCCTTGTGTACTCATGAGCTGCTGTTGCAGTTCAGTAAGGGAAAGTAGGCTTGTGATGGTGGACTGCAGCAGGCAAATGTCTGAGTGCCAAATAGACCATGGCACCCCCCAGTTAGGAATTAAAAGGGTTGGACCTAGAAAGAGTTGTTCTCTGTTGTGTCTTTATTTGCGTGGGGTATGAAACACTTCATACAACCCGAAGAGAAGCTGATCCTTGCTGGTTAAAATGACTCAGCTCTTCGTAAATCTCATGCCATCTATTCTTAGGAACCTTCTTGTGGGAAGGGACACGTTGCTTTGCCACTGGAGGTCTGTTGCACTAAGGCAGTGTCAGAGGCTGACTGAGCCTGTGCTGCCACACTGACCTGCACATACTGTATCACACACACAGCCCAACCAACAGGCAGGGTACGAACTGAGCCCTTCTGTGGGCTTCTGGTCTGGGCGTAGGTAGATATCTCCTTCCCCTTTGCCTCTTAATCCAGCCATGGTCAAAACATCTTTATTTCCCTGTCCAGGGACACTGCCTGCTAGTCTTCTGTGTAAAGATAAGCATATGTCAGTACTGATTGCTATATTAAGAAGGGTGTCAAACAAAGAAGAATGTGGTCACAGATACGGTTTTTTAAAGATTTCTGGAACGTGGAGGAAGATTCGCTGTTAATATCGAGGAAACTGCTATGACTTAACAAAAGACCTTCTCCATTGTTCAGTGAGGTATACAGTGATGGGATTGTTTAAGGTGAAAGCCTAACAAAACATTGGTTTTTTCTTTCCTTTTTGAGAGAATGCAGATAGCAGCTTTCTCGATATATAAATGACTGTGGAACAGTTTGAAGTGTGTGTAGGTGTTCATGCTCCCTGTTTAATGTGATATTGAGAAGAGGCGTTAGCACACATCTTGTGACCAGCCTGTTGATGTGTTGTCTCTTGCTTTACTTTGGAAAGCTTGTGACAGTGGCATGGGTTAATTCCCCTTTGGGAAAAGCATGAGCCTCTAGAGGAGGGATTCTTTCTGTCTTTCTGGTGAAGGAAGCAGAGGTGGGAGGGTGATTATCTCAGTCCCCGAGGGGTTTGCCTCAGACCATGCACTGAGGAAAGATGTGGTACAGAGCTGCCCTTCCTGTCTGTGCTCAGAGACCACTAGTCCTTTCTGGAAGGCTCATGTCTGGGTGCTCTTGGGCAGTCTGTTTGGAGCTGTAAGTCACCTGTAATGGTGTGTTTGTACTGTACTGCTTAGCATGTGAGGCCTTGTAGTTGTTAGATTCAGTGAGACAAGGTGGTGTTGCAGTTACCTTTAATTGCAAGATACTGTAACTTGCAGGTAGGTCCAAACTTAATGTGGCCCCTTGGCAGAGCCAGTCAATGGGCCCTGCTGTTTTAAGCATCTGTTTGTGTAGGAGACTGAAACCTAGAGGACTGTTGTAGGGAGGAAGGGTACATTTTAGGACGTTGGGATTAATGGTAGAATTACTCAGTTATGACCGATTCCTCTAAAATTTTAACACTCCTTTTAGTAGAAGACAAAACCAGAGGAGCGATACCTGCTGATAGCTGTGTTTGGAAGCAGGCTTAGATTTCCTGAGAATCCCACTGGGAGCAGTTACAAGGAGGCAGTGATTTAATCTTTGTCCTTAATTGGAAGAGGAACAGCTGCACTGGGGGTGGTGAAATGCAAGGAAAGGCCAGGTAAATGCTAAGACATGAAGAATGGAAAGAGATCTCTTCTTAATGTTTTTGTTTTTATTGCAAAAGTTACCACAGTCTTCAAGGTGCTACAAGAACCCTTTGAATAATAAAAAAAACCAAACAAAAAACTATCAAAAACCTTAAACTCTGATGGAGAAGATCAGTGTTCAAGATGATTGGAGATGTTATGTATTGATCCTGTGTTCTCTGTCCCATTGCTCTCAGTAGTTTGCTCACTCCTGCTATTGCAGCACCCCATTGTCTGTGCTGCAGACATGCTTTGGCGTAGTATCAAGCTTTGAAAAGTATGTTCAGCAGCAGCTCTTGATCCCAGCCAAGGAGAGGGTGTACGCTTGTGCATAGGTTCTGTCTCTTAAGGAGGCCTGACTAAATTGGGGAACAGTTAAAAAAATATTCCAAAAACCACCCCCACCCCTTTTCCCCCCCAAAAAAAAAATTCAAACCAAACCCCCACCACAAAACCTGCACGCTTTCTGAAAGTACATGTGGCATGGGAGAGGAGCCAGATTGCTGCTTTTTCCTGGAACAGGAGATTCCTATGTTCCCAGTTGTCATTGTTTAGGGAAGCCTGATGGAGGTCTCTGTAGGGTGGCAGTTACCCCTTGCATGAAGGAAGGCAGTCTGCATTACCAGCGTGTGGCTCATCTCTGCAGCAAGCCCCAAAACCTTAGAGCACAGTTCAGCCCTTGTGGAGGGACCAGTGTGCCCACACAAGCCTTACTAGATTGCTAGTGCTGCAGCTGCACAGGACCTTTGCAAAATGCACAAAGTAACTGCCCTCAAAACCTTACAAACTCATTCCTATATGCCCAGGGGCGGGTTTTTTGCAGTCATGAGAAGTCCTGGGGACATCATTAATGAGTTCAGCTGAGGAAATAGCACAGGGAACTGTGGGAGAAGGAAGGCTCACTCTTGCGTGCAAAGTGTGAACTGGAGTGTGTGCAGAGAGGGTAAGGAGGTGTGGCAGTAATCTTAAAAAGGAATGAAAGAAAAATGAAGGCAGAGGTGAGGCTGGGTTAAGATTTGAAGAGGAGGGGAAAAAGCTGGAAACTGGAGAGGGAGAGCCATTGGCAAGGAAAGTCTTAGCTTTACCCCTTCCATAAATCTGGACTTATAAATCAGTAAGTATCAAGCTCATGTCAGTGACTGTAGCTACAAAAATAAAAAGGCAGATAAATATTTACTGATAAGAATTCGAGAGAAGCCTGTTTCTGAGTGGTTTTCCTCTTTCATTCTTGCTTCTGAGCTAAATTATTGGCATGTTCTGGGACAGAAATAGCTCATGTATCTGAGTGACCTTTTAATTTCCTTTTCAATCTTCTGAATCCAGTGTAATGAACAAAGAAAGCATTAACAAGAGGTGTGGTGCAGATTTCATTGCATGTTTGCAGTAGTCTAAATATGTCTGGATTTCTCTGGGTGTTGCATAGCAAGAACCTGCTGTGAGAGTGTGATCACAGGGAACCAGCTGTGGTTCAGATCAGAGGTGGTTTCTCTCTCCATGTGATGGTAGCTCTTGATATCTTTGTAGCAGCTGTCTCTCTTGTTCTGTGTTTATGCAGCACCTGGCACAGTGTGGTCTGATTCCTAGGCTCTGATTTCTGCCTCCCATTGCCCTGCAAATGCTCATGAGGCAAGAAGTGCTTGTGAAGGGCTTTTTTTTTTTATTTATTTTTTTTTTTTTTGCCTAGTTGCATACCTGTCAGAAGCAAAAGTTTATCCTTAGCATGTGCCCCAGGCTTCCTGCCTGCATCTCTTCCCTTGCAACGGCTTCCGCAGTGAGTCATAACTAGCTGTAATGTATAAAAAAAGATGTTAAAAAGCATGTGCTGAAGAGAGGGGGATAAGAAATGACGGTTCAGCCAAGAGGATTTCATGGGGTGAACGGAGGTGTGTGCAGCAGAGGAAGAAACAGCATGAGATCAGTGGGCTGCTTATTGCAAAAATCTGATCTAACCTTTGCTTCCTGTGTGTTTTACAAGAAGTGTTTTCCACGTCAGGCACAGCAGAGCCTGCTGTAAGGAAGCGTGTGGCTGTCATTTATTTCGGAAAATGTGCCTCGGCGTTCAAACATAAGAAAACAAACCAGATAGACCTGTGGTAGCTACAGCCTTTGTTGCCCACGTTTATGCTATTTAAAGACTAGTTTTCTCCAGCTTGATTCTAGTGAAATAACAGGTTTGCATAAAGTCTGCTGAGTACTTGTAGGTTAGGAGAGTAAGCCAAGTGTTGCTAGGGATAGGCCTGACATTTCTCAAGTCAACATAATTGCATTACCTAGCTGATGGTAAGCTTAAACCATTCCAGAGGGCTTCTACAGCTTAGGTTTGATTGTTGGTAAACAATTTTTGTATGCAAGACACCTTTACAAAGCAGCCTGCAGTTGAGGTGTAGTTTTAAAGAGAAGCTTTGATTATATTAATCACTTCTCCAAAGTTCTTCAAGATCAGTTCATTCCCCTGATACTCTTTTTCCCCTCATACTTTTTCCTGTCATATAATAGTGGAGGGAAAAAAAAAATTCTATCTAGGAAATGGAGACTTAAGCATTTCTTGTCTAAAAAAGCAGAGGATTCCTTTTTGCCTCTTGAAATGAAGGTGTTTGCAGACCGTGGTTTAATCTTAATAAGTAAGAAATAATTTCAGCCTCTAATGTTGGCTAATTGTATGAACAGGACCTTCCCAATGTTGATGATCATGTCTGCTGTTCCAGTCCTTTCCTCAGCTTTATTTAGGCTTCTGCAAAGTCTGAGTCCCATTGGACACTATGCATCTTTCTTTTGTTATGATTTCTCTCATGTTACTAATATAGGTCTTAATTCACCAGTCTAAACCCCTTTTGCATTTCATGTGTAGGCCTAGGTGAACCCTCATAGCAGTGAACTGGGATCCCTCTGCGTATCGTCATCTGTTGATGATTGGTTTGTAGGTGAGCTCTATAGCCTGCTCTCAGGAATATGCAGTGGACATCAAGCATTACCATGCTCTGAAAAATAATGTGCCCCTCACAAGGCTGTTTATTTCCTCTGTCTGCATTTCTACATTCTCATCAGACTAGCAGTCCTTCTTGCAGTTAGGAAGTCTGATGGTCAAGCTTAATTCCATGGAAAAGAAAGCGAGCGAAAGTTTCGGGTTGGGCATCTTGCAACTGCTGACATTGCAGACCATCACCTGCTCTGCTTTTCTTCTTGCAGGTGGAGGTACCTGCAGGGTTTGCAAGGAATAGTTTAGTGCTTCCTTGATGATGATGGTGTTGAGACTGTACCAGCTAATTCTAGAGAGGCCTCTGTCCTGAGAGCCTTTGCCTCTTGAGAAGAGTAAATTTTTACGTCATAAGGTGGAGAGTTCTGAGATTGAAACTTGCTGTTGGTCTAGTGACAAAAGCCAACATCTTTCTTTGGTCAGAAATAAAGAATTCTGAGTGGCAATACTTCTTCAAAGAGCTGAAACTCCTGCTCTATTATACCTGTTTCATAACAAATGTATCCTAAATATAATCAGCTTCTACAGATTTGGTTTTTCTGCAAAGAACTAGGGAAGACCATTAGTGCCTTTGATGTAAATAACGCATGGCCGTGCTTGGCAGAGAAAATAAAACTTGACCATGGTCTCTCACAAGTAAGTTGTTGGGCTCTCTCCTTACCAGCAGTTGGTCCCACCTTTCAAAAGGGCTGGTAATAGCATTTCACTGGGATTTCTTTCCATTTGCACGGGTGGTGTGAAGCAGCCTTTGCAGTGATTCCCAGCAGCTATCCTATGGCACCTCCAAATCACATTTGGGGGTGAGGGGTGGGGCCGGAGCTGGAGAGGAAGGTGGAGGCCATAAGAGTAGGGATGCTAGAGGCTAGGGAAGGGGATGTGGCTGTTGGAGACAGGGGCTTCTGATAGTTATTGTGCTGTAAGGAAGGTGGTTCCCTCAAAATGTGCCTTATAGCATCCTGTGGAGCCTTAATGGAGCTATTATTTTCCACGATGCAGGCTTTTCTTTGTCCTCCCCCCACTTCCCTCTGCATGTGGAACAGCAGCTGTGGAGTAGATCCTGAAGTGCAAAGGGAGACAAAGAAGGTAGTTTATTGTCCAGAGCCAACTGTTGCTTATATCTGTTAAACGTCAGCTCACTGAGAAAAGCAGTTTTAGGTGAGCTAGAATGTGTGTAAAAGCAGGCGGGGAGAGCCTTTTCGCAAAATGAAGCTTGGAAGCAGCCTTTTAAAAGATGCTGACGGAATCCCAGACAGCTGCAAATAGCAGACCACTGGCATCTCAGGATAATACTGCTGTATATGACATTCATAAGACAATCTTCCCCTGAACTTTCTAGGTGGAGCTACAGATGACATCTGTTTAGGGTTTTTTTTCCTCTGTGCATTTAGTGAAAAGACGTGAAGTTGGCATAAAAAAATGTTTCTGTCGGTTCCTGTGCAGGGACCCTTTCTGGAAACTGTGCATAAATGCTGGGGGTTTTTTCTTGTGGATAAGAATGAGAAGCTCAGTTAAGTTGTGCATGTGAGGCAGTTGCCAATCTGTTGATGTTTAGACCTTTCTGCAAGACACTGGTTTTCTTATTTGTAAAGCGTGCCTTAATTTAAGTGGTTGCTCTGATTCTTTTAAACTGCTGCTTCAGTGCCGTTACTTTACAGTTATTTCCTATTGTCTGTTCAAGAGATGCCAGAGGATTGTTGAACAAGTTTCGGATCCTGATGTCAGGCTATTTGCTTCCCTCCACACAGATGTAACGTTTGTAGGAACTAACACTTGTCTCTCTGTACTGTTTTTATTTAAAATGTTTGGCCTCAGAGGAAAAGGAAATTGGTAACACTGATAGATGGAGCGAATGGATTTAGCCTGTTGTTTTGCAGCAAAGTCTTAGACTGCAAAAGGAGAACAGCTTTGGTGAGGATGACTGCTAACTCTCAAAAGACTAAATTGCATGTCAGTGACAAAATGGGGAAAACAAATTTAATCTTAAGGACACAGTAATAAAGGGGATTGGGTGAATTCTCTTTGAGAAATCCGCTTGAAAGTAGATTAAATGCACATGAAAATACTCTGCTGTTCAAAGGCGTTTTAAATCTTTCTCTTGCAGTTTGGTGGGTTTTGCATATTAATTTTGCAATCCTGCATGCTCTTGTAGCCGATCTTTGTGCTGCTGCTTGGAGCACTATGTTACAGGTAAAAACTAGAAGTAGATGTCTTTTAAACTAGCTTGCTTTATACTAATTCTAATAACCCTTATTCAATCTGTTCACTCCAAGGGAACCCTGTCTCCAGAGACAGGAAATTGGTTTAGGATTACTTGCTGTGGCAAGACATTGATATTTGTTTGCAAAAAAAAAAAAAATATAAATTAATAAAATCAGGCTTCCTTTAAAGGCAATTGAAGCTGGAGTTGCTGTGCTTTTCCCGCGAGGCTGAGTAGAGGTCACTGGGAATTCTATGCTAGACTGTTTTTTCTTGACAAATAGTTTGATGGCTTGAGTGCACTCACGCAAGATGATGCTTGGAGACACATCAAAACTCCAAGCAAAGCAGTGAGTGACATGTTTCCCAAGTGGATGTATTATTTGCTTAGCTGCCAGTGGCTTGACAGAGTTGTTTCCTACCCAGCTGATAGTGAAGAGTTAAATGTGCCTGCTCTGAAACACCTTTTTTTTTAGGGGGAATGAGGAAGGATCTCCCACTTTTTCAGCTCTGTGTGCAAGAAGAGTATGGAGAAGAGGTGTCTGGGGCAGCACGTGTGGTTTCCTTTATGCTAATGTGTCCAGCATGTTTTCATTTAAATATAAGGGTGCTGGATAAATAACAAAAGGCAAAAATTCAGTGAAGACTGTACTCTCGTCCTCTTCTTGCTTCTGTTTTGTGGATGCTTGCCTGGTAGCTGACCCATTCAGGGTGGGTGGATGACTATGACTAGAGTCAGGAGGGAGGCACAGACCCTGGGAGCGGTGAGCTTGGCTGAGGAGCAGCAGGCAGTATGTTTTGCTTTCAGGGAGGCAGCTGCCCAGGTCACTGGCAGGATGCTTCACCTCTAGCTTCTGGTCCCAGTGGTAAAGAGGCATTGCCTGGAGTTTGTCCTTGAGTATCAGGAGGGAATCTGATCTTTCAGAGGGTTTTCCCTTGAGTTTTGAGGCAGAGTGGCCAGCTGTGCTTACACGGTTCTGGGTGGTCTAGTGAAAAAGCCAAGGTGCAAGGCAGAAGGTTATTTAATCTGTATCCTCTAACTTTTGGGTGTATCTTCTGGCCTAGCATTGTCATGTGTGTGATTCTTGTCTGTGTACAGCAGAACTTGGTAGCCTTTCTCACTGTTCAATGGAACTGTAAGATTTACTGCCAGAACAAGTTTCTGACTCCTGCTGTCCTGCTTTGTACAACTTTTTCCCCTCTCTGGACTTCAATTTTGTTTTACTTACTCTAAGCAAGCCTGTGTTGCCTTTGGCTGTCGTGCACCATTCTCGCCCAGCCTTCTGGCTTTTAATCTGCATGGAAACCAGGCTGATTGGAGCCCTAATTCAGAGAGAAGGCTTAGATCTAGATCTAGATCTTTATGCATAGTAAACTATTCCTGCCACATTTTAATGGGGATTGAAGACTGAGCTGGTTTTAGGAGCAAGAAGCCTGTGTAATTACTTGGCCCAGCATGTAGTACAGGCTACTAGCTTAAGTCAGTGGTTCCATGAACTACAGACCTCAGCAGCAAAGCTGAGGTGGGAATTTCTTACCTCTCCCCAGCTGCTGCGTCCGCTGGCTCTAGAGCTGTGCTGATGCAAGGACCCAGTTTTCCCAACAACTTCCTAAAAGTTGCATCATCCTTGGGAACGAGACCAGCAGCATGGGGGTGTCTGGTCACCCTTCATCCAAGGTAGCAGCACAAGTATGTTAGTGCTTGGGTGGCAGAGGGACAGGCCTCAGCCCTGGCTGACTCTGCAAAGGAGCAGTGCTGATGTGTAAGGGGCAGACTAGACTGTGGGTCAGTAAAGGGTGAGGAACCATTGTTGCTTATAAACAAAGCAGCAGGAGCTGTTAAATGAACAGATACTACCAGGCAGAGCTTCTTGGCTGCCTCGGAAACCCCATGCTTAATGTTTGTCTTGAGTTTCTGTTCCATAATACCTGGACAGAGGCTCCTCCTTGGGGAGTGGAGGAACAGCAATCCCTGTGAAACTTGCGGAGTGGGTGCTGTGGGACAGGTGCAGGAGGCCATGTGCTCTCCCTTCTTTGGTGCTGCAGGGTAGGGCATCCTGGTTCCCACCCTCGGGGCTGTCCTACAGTTCCAGCAAACTGTGTCCTTATAGATATTTTTTTTAATATTTTTTTTCACTAATAGTCATTCTTTATGAATGTCACTTTGAGTCAAGTGAGGGAGAAGTTGAAGATTCAAATTAACCTTCCCTTGAGATGCAAATTACAGGATTTATGACAGGTTTTATCCTGCAGACTCTTACTCCCCTTCTCTTTTGGCATGCCCCTTCTTTCCCACCCCGGTTTAATGGTGGAAATCTTTAACGTGCAACCCTTGAATGGTGCCTCTAGGTCTCAGGAAGACAGTTGGCCACTGTATTACAAGTGAACTTGTGGGGGTTTTTCTTGGGCGTGCTTGGCCTCCTTGCTGTGCATTTGTATGTCTACTCCTGACATGTAATAAGCCATCATCCTTCTTGGAATGCCTCTCTGGCTTGATGCTCCTACACTGTGCTGCTAAAATCAGAATATAATTACAACTGATCCTTTGTTAGAAAATCAAATTAAGCCATAGTGCCTGTTGAGGGAAGCCAGTTAGAGAAAGACATCTGCGGGGTCTTCTGCACAGAGACCTGTGCTGTCTGTGAGCTGGTAATTGCAAGAGTGATTTAAAAGAAAGGAACCTGTTAGGACTCGAGCTTCTCAGCCCTTGAGTATTGACTTTTGAAATTAGTTTGCGACACCTTGGCTGGAGTCCTGGTGAGGGTCCCCAGCTGGGGAGCCTGCCTTGGCCACCTTTTGCAGCAGCCCTCCACTGTGGTCTCACACGAGTGGGTCTGCATGCAGGTGGTGTGCGAGTCATCCTACACTTTTAATTGGAAGGGGTTTGAACGTCAACGCAAAATTTGAATTTTCCTTTTTCAGTTGTAGGCTGGCAAGAGGGATGTGGCTGGGCGCTGCAGAGTGGGATGTGCCCGATGCCCCAGTGATTGGTTTCTGCTACAGTGAGGATTTCTGGCAATACATTAGTGCAGGGCATCCTAAATAGGAAATACAACAGGAAACATCTAATGATTTTGCTGCTACTTCGAACAACAACAAAAACTAAGGGAAATAGTGAGCTAACAGCTAGAAAAATGAGCCATGGTGCTTAAACCTTTTGAAGGCCTGCTTTTCCCCCAGCCTCTGCCCTTACTGAGATCTACTGAAGCAGTTTTCTGCTGTGTTAGGATCCCAAATGCAGTCTTAAAGTCTGAATGAGAATTCAGAACTGTGGGTTTTTTGGTCAATGATACTGGGCTGTTGGAAGATGAAGTTTGCAGTGGACTTAAGAGGCAGTTTTATTTCTCAGAGTTTGTGCGTGTGTGTTTACCTTTGAAAAGACCTTTGTTCTGAGGGATACCCAAACATCAAAGATGTTAGCCTGGAAGGTTCTGTTATTACAACGTATCTGTTGTTGAGAACTGTTTGTATAAACTAATACAAGTAGTAAGTACTGCACAGCAATTGTCATCATCCCATGGAAGTGAGTGGATGTTTTCATGTCTTGGATGGCAGCTTCAAAACTTGAATTGTCTCACAGCTGTGTTTTTAGGAGTAAACCTAAGACTGCCTCCATCTTCTAGTATAGTTCCTTATTTAAATGTCATACTGGTTCACTGAAGTTTACGTATAGAGAGGGCTTTGATAGGAAAAAGATTTCCCAAATGGGTGTCCTCTTGAAATGGTTGTGCTGCTTGGTGGTATAGCAGACTGATGCTTTTAGCCACATCAGTGGAAATGAAAGCACAACAAGTGTAAGGATGGGGGAAAAACACAATCTAGTAGTGAGGGATTACAAAATAAGCCTTTACTGTATGAGGGCCTTGTGCTTTTCCCGAAACAGATGAACACAGCTGCATAAATGAGAAAAGCATCCTGGATATACAAGTAACCTTACTGGTCCAGTGCTGCTTTGAGAACCCTGTTTTACTGAAAGTAGCATTTTAAGTTTGTATGTGGTTTCAAGAGGTTCTGCCTTTACACGGCTTTTCTTTATTTTCTTTCCCTGAAGCCATTTCAGTTTACTGTGAGTTTTCTTTTTTAGAACTTATTATTTTTGGAAAGTGTTCTGGAACATTTTGTGCATATGGCCCTCTGTAAATGTGCTGTTGTACTGATTAAAGCTGAGAGTATGAGACCTAGCTTGTGTGATGCAGTGCGGCAGGGGAAAAAATGCTGAAACAATAGTTTCCAAAGGGAATGCTTTTCCAAATAAAGCCATACTTAACAAAATATCAGATCTAGGAAGGACTTTGAGATATGCATTCTCCATTATCCCCCAGTCTCTACTTTCTCCCATGGACTGCATAGATGCCAGTATGTGTAAAAATAAGAGAAAATCCCTTAAAGCAGATGCAGCACCTTTTTTTTTTTTTTTTAAAATAGCTGCTTTCTCTTCATTCACTGGTGAATGTGATCCCATTGCTATAAGCATCTTTGTAATAGCACAGAAATCTGCCATACATGGGAGTTGTGTGCATTAACCTGTCTGACTCTCCATCCTGCCCCTCCACATCTCTGCTTTTCCTTCCTGCTGGTGCCAGGAAGTTCACAGCCTGCCCAAAACTGGCTGCTGCTTCCTTATTTGGAAGGAATTATTCCTTATTTTTATCTTGTCACTTCCTCCTGTCAAATAAAACAGAAAAAGTTTCCACTTGCTGAAATTCTGTGACTTTCAAGGAAACTTCTTAAAATTTGGGGAGCTAATGATATCTAGCGTTTTGTTTCAGATTTAACAAGGCAAGGAACATTGGATTATTTTTTTTTTCAGTCATAAAATTCAAATGTTCTGACTGTGTTAGGCTTGGCATGACAGCCATAGTACTTGGAAATGAGGAAGGATCTTCACAAGACTGAGGCTGTTTCTAACAATTTGTAGTCTGACTGTTTCTGAAAGTATGAGTGATATTTATATTTACAATATTTACATTTTACATTTTTACAATATTTACATTTCTTTCTGAGCAAAGAAAGATGATGTTCCCTCTTGAAGATGGGAGTTCTGTCTCGCCAACAGTTTTGCTGGTGTTTTAGAAACTTTCATGAGAGAGAAGGTGAAAGCTAAACCAAGATACTTATGAGAAAGAAACAGATGAAATTGCAGGTCACAGGCCAAACCCTGTGGCGTAGCTGGGGAAAGCAGAAGGTTACCCAACAGCTCAGGTCCTACTACAAGTTGCAATCAGGCCTCGTTTTGCAGGGGAATGTGCAATGATTCCAGTATCTGGAATAAGCAACTCAGTTTGCTGAAGTGATTCCTCTCTATGGCAGGGGATATGTGTGCTTCAGCCTTGCTATGCCTGTGCTATACAGAAATCTGCCTTTTCATAATTCCAAGATGAAGGTGTAAAATGAAGTTACTGAACACCCGTGTTCTAAATCATCTGGTTCCTCTCTGTGTGTGTGAAGTGTTACAAGGGTTGTTTGGTTTTTCTTATTTTCTCTTTTCCTCTTCCACCTTTTCCAATTATCCTGAATAATTGAGAGTTGGCTATGCTAAAAAGTCAGATGATTAAGATTTTTCTAAACTGCCTGCAGGTAACTTTGAATGCTTTGGGTTTTTTCCTTTGTGTCTAGTTTAACCGAAGAATTTAATTGAACACTGAAGCTATCCCAAAATGTTAAAAAATACAATTCTGTATCTAAAAGCTTTCAATTAAACTGGTTTAGCTACAGAAAGTAAATAGATGTGGAGATTTCTTTCCTCTTCAGGCACTTGGACTTGATTTTTCTGTAATTTTTCTTATTAATCAATGAAGAGGATGACTTTTTGTTTTAACGCTTGATTGCTCATTGAAAGCAGACAAAATAAGGATACAGCAAAGCCAGCAACTAAAGGTGAAGGTTCCTCTGAACCACACTGCTCACATTAGGTTCCACCTGCAGCATGACCATGAGGCAAGAGCTATCCTTGTAGTTAGCCTTTCAAAAGGTATGCTGTGCGCACCCATCGCTCATCCCGCTGCCAAGGTCTTTGCTGTGTGCATTCAAGAGACAACAATTTCTGAATATTATTCTGTGAGGGGGAGTCTATGTCGATAAAATAGATATTTCTGATGTACATGAGGACAACTAATATTCTTTTGGCAAGTTTCAAGTATAGTATTTAAAAGCAAGCCAGTAGCATTCCAAACATACCGAACACTTACCTAAACAAACTGTGAAGAATCCATGTTGAAGACTTGTTTTCTAGAAACGGTGACACGGGACATAGCTGTGCCAGGCATCTTGAGCAACTGGACAGCCTCAAAATGTCAACCCAACTGACATCCCTTGTTCTTGGTGCACTGGAACTACATGAGTCAGGTTCTCTTTCGTGTCCTCAGCATGTGACCTTTCAAAGATCACGTTTCCACGGGGACGTAGAAGTAACAGCTATGGCAAAATGGGAAGAAATCAGAAAATTAGTCATAACCCTGGGAAAATGTGCACATTCTTATGAAGGGCTGTTGGATCAAGGGATGCGAGTTGTCAGCTTCTGATGGTCTAGAAGATACATGGCAGAATTCCCTGAACAGCTTAGCTTAGAAAAAGTTCCTACCATACATGAGTGCATATATGGACTTTGGAAATGTCCGATTGTGGTTTAAAGTGAGCAGAAAGTCTGGCCTGTGTGGTTCCAGAGGAAGCTGATGCCTGCTTCATGGAGTTCCTGTAGAAGTGAGCTACTGCTTGTTGTGCGAGCAGGGCTGGCCAAGTCATGAGGGGGACTCATGCTGAAGCATCACTGGGAAGGCTGCTTGATGACAAGACTTCAAGAACAGAGCCAGGTATGGCCATAGCTCGGCAGCAATGAGTAATTTTCCCCTTGTTCATAGCATTCCCTGAGAAGGTGTGTGGCTATTGACTTTGAGGCCATAGAGGACAGTTTATTTTCTTATCCATAACTAGTAGGTGTTTTTCAAAGTGCACATTAAAAAGAAATACCTGTGGTGATTGATGTACTGTTAACAGAGAATAATCTCCCCTCTCCTCCTTACTCTATTTATGGGAACTGCTGGCTATACTGAATATTAGCTTTGAAAACAGCTCTGTTTAAACTTAATCCTTCCATAACCCTTCAGCCTAGGCTGTAGCATGTGAAACGGGTCTGAAGTGTCTTTGCTTTGTACACTGTACTACGGTTGGCTCTGCCTCGTTGTTTCTAGGATCCATTAAAGAAACCGGTGTCTTCCTTAATGCTGCAGATAAACAGGGAATCGCCTTATTTCACATGGACCCACGAATTGTTAGGCTATCTTCCTTAGAGTGCATCTCTGACAAACGTGTGTGCTCTACAGTGCACTCCAGTTGACTTCTGGAGGTGGAGGCCTGCAGAATTGTTATGAAAGCTGCTTCTCCCTGAGCTGTAGGTATGAGGAATGTGCTAAAACAACAGTCGACTTTCAAAGAATTGAATGTCTGTCTAAATAGCTTCCCAACCACCAGCTCCCCTCTGGGAGGAAAGGATACCTTCTTATCTAGCCAGAATCTTTTTCATCTTGTAATTTTGCCAAGGAAAAGTGGAGGCAGGGAACAAGTTTTGTAACTTGGCTGAAGCCTGAGGGAGGATTCTCACAGGTGGTACCTGTGCCCATTGTCTCCCAACAATTCTGAGGGGTTTATCGGTGCTATCTTTCACTAAATGGTTTTGCTGCCTTTGTGCCTCCTTTCAAATCTCCCAGTAAACTAAATCAGCTTAGTGGGATGTTACTGTGGGCATAGCAGTAGTAATTTACGGCATTCCTGATGGGGCAGCCCTGTGCATCTGACAGGCAGGTTCCCTGATAACATGGGACTCAAGTGACTCGGTAGCTGAAAAGACATGGGGAAACCCTGCCCAACTTCAGAAGAAAGGAGAGAAACAGCACCATGCTTTGGGGCAATACGTTAGTGAATTGAAAATAGGCAATTATTGATTCCCCCAGAAGATGTTATTGGGTTAGGTATCTCTAACTAGATTGTTGTTCTGAGTCCAGAGTTGAACTGCTGGCTTCCACATGCAACCTTTGGGAGAGGAAAACCCCTCAGGGTCAAGGCAGCACACCTCAGGTAGCTCAGCAGATTCTGTGATAATTGCATGCCTTCTTCCCTACCTCTCCTTCTGGCCACCAATAGGTCACCAGCAAGCACTGGTCCAAGGGCAGGGAAGGGCACTTTTAAAAGATACCTTGGCAAGACTTGTGGAGTTTGTTATACTAATGAGGCTTCATTAAATTGGAATGGGGAAGACAGATCTGTCTTGATCTAATCAGAAGGGCCATTTGCTGAAGATGGTGCATTGCTTTGTCAGAGCTGTAATTCAATGTAGAGCAGTGACTCTTAGAGGAAAGCAGCCAGCTGTTGGCCTGTAGTGTAAGCCAGATGCCGGTCTCATCCAATTGAATATGAACTTAAAATTCATGTGGGAGACCTAACTTGAGAAGAGGGGACAAATGTACGGACTAGCTGGCTTGCCTTTCTTCACATGGAATTTTTTTCATTCTGTGGTTTAACTGTTGCTGAAGGAATTCTAGCAGGTGAGTGACAGCATCCTTATTCCTTTCTGCATGGTAGCAGTCTGGTGAACTTGGCTCCTTGTCTGTTCAAGATACAAGAAATCTATAGGCGGTGATACAGGCGTAGAGTGGGATAGCTGCACTTCTCTCCCTCCCCCTCCAAATGAAGCAAGAAACAAAAGGGGAATACATAGAGTTTACTGTAGCATAAGCTCCATTCTTGCCACATGGCAGTTTAAATGCCATCTTGAAATGCCATTTCAAGTCGGGGGTGTATGCAGACAGAGAATTCTTCTTGGGTAAAGACTAATTGACTTGAAAGATCCAAATCTTAAAGATAGCCCTTTTAGGAAGGAAATATGAGCTAAGTAGTGACATGGAACTAAGGAAACCCTCTTCAGTAGGATGATTTCCAGGTTTCATGACAAATCTACATATTCCTTCCCATAATGCAGCTTCTATTTTGTGTAATTGGAAATGTGAGTTGTGGCTGTTTTGAGTTGTCAGCGCTGGCATGTCGACTTCATCTCAGAAGTACTTAAGGATCTGAAAGCCATACTCCCTTCCCTTAGTAATAGGAACACGAAGTCTCATTCTCATGGGGTACAAAAGAGTACAATACCCACCTTTGCACCTCTCAGATTTATTTGGAGTTATCCAGCAGTTTTGAATTTCTATGTAAAACTTGATGAAAAAAATAATTAAAAAATCCCTTGTCAGTATAAATACCCATTTAACTGGAGAAGCTGTGGCTGAATGGGATTTCCCTCCAATTTTGAAGTATTGCTGTGGTCAAGCGTAAAAAAAACATTAATTTCTGCATGTTGGGGTTGTTTTTTTTTTTTCCCCTGAGAGCTTTAGGTGTTTGTGTAAGGAATAACATGACAGAAGTGGTGAAATGTGTTTCCGTGTGGTTTGTTTGTTTGTTGATTTTAGTGGTTGTTTTTTTTTTCACTCCACTCACCCAGTTGTCTTTTTTTCCTTCCTCCTTTATAAAACCAGTACACACAGATGGGTTTTTTTAGTCCTAACTTTTTTTGAGCATTGTAGTCATGCATGACGTTATTCACCCAGGTCCAAAGTTACCATTGGAGGTCTTGCAGGCTAAAACCAAACTAGGTTGGTGGGGCATGTGTTCTGCTGGGTCTTTTGCCTTCATTTAAAATAGGAGTTCAACTTTGTGCTTTCTTGATTTCCCAGCTGTGCTTTGTGTGTTCATGCACCAGTTTGTTTTTCCTGTGACAGTGCCTTATAAGCTATGGCTGAATCCCTCAGACCTCAGGTATGAGCAGTGTCACATCCTGCAGCTTTAATTGCTATGCTCTGAACTGTCAGAACATTATACCTGAGGTTTGCAAGCAGTTTTACATTCCTCCTCATAAGCCTGTGTTTGCCTGCCTGCTGGCTGGCTGTCAGCTTTGCTGTGCCTCTCCAGGTGGTGGAAGAAGCATTTGATTTATCCTTGCTGTCTAGTACGGGCTGCTGTGTCTTGGAGACCTTCTGAAAGGCAGTAGGGCTGTAGGAAGGCTGGCTCTCTTGAAGTTATTTTGAAAAAGGTTCTCCAGCTGCTGTATCCTCTGGGGTTGTCTTGAAAGGAAAAGCTAAAATGAATTGTAAGCTAGGCAGTCAGTCTTCATACCTGGAATATTAGAGGGTGAGTGAAAAGTTCTGGTCTGTCTATAATGCAGCTCCTTTTAATATTTTCTGTGCAGAAAATTGTCTTTTCTGCTCCTGTTGCCTTGTGAACTGTGAATACTTGTTCTAGCATTTAGAAATCTCACCATGCAAAGGGTGCCTTTGTTTGTTTCTGAATTTCCCCTTTACCCTGTCTTCCCAGATGATGTAGGTGTTTCGCTTAACGCTTACTGTTTCTTTGTTTTTTGCAGACCAAGGTGCTCCTGATCAACCAGATCTTTTGGGAATCTTTAAAAAAAGAAACTTTGGTGGGTAAAAGATGTGCCATGGAATGGTAGCACCAAAGAGCAACACAGGATCGTCTCTTGCCTTGACTGGCCATGGGATATTTCTTCTGCTAGTTATCTTTGGTACCTGTATCTTGGAGACACAGGCCACAGGTAGGTGAAACATTTGCATATGCTGCGGGGATAAGTATGGAGGTGGGCTTGTATTTTTAGGAGGAAGTTGGTGATGGTTGATGCATTTGTTTTGTTTGAATGAGATTCTCATGTAGACACTCATATCTGCATGCCCTGTAGCAGCTGCTCGTGTGAAGTAGTTTTGGAAGCATAGACTGTCTTCAGCTCTTTGCACAGCTGACAAATCTGTTCAGCGTTCCCTTGTGTGCTATCTCCTGACACCTCAGTATCTGCTAACTGCATCCCTCTACGGGATCCTCTTTGCTGCTTGAGTTTCCCCTCCTCACCTTACGAACTTCTTTGTTTATTTGATGGGCAAGAGTGGTGAATAATGTAAATAGCACTGCAATGGGATGATATGTGAAATGTCAGCAGAGATGAGGAAATCTGCCTTTTAGAAATGAGTGGAAGAGGAAAAATATATTGGATATTCGCAAGGTACTATGTGATGTGAAGTATATGTTTGGTTTTTTTTACTGAGTGTACACTGAAATATGACTTTTCTCTCAGACCAGCCATTTTATCTGTAGAGAGAGGCCTGATCGTAAGTGGTGTGGGTTGGAAGGAATACCTTTGTGTGTGTGTGCTTTTGCACAGAACTTTAAAGGAGCTTAGTCCACAAAGGCTCGTAGATTGCAACAGCTGCTGAAGTCAAATGAAGACCAACAGCTCACCTTTGAAAACAAAACCTCAGTACTTAACATAACTCTAAAAAGTCCTATTTATTTGACATAACACGGCATCTGAAAATGTCCCATGACCAATACTCTGCAGCAATAGTGAAGCCTGAATTGGCCCCTCTGTGACAGAGAAGAATAAATGTTAGTTGCCAGATGCACTCAAAGCTGAGATGATCCTATATGGAAAAGTCTGCTGGTGCTGGAAACTGCTAGTGGAGGAGCTGATCTCCTTTTAGTATTTCTGGCTCTTCGAGTTGGAAGGCAGAGACTGCTGAAATCAGATATGCTCAACTTATATATCCTCCTGGCCTGATTTTGGCTTTGTATGTAATGAGGGGTGGGGGGACACACACATGAGAAAGTGAAAAAATTGGCAAGAACTGATAGTGAGAGTGGGAAAGGGACAAGGTCTTTTTGGATCTAATCTGTCCTTTTTTTTTTTTTCCAGTCTTGCTGTTATTGGTGGAAGTGTCATTTCCTCCTTTCAATGCAGGCCTGTCAGATATCCCTCCCAGCCTGGGGCTGGAGTGCATCATTCCCATCTGAAACTCCCATTACACGCTGCAGCACCTTCAGTTGAGTCTGTAATCAGTATGCAAATGCCTTGTGCTGCATGGGGCTGCTGAGTGGGGAAAGGCAGCTACAAACTGGAAAGCCTTTTTAGTATCATTTTCGAGGTGTCCAATGACATTAACAAAAGCACTGGTTAAGCATGTCAGAGGATGTGAGAGTGGGTCTGCATTGTTTCCCTTTCTGTGTTCATTTTGCTTCAGGACCTGAAACCAGCTGTGGTGAACTGATCAAGGCAGATCATCAGCTAAATAGGATTACAGTGGCTAGGCATGAACCATTTCCTGCAGGGGAAGGGAGAAAGCGAGAGCGTGTGGAAGGGGACCCAAGATCATAGCAGAGAGCAAGAGGTGCAGGGGAACACATCTTGGGGGAGGGGAAGGGCTTACTGAGAAGCACTACCATATACAGGATTTTTGATGTTGTTGTTTTAACCCAGCTGCCGATGTTGGGAGGGATGGGGGTGCTCTGGGATGCGTCATGGTCCCGGAGAGCTGCACCTGCAGCAGCATGCCAGCCATGAGTAATGTTAATGAGCAAGTCAGCTGAGGAGCAGGGAGCCAGATGGAGAAACAAAGAATACTGGCAAGGCGCTTGGAAAATCATCTTTCCCTCATCTTCGTCCCCCAGCCACCCACCATCCTCACTTTATTACTTTACATAGCAAAATCATTCAGAGCAGGCAGAGCAAAGCGATGTTAACATGAAGCAAGAGATTGTATTAAATCTCTTGTGGTAATGCTTATCTTGAATGCAGGGACAACGTGGCATGCTCACAATAGCTACAAAAGCTGAAGAATGTTCTCATAAAAAGACAGACAAGCGTGGAGACAATGGCTGGCTCAGCTCTGAGTGAGAAAGCAGAGTTTGTGATTCATATGTCTAAAACCATATGATGTGTATTGTATTGCAATAATTTTGCTACTTAGAAATTCTGTTGCTTGAGTTCCAGGAGGCTTAGAGATACGTTCACGTTCTGGGCAAAAATGTGCTCTCTCTGCCACGTGGTTAATGCAGAGGGCAGACTCATTTCCAGTCAGCAAGCATCTGGTCTGTCCTCTGGTAATAAATTGCTTTATTTATGCATGGATTTTTAAGGAAAATGTTCAGTACTTTGTCTCAAGAAATCTATCCAAAGTATGGTAGGTTGCTTAGTCACTAAGCTCACTGCAGATTTTGGGGAAACTGCTCCCTTTTCACAGGAAGATATCAATGAACATAAAAATAATTGCTGCGCATATTTTAACACAGAATAAACACAGCATTTGGTGATGGGCAAGCGACAAAGCTATGTGAGAAGAGTAGGATTTATGGAGACTTCAGTACTGTTGAAAAATACTTTTTGAGCTTTATCACTATTATGCCTTTTTTTCCCTGTCTGGCAAGTTCTCTGAGATTAGTTGAGTGAAGTAATGAAAGAATGAGCCGGCAAGGAGACTTGGAAAGCAAGGACCTGAAATGCTGAGGCTTAGTTCTTTGTCTGTCTCTTTTCTTTGAGGGTTCATCTGGAATGTAGCTAAGAGCCAGAGTGCTTAGTAGATAAAGATAGGGAAATTTTGAGGTGTTGGAAGGGAGCCGTAATAACCATTTTGTCTGCTTTTCTACAAGTAATACTTCTCCATTATTTCTTTGTTGCTGTGATTATTATTTTTTTCCCTCCATCCCATCTCTGGCCTTTAACGTTATCCCTAAGCTCTCAAAGGTCTTGTGTTTATATCTCATGCACAATGGTCCTCCTGTCTGGCCAGGCTATTTTTGGAAGGTTCAGAATAAGTTGTTCATTAAATTTTAACATGTAGTCTCTAAAATACTTTGAAAGCTTCCTACCATTTGTGTGCCAAATGGTGTAATCACTTTTCAGATTCGTAACCAGCTCCGATAGAAGCCTATCAAAACATAGGTTGCTCCTTTCATTATTGATAATAGCATCACCTGGTCTTGGGAAATGCAAGTAAAGGTGTTGGTAAAAGTATTAAACATCCTGAATTAAGCAAATATCAATACCCATAAAGACGAGAATTGAAATATTTTAATATTTAAAATATTATTTTAAAAATTAATAACAGTGCAGGCTCAGTGAATCCAAGTCCATTTAGACTTAGACACAGTCTGATTTTTGTTGCCTGGTCACATGTGAAATGCTATAAAGCTACCTCTTTAATTTCTAGGATTGCCATTAAAGTGATAAATTGAGCTTCAATAAACTGAAATGACTTCATTCCTGTGTGTTGTCTCTGACGCAAATGCAGCCAGTCTGCTGCTTGCTGTTCTAAGGTCTTTTCAGTGCCAAGGTTATTCTGCACAGAAGCTCTTGGATACCACTGGTATTTGTTTGCATTGCATAGAACAGCTTGTTAGAGTGCACTCCAGTCATTGAGCAGATTCAGACTTGTTCCTATTCTTAGGGAATCTGTGCAAAGCAGAGGTTTCCTTTGTCTCTAATTGCGCAGCTGAAAGGAGGGGTATAGCTAGGGATGAATTCACTGGTCCTGAAAACAAGGACACAATAACGTTGGATAGCCAGACAGAAATCTGGGGGGTGTTGTGTACAAACAGAGGGTCTTCATTCTAACCTGCGTGCTTCATGTTTGGCCCAAAGATCTGTGTAGCTCTCTGTGGATAGAAAGGTGAGTGGTTTCAGGTGCAGTTCCTTTTTACAGTCCCTTTGGAGACAGCTTAGTAAGAGCAGAGTAGTATGGAAGAGCATTGTGAGGAGCTGCAGAATAATGGCTGCAAAGGTGGCTGGGAAGCAGATGCAGAATGGCCCAGAATTAGACTATTAAAATAATAATATTCACACTGTTACTACGCTGATCCAGGCAGTATTATTTAAGTAACTGGCCTGAAAAGAGTAATAAGGGTCTCAAGAATCAACTTACTTGATTTTAACCAATTCTAATGGCTGAAGGAGGAATTAAAGCAAGCTTAATAATAATCCTGATTTTCCTTTTGTCTGTCCTAGGTTGGCTCAGCAAATCCAAAGGACCTGCATGTGAGTAGACTTGTATTCAGTGCTGTACTATGAGAAATGAGTGTGATACTTTACTGGTTAATACAAGTGGCTGCGAGCTTGGATTCCCGTTATATTTCTGTTGTGTTGGATAGGCTGAGATCCATCTCTGTGCCCCAATTCCACTTTTGTCCCTTGCATTGAGGAAAGATGGCTGCCCTCAGTTTGAGAGAGATCGATCAACTTCATACGTTCCACTGTGATAGAAGGCACAGGGATCCCTTCAATAGCATTTAACTTCCAATGACTCAAAGCCAAATAGAATAAATATTTCATTAAAACGTGGCGAGAGATGCTGCTTGTGAGAGTTTTGTGAGGCTGCCAAAGAGGACAGGGAGGGTAAGCTGAGGCAGAAAACCTTTTGTTTCCTTTAATCAAGAAAGGTGAAGCATGAGTTTAGATATATTCCATTGGATAATCCTGCTTCTCATTTCCTGTGCTTGGAAAAAGTCTAAAATCTTTCCTAGTGCATGTTATGGATGTGTATAACTTTGGGAGGTGTTTGGGAAGCGTATTCTGTATTTGTTCTAAATACATAAATTTATTTATAAATCCTGTTGAACTCTGAAATTTGATCCATGTAGTCTGAACTTTTACCCTCTCCTCAAAATAAAACAAAAAGAAAGAAAACCACCACCACCACCAAAAGACAACCCACAGCCCAAAACCCCAAAACAGAATACAGGAACAGAGTCTGAGGGGAATGGATTCATAATGAAGTATTTGAAGGTGAGAGAGGGGGATTTTACCACCTACCAAATTTTGGTCTTCAGAGAAGTGGGAGTTATGAGAAGAGCTTGTAGAATCCTTTAAATCCTGGGGTTTTATCCAATGCCTGAATTTTACTCCCAGCAAGACTGGCATTACACACACCTAGTATTAAGTGGCTTTCAATTCTTGGCCATGGTCTGTCTGGAAAATAAGCTGCTTTAGGAANTCGTAACCAGCTCCGATAGAAGCCTATCAAAACATAGGTTGCTCCTTTCATTATTGATAATAGCATCACCTGGTCTTGGGAAATGCAAGTAAAGGTGTTGGTAAAAGTATTAAACATCCTGAATTAAGCAAATATCAATACCCATAAAGAAGAGAATTGAAATATTTTAATATTTAAAATATTATTTTAAAAATTAATAACAGTGCAGGCTCAGTGAATCCAAGTCCATTTAGACTTAGACACAGTCTGATTTTTGTTGCCTGGTCACATGTGAAATGCTATAAAGCTACCTCTTTAATTTCTAGGATTGCCATTAAAGTGATAAATTGAGCTTCAATAAACTGAAATGACTTCATTCCTGTGTGTTGTCTCTGACGCAAATGCAGCCAGTCTGCTGCTTGCTGTTCTAAGGTCTTTTCAGTGCCAAGGTTATTCTGCACAGAAGCTCTTGGATACCACTGGTATTTGTTTGCATTGCATAGAACAGCTTGTTAGAGTGCACTCCAGTCATTGAGCAGATTCAGACTTGTTCCTATTCTTAGGGAATCTGTGCAAAGCAGAGGTTTCCTTTGTCTCTAATTGCGCAGCTGAAAGGAGGGGTATAGCTAGGGATGAATTCACTGGTCCTGAAAACAAGGACACAATAACGTTGGATAGCCAGACAGAAATCTGGGGGGTGTTGTGTACAAACAGAGGGTCTTCATTCTAACCTGCGTGCTTCATGTTTGGCCCAAAGATCTGTGTAGCTCTCTGTGGATAGAAAGGTGAGTGGTTTCAGGTGCAGTTCCTTTTTACAGTCCCTTTGGAGACAGCTTAGTAAGAGCAGAGTAGTATGGAAGAGCATTGTGAGGAGCTGCAGAATAATGGCTGCAAAGGTGGCTGGGAAGCAGATGCAGAATGGCCCAGAATTAGACTATTAAAATAATAATATTCACACTGTTACTACGCTGATCCAGGCAGTATTATTTAAGTAACTGGCCTGAAAAGAGTAATAAGGGTCTCAAGAATCAACTTACTTGATTTTAACCAATTCTAATGGCTGAAGGAGGAATTAAAGCAAGCTTAATAATAATCCTGATTTTCCTTTTGTCTGTCCTAGGTTGGCTCAGCAAATCCAAAGGACCTGCATGTGAGTAGACTTGTATTCAGTGCTGTACTATGAGAAATGAGTGTGATACTTTACTGGTTAATACAAGTGGCTGCGAGCTTGGATTCCCGTTATATTTCTGTTGTGTTGGATAGGCTGAGATCCATCTCTGTGCCCCAGTTCCACTTTTGTCCCTTGCATTGAGGAAAGATGGCTGCCCTCAGTTTGAGAGAGATCGATCAACTTCATACGTTCCACTGTGATAGAAGGCACAGGGATCCCTTCAATAGCATTTAACTTCCAATGACTCAAAGCCAAATAGAATAAATATTTCATTAAAACGTGGCGAGAGATGCTGCTTGTGAGAGTTTTGTGAGGCAGCCAAAGAGGACAGGGAGGGTAAGCTGAGGCAGAAAACCTTTTGTTTCCTTTAATCAAGAAAGGTGAAGCGTGAGTTTAGATATATTCCATTGGATAATCCTGCTTCTCATTTCCTGTGCTTGGAAAAAGTCTAAAATCTTTCCTAGTGCATGTTATGGATGTGTATAACTTTGGGAGGTGTTTGGGAAGCGTATTCTGTATTTGTTCTAAATACATAAATTTATTTATAAATCCTGTTGAACTCTGAAATTTGATCCATGTAGTCTGAACTTTTACCCTCTCCTCAAAATAAAACAAAAAGAAAGAAAACCACCACCACCACCAAAAGACAACCCACAGCCCAAAACCCCAAAACAGAATACAGGAACAGAGTCTGAGGGGAATGGATTCATAATGAAGTATTTGAAGGTGAGAGAGGGGGATTTTACCACCTACCAAATTTTGGTCTTCAGAGAAGTGGGAGTTATGAGAAGAGCTTGTAGAATCCTTTAAATCCTGGGGTTTTATCCAATGCCTGAATTTTACTCCCAGCAAGACTGGCATTACACACACCTAGTATTAAGTGGCTTTCAATTCTTGGCCATGGTCTGTCTGGAAAATAAGCTGCTTTAGGAAATAACTCCAGAGTTGTCTGGTCCAGCTCGCCTTAGTTTCTTGGGCTAGAATGAGAAAGAGGGAAACTGGTGGGAGCTTCATTGCAGAGGGAAGCAGGAGGGATGCTGAATGGCATAGTTTAAGAGAAAGTATTTGTGAACTTCAGTTCGGGTTCTGACTTGCCACCATCCTGGTGTCCCTTGATGACTGCTGTCCACTAAGTTGAAGATACAGACTTGTCTGTCATCTTATGCAGCTTCCTTCTGTCACCGAGTCCTCCTCTTCATCTTCTTAAGCCAATCATTTTGGAAGAGTCTGGGTTTGTTCCTAGTCTCATGGGAAATGTCCTAACAGCAGGACAGAAGGAAGCTGCTTGCTCTCGCTTGGTACCATTTGACAATTCCTTTGCTGCTTCTGTCCCTTTTGAGTTCTAAACTAGTTACTATTGTAGCTGAGTCATTGTGTTTTTCGGGTATGTTGAATGTTTTTCATCTGTGCAACCCACATCTGCTGTTGCTTCTCCAGCCTGTATGTTCAACATGTGGCAGTTGCCACCTCCTGTTTGTGCTGCTAGCTATTGCTGACTCTGCAGTGGGGATGGCAGAAAAAGAAGTCAATTTGCTCTGGAGATGTGGCAGCCTTCAGCCTGGGCTGTTAGTGCAAATATTGCTGGAATAGCTGGTGTGTGGTACGTAAAGCTGTGGAGTAGGTAATCCTCAGTGTGCTTACTTTGGGTGATAAGGGGGAAAGAAGTGATAGGGCAAGGTAGGTAGCTGTAGACTGAGTCTTCACCTTTTGTGGCTGCGTCTGTCAAGGTCTTGTGTTAAACGCAGCAATCTGTGTCTGGATGAGGGTTGCTAAAATACTGCTGGTAACAAGCTGCTGATAGTCAAGAGTGAAGGCAGAGCGCTGAAGGCACTTGAACAGCACTGGCAAAGTGCTTGTACCTTTGTGAGAGTAATTGGAGCCCAGTGACAAGATTATGACATTGTCTCAAGAGGTTGTACCTGCTTATCTGTGTGCACTGATCTGCATCAAAAAAACCCATTTTCCTTTTAATGAACTGAAACCTCTGGGGAGTGTTCATCTTTCTCTGCAAGCAGAAATTCCCCTGAGGCTTTGCTTCTGCAAAGTGTTGGAAGACTGTCAGTTTGCTTGCTTCCAGATGTCACTGAAGGTATTTGAAGAAACCCCTTAGGTATGGGGCCACTTAGGACATGCTAGGTGGATTGGGCAAGAGGGGGCTTGTTGCTAAACTATAGAAAAATAAAATGAACCTTTTGGCTTGTCTGGTACAGTGCTCCTTTTATTATGGAAAGGGAAAGGTAACTTTTGGAGCTCCTGTGCTGAGAGGACTGCCTAATCACAAGAGGTTGTGGGGGTGCTCTCTCACTGCTTGTGTGCCTTGCCCTGGCTGGTGCTGGATGGAGATGCCTCCTGTGCTCCTTCTCTATAGGGCCAATGCTGTGAATTCAAGGGTTAGGTGCATTTATCTGCTTGGCACGGTAAGAAGTATTTCAGGGGAAGCAGAAGGCAAAGAATTGAATAGTAGGGTAACAAAAGAACATCTTTAAATCCTGCAGACTCAGCATTTTAGACTTAACCAGCCATCTTAATTCTATAGGGAAAATCTTTCATGTTAGCAGAAAGAAACATTGCTGCTGTTTTGGAGGTAACATCTTTTAGTTTGTCAGTAAAGGGAGAGGCATGTCTGACTTGAAAAATGTTGCCTTGCTTTTGAGTGAGATAAGCAACTCTGGTGGGCGTTGTCTTGAGTTTTCAGCTCAGGGACAAGAAACATGGTAGGCCTGACACACGCAGCCTGAACTAGAAAGCCAGAAGCTGCTGCTGCTTTTCTGGCGTGAAGGAAGATTTTCTATTCCTGAGAAAAAGATCAACATGACATATAATGAGTTTTGTGTCAGACATACCCTTAGGCACCTGTAAAACTGTTGATCAGAAAGAGTATGAAACTGTTTTGTGATCTTACCAATTTTGTTGTTTAGGCAACTTTGCATTTTCTTCTGCTTCATTTTTCACAGAGGTGTCAACTGCTGAGATAGCATGTGAAGTTATTCTAGTTCTACGTAAACCAGAAAATTTTGAAGGAAATTGAGCTATCTGGAAACTGTTCAGGGATAGCAAAAGGGCTAGAAGCGAACAGAGATTTGTAGGAAGGTGGTAGAATAGATTGAAGGTGAATGAGGATATGGGAAGAATAAAAATGTAGGAAGGAGAGGAGCCCAGGAGTGCAACAAAACAGGAAGGTGGAGGTTTCCCGTAGGTGGGGTTGTGAAAAAGATCCTAGTGGTTTAAAATGCCAGTTAGTGGCTTGGAGGTTAAGTAGTGTAAGTGTTGAAAGAAGGTAGTGTTTTAGTGCAAGCAGAATATAATGGTTGAGAACAGTATGACCTTGGGAGGGAGAACTCTAGTAGAAATATATGTATATGAGTATGTGTTTATTATTTTTTTTTAATGCTTAGGTAAAGGTGTCTTAATGCAGGATATGTCTTTACAACATCAGGCTTTTCTATACGCAGCAGGAGTGACTAATGAGACACTGACAGAGTTTAAGAACTTGAGGGTTACAAAGTGCCTGTGCCCTCCAGGGACTGAAGGCAGGAATCTCCTGAAGGCAGGAGCAGAGTTGATGCCAGTTACTGGAGCATTGGCTGTGTCTGCCTACAAGTGCTCCTATATCATATCTGGGGATCTGGAGGAGAGAAACTGCAAAAGCCCACAGAGTTGTGTGAAAAGAGATGTAGGGAGTAGTTTCAAGTGGAAGTTGCTGCCATGTTCAGAGAAATGTCTGTGACTTTCTGAGAAAGTTCCGTTTTTCTTAATTTGTGTTCAGTTTTATAGTTAAAAGCTGCTTTGCTCTTCTCCCCTGTCCTGCATTTGTTTGGCTACACCCACTGTAGAGGAACCCTTCCTGTAAACAAGATAAACCTATTAAAGCTGCTCCACCCAGGATCCTTGTCAACACCCTGATGGTGGTGACGCTTTCCAGGTGGGGTCTGTGTGTCACTGTGTGTGTAAATTAGGGACTTCTGGTGCTGCCTCTACTCTGGACTACTGTCACCCTGGAGATTTGTCTCCAGGAGGCTTACCTGATGCTGCAGAGGCCTTTAGGGATGTGCTTCTGGTGTGCCGTGCA
Organism: Nycticryphes semicollaris; assembly: GCA_013400055.1. NCBI lineage: Eukaryota > Metazoa > Chordata > Aves > Charadriiformes > Rostratulidae > Nycticryphes > Nycticryphes semicollaris. The sequence continues at coordinate 266,975 of VXBJ01007131.1, forward strand.
AAACTCACAGCTACTGATTTATCCCTGGCTGAGAGAAATGTGGGGTTTTTGTTTCTTCTAGCCTGTTCCACTCCTACCTTTGGAGCAGCTAACTTTGAAACTTGGAATCCTGGAGATGCACCTGCTGTGTAACCTGTCTCCAGTAGTTAGAGTTTTAGGCCTGCTGACATGGTTCTTCTGTCAGAGTGGTGCTGAGCCACATGTTATGCTGCAGTATGTCTTTGCTTCTCTTCAGCACGGGCAAAGCACCATAACTGTAATAGTCCTTATTAGCCTAAAACTGTCACTGATTTTGCTTTCCCTAGCAAAAGTAACCTTGGAATGGACCTGAAGAACAGCCTTCAGGTTTCATTGTCAAAAAAAAATTTTTGGATGCAATTGACTCAAATTATAAGACAGTAAGAAAAGACAAAGGCTTTATCATTTTAGGGTTTAGGTTCAACTTTCACTTTTCTCTCAGCTGAGGAAATTATTCCTTTTTGATACGTAAGCTGAAAAACCTAAATATAGTGACAAGCTGTAGCATGTTTGCCTCTGAGTGCAAGTCTTAGTGAAATCCATGAAGGTGGCAAAATTTGTTTTTCCAGATATATTCTTTTAATCCTCCACTTTTGTCTTTCCCAACAAGCTAGTCTTGCTGCAAGTATTATTGCCAGTAGCCCAAAGCAGAAATTAGTCTTGCTGTGGTGTAAAAATGTGATGTCTTTGAGCTAGTATGAAGTTAACCTTCGGGCCTTCCCACTTTGAATCTATTTATTTGCATTTACTTCTGAAAGACGTAAATGTTATCTTTAAGTTGACAGTTTGTTTTGACGGTGGCTGTTTCCTCCACGGCATTTATTAAGCTAGACTCCACTTTTGGGAGTAGCTGGGGGAGATACACAGTGCTGGGAGAGCTGAGCTCTCTATTGGTACAGGATCCGTGTTCCATTTTGCATCACTGAAACAGTAGTGAGACAAATAGTTGTCAAGTTTGGTGTGATGCAGATCACCAGACTGGTAGGTAGTGGACTTCAGTTGTGTGGGAGAGGAGGTGGAGGCAGTGGTGGCCAGAGCACTGTCTGCTGGTGTAAGGCATTGCCTCTGGTGGGTGAACACGCTTGCAGTGCAGTCTGGGTGCTGTGCTGGAAGAGCTCACCCCTCTGAGCTCTGCCTCATCCTGGAGACCTGGCTCTCTCTTGGCACATGTCTCCAGTTGTGGAGGCTCTGTGGTGCTGGAGCACCTTTTCACAGCACCGTTTATTTTCTCTTTTTTTTCTTTATTTTTTCCTGTCAGTGTTTCCTTGTTTGTGTTTGGGCCCGCTTTAGCCAGCTCTTTCCGGTCATGAGCTGACCCTATGTAAGAGTTGAGTCCTTGGGTGTGCAGTGGTATGACTGCAGGGGGGACAGGGGATGTTGCAGCCTGTCATCCAGTATGCAGGAAGGGCTGCGTTTGGCATCCTTGATTCTTGCTGTCAGTAAAACTAAGAAAGCCTGGTGGAAGCCGCTAATTAGAGGTGTTGTGAGGAGATTTATTCTCTGACTACAGCCAGGGTGAGCAAAGACCTAACTATTTTACCGCATACCTCTGGCCACCTGCCACTTGTCTGGGGCAGGTCAAGAGTATTTCATGCTTGGCTGCGTCGGGTGCCATGGAGCAATTTGAGAGGATGAAATTGAATGTCTGTTCTGCATCCTCTGACAGCAGGGGAAGCTTCTATCACCAACTCTGTTTCCATCCACTGAACTCTTAACTTATTAGTTGCTTTAAATGGAGGAAATTTTTCTCCTGACATAGGTTAGTAGCACAAAGGGAGAGGTACCTGCAGAACTGAAGCTTTTCTGTTTTTCATTTTAAAATTATTTGGGTTTGGTGGCAGCATTTCAAAGCTGCTTGCCACTGTGCAGCCTACAAAAATGAAGCCAAACGAATCTCCCTTTCCAGAGCAGTCTTGTCACCTTTCTCCTTTCTGAGGCAATAGAAGCTGGCCTCCTTGTTAGATGCAGATACTAGTCTGTAGGTAGGTGTTCAAGCACCTAAGCAGCACCTAAGTAGGGGCTCTTAGGTATTATTTCTGTAGTTTTAGAGTAGCTTCACCCGATCACACAGTGAAGTGGGAACACAGCAGAGGTTGTGAATGGCAAATGTTATGGTCTGTAGCTTGCTTTTCCAGTTAACCTGTATTTCAAACTTAGCTTGAGTTATTTCTCAGCCATTATGGCGATGGGCTCCTTTTTCTCCTGTAATGGAGGCTCTTTGGGAGATGGTAGGAAATGGTAAGTTCTAGGAAACACCTTTGTTTGTTTGTTTGTTTCCTCAGCAAATCCTGTAATATTTAAAACGGAATCATTACTTGCAGTTTGTTTCCCCTGGTGATTCCCTGACTGGTATTGGAGGCAAAGGCAGCTGAACACTAAATTGAAAACAAAACTAAAAAGCCCTCTGGTAACCATCTGTCAGTTGTTACAAATAGCGTGGTGGCAGGATGAAACTTGTGGTGCCTGCTCTGGTGTCTGATCTCCCCACAGCAACTCGTTCCAGTTTTGCTGGGAAGTTGCCGGTTCTCCATTCCTTTGGCGTAGCTTTCTCCATGGGAGGGTTTCTTCCCTGGGGCTGAGCTGGTTCCTGGGGTTGTGAGGATAAGACCTATTTATGTTGATTAGTGTCTTTAGCCGTGCTATGCCAGTATCTGTTGGGGACCGGCTGTAACATTTTTCTACTGTGGTGCAATTGTTCAGCAGTAGCAAGAGAGCAGTTGGGGACCTTTTGCTTTGCCCTTTTGTGGGTTTTTTTTTGTTGTTGTTGTTGTTTTTTTTTTTTTTTATTTCAAGGCTTGCCCGAGCCCATCTTTGTCCCCATGTGCGTGGCTGGAGAAGACAAGGCGGTGGCGTAGGGCTGCTGCACCCCGGGCCCCCGCCCCACACGCATGAATTCATCAGCTTGATCTTTACACCCCTGCTCCTCCGGAGGGTCGGGTGGCAGCTGCAGCTCCTGTCAAGCATGATGTCGGGCAGGGAGCTTTGGGGAGGAGGGTTATAAAAGGCCCAGCTTAAATCATCTGTGTAAGGGCACAGCAGAGGCTCTGTCACCCAGGCCCCACAGCGTGTCTTCTGGTGCTATGGTTGTAATGGCATTAGCATTTCAAAAAGGGGATTACCACAGCCCCCAGGTTCTGAGCTGAGGATATTTTGGCTATTACTTGAAAAGCTGCTTTCTATCTCTGCTCTTTTCCCCTCCCACCCAGTATGTGGATCGTGAAGGGTTGGTGAAGATGGACACACCATGCTGGAAGTGGGTTGTTGCTGTTGTGAAGAAATGCATTGTTTATTGGCCTAAATGTGGGCTGGTAGATGTGAAGTCGTTGCTGATAGCATTCTTCATTGCTGATTTGGAGTGACGCTGAGAATTTCCTAATGGAAAAGTTAAATTAAAGGGTCTGTGTTTGGATCACAACTGTATGCTAGAGAAGTATCCTGAAGTTATACTTAGAGGAAGAAGTTAAGGTAATTATACTAGTTTGTCTTGTGTATTTCAACCAAGGGAAATGGGCAGCACATGCATCCTATTCACTGTCTGTCTTCCACACCTCTGGTGGTACCAAAAAACACTTTCTGTGCCCTGGTACAGGATTTCAGGGCAGTTCCTTGGGGAAATTACTGTATTTTTATAAGGTCTTATTTAAAAAAAAAAAATTAATTCCTCTAGTGAAACTTAACTCCCGAGTCTTGCCACTCTGTTGCTTTACTGTCACTTCGTATGAATATTCAATTCCGCTGGAAACTTGTGTTAAGGCCCTACATACACCAGGCTGTAGTGGAAAATCCCTGTAGTTGCCATCTTGTCTCCAGTTCCATTAGCTGTAGAAATGATGGGTCAGACCCGGCAGATTGGTCTGGGTCCTAAAATTGGTAGCTGACACACAGTGTCCAAAACAGGAGGCCCTTGCCCGCAGTGTGGGAGCATGGTTGGAGGGCATGTAGCAGAAGATGCTGATGGCTGCCTGGAGCCTTGTCCTGAGCGGTAATGCTGGTGCTGTGTGCATTGAACTGTTCAAGAAGCAGGGTAAGGTGTGTTTTGAAGAGACATTACTATATGCATAGGTTGAAGTGTTCTTTGCATGTGCCCATAAGGACATGCAAATACCACCATCCCTGGAGGTATTGAAGAAACATGTAGATGTGGCACTTCAGGGCATGTTCTAGTGGCCAGGATTGTAGGGAGTGGGTTGTGGTTTTGTGTGTTTGGACTTGGTGATATGAGAGGCCCTCTCCGACGGTAACAATTCTGTGATTCTGTGACTTCTCTCGCCCGTTCACATAAGGTGTAGTTAACCACAGTGTTTTTGCAAAGCAGCACTGGCTTGAGTCAAGGCTGCCCCTTGGATTGGGAGCAGACGTGAGCTGGGCCTCACACGATGAGTCACAGCTCCTGTGAGGGGACAAACAGCCTGAGACCCGCATGAAGAAGTGCGTAGCTCTTCCTGAGAGAGATGGCAGGCCTAGGCCATAGATAAGCTGTCCCTCAGGGCATCAAGTTGGAGCAGAAGTACAGTTTCCTCTGTAAACAGGGTACTTGGTGTGCTGAGGAAGGGAGGCATTTAACTTCTCTGTGTGAAAACAGGAACTCTGGAACGCTTTCCAGGAGCGTGGTGGCTGCTGACAAGGTGTGTGTGCTTATTCAACATATCTTTAACTCCACCAATTTCCAGGCCTGCTCTAATCTGCTTATTTCTGCAGAGCACAAATCTGTCTAAAAACTCCATTAAGGATGGAGTGTCTTAAACAATAGATGCTCAACCAAACCTGCACTCAGCAAAGATGGAGCTTTTGGGTGCCCCATGCCTCAGGTGAGCTGGACAAGAAGGCACAGGGTGGCAGAGTTGCAAGTTGCTATGGTCACTCTGTCTTGTCCTCTCCTTTTTTCTGTTTCTGCAAATGTGCTGGCAGACACAGCTATGCAAATCTGCCAGCTGTCTTCTTGCAAAGTTAGTCACTGAGTCGCTGTGCAACCAGCTCTAGTTGCACAGGCTTTTGAATTTGCAGTTAAACTTAGCTTCTGTCTGTGTGGCTGGTTTGGGGAAGTGTGAGTTTCTGCATCCTCTTTTCGAAACACCTTTTCTGATAGTAAATGATAGAAAGGAAATGTTCAGCATCATGGTGGAAGTAGGCTGGAGAAAAAGTAAAACTGTACATCTCAATGCTGTGCACTAAAAGCCTAGGAACTAAAGGGTGCAGGAGACAACAAACAGCCTGGTTTNTCTTTCCAATTTCAAGGCAATTACTGTTTTAAGGCTTGTAAGAGAAAGATAAGGGAGTACAAAATAGAATGAGTAAGTGCTGGTCATAACATTTAGTGGGATAAGAGCATTTATAATTATTATGGAGTAAGAGGAGAGGAAAAAAGCGTGAAGGAGAAAGTAGTTTTATTTCCCTTGCTCCCTGTTTGGATTAATGGATTTAATTACTTGGAAATAGCTAGTAGCAAACTTGTGGGTTTTTTCAAATGTACTTTTAACAAGACTGCAAATTTTAAAAGAAAAAGAGGCAATTCAGTAAAAATAATCAAGATGTAAGAACTGAACTATATCCCCCATTGCAAGTGCTTTGTGTCTGTAGATGTTAAAAGACCTGAATTAATATGCTTCTCATGTACTGGGTGGGGACAGACCAGGGCAAGAAGAATGCAATTCTAAATACAAGGGAGCAAGATACCGATTTTTTCAAATAGATTCTTATAATAAAGTTGTTCATTCTTTTGTTCCTGTCAGCATAAAATAGAGACAAATATGAAAATGAAACGGCTGAACAGAGTAATGGGATTCTGTCTTACAAGCAGCAAGAGTGCATGAGGTGGGAGAAAGGAGATGGGGCAGAATGCCAGAAATTTGTTATTGTATAATAGAGCTTATGTCAGAAATTCCTCCTTTCTTGATGGTATAGTTTAGTTTCCACTAAATTGTTTGCTCTTTTGTCAGCTTAAACTGGTCTTTATAAAGTGATATGGCAGCTAAGCAAGTAAATAGCCAAGGAAAATAGCACTGCATCCTCTTTAAATTATGGAAGATACCTGGTGGGATGACTCTGATGTCAGATATGTTTACCATCAAATGAAATTTTCCAGAGTGCTGGTGTCCCACTGGTAACCAGTTGGTAGAGGATGTTTTGAGTCATGTGAGCACTGCTGAAAAGTTTGCCCAGTGTTTTTTAACAATCTTAAAGGGGGATTTAGTATCCTGCTGCCTTAATTTGCAGGCAGCGGTACTGAAGGAGAGCTACAAAGTTCCCATCATGACTGAGTAACATGAGATTGCCCTGAGTAATAGAGCAACTGAGTAACATCTGGAAATCCACAAGGAGAGACTCAAGTTAGCTTTCTGCAAAGTTTGCTTGACTAATAAGCAGATTGAGGCAGCATTTGGAAGAAAGCAGAAATCTATTCCCTTAAAGAATTTGCAGAGGTGGCAGCGGCATTCTGAGTTGTTTCAGGAAGGCAGGGTAGAGACATACGCTTTTTCATTTCCTCCTGATGGGTATATACCCCCAGACAGTACTAATTACCTGTTCTAAAAGTCTACCAGCAGTAAAAGAGAGCTTCATATTTCCAGCTTGTCTGATTGTGATGAGAACAGACATGTTGCTGCAGCTGGATGGGCTGTGAATACTGATGCAGGGAAGCTTAATTCTGTAGCTGCAGTTCTACCTGGGAAGATGCTCTTGCGTTCCCAGTTTGCCCAGTAGCAACAGCTTCTGTTATCAGCATTAGCATGAGCTCACATGAGGGCTCCCCAGGGCATGATTTATTAGAAAATAGTATGCTGAATTAAAGCAGTTTTATACAGTATTGGTGAAGCAGTTTTCTGTGGTTTTCTTAGTGTGACCCTTTTTGACAAGTCATAAGGAGGAGTGTTAGAAAGCATCATGCTGTGGTTTGGGCAGTCTTGTCAGCTGCTCTACCACGGAACAAGCGTGTCCCCTGACTGGAGCCAATACAGATGCTGTAGGACAAAAGTAGCTTCTCATTCCTTCCCTAGGAACCTCTTGCAAAACAATCCTTCCTGTTACTGTGGGCTACTGCACTCCCAGAGATCTCCTTCACTACAATATAGTTCTCTCTGTGCAGGTATTTTGCACTTCTGGTCAGGAACTCGCTTCCATCTAGTAGCCTGTGATGGCTCAAGAGGATTTCCACATTATGTTCCCATTGTTGTGAACCTTGTTTTGTAATGTCTTTAAACATTTTTACTGAGTACCGGGTCCCTTAATATGTCCTAATGTTGTACCTGCAGTTGCATGGCCTCCTTTCAGATTGGAGCATTATGGAAAAGCCACTTTTCTGGGAGCTTTTTGCAGAGTCTAGACTGGAAATCTGTTGCCAGTAAATGTGCTAGACCGGGATGAGAAATTTCCAAGTGGTAGTCTTCAGAACACGTAAGAATAGTCCATGTAGTTCTGCCTGCCACATGATAACAGCTTCTTATTTTCAAACTGCTTTAATTCTGTTTAAGTGTGGTTTTGCTTTCCAGTGCAAGTAGTTTCTGTAGTTGGTGGAGGTATGTGCCCCTGAATAAGAAGGTATATGATCACAAACTGCCTCTGTTATGGAGGAATGCTTTTGGAGTGTTTTCTACGCACTGGAGTGTCTTTCCTTGCTGATGAGGAGTTCAGGAGGAGCAGGAAAAGATAACTTCAAAAAGCACAGACGTTTAGAGGAAGGCAGAGGTGCAGTTGGTTAGCTTGCTCCCAACTGTACTCCCTGTGGAATTCCTTGCAGAAGGGACGCTAGGCCTGGCAGTGGGGTTGTTGCAGGATAGTGTGGGATCAGTGTCTTTCCGGAGCAGTGGAAGAGATACTGTGATTTGGTTTCTGTTTACCCCATGAGCTAAGGAGCAAATGTCAACTGTCTGATTGTCTCTTCCACCCATAGAGTAAGGGTGACAGTGACAGCTTTGATGTGCAATAACTAGGTTGCTGTGATTTGTGTTCATGGCTTTAAGTTCTTATGCTGTGGGGGGCAGGGCTATGAAAGTAGATCACGGCAGTTAATATAAAACAGGCACCTCCACCTCCTCATTAATGAAGGGAATTTTCCCTTTTCCACTCAGCCATATTGACTGGGAATTACAATGGGGAAAAACGAAAAATCCAGTGTCATAATACAGGTAACCTTTCCCAGGGTTTGGGAGGCCTTTGCTCTCTTTGTCTTCAGGCAAGATGCCAAGCAAAAGAGGGTGGAGAAGAACAACGGGTCTGTCTTTTGAGGAACACCCTCCTTTTCTAGACGTTAAATTCTGTTTCTACTTCTTGGGAAGTCACCTTCACTTCTGGTGGGAGTTGACACAGCGTAATGGTGCCTTTTGCACAGTTGCAGTATCCATTTAAGAACTGAGAATCTATTTTAAGGTTTGTCATTGGGTAACCCTTTGGGAGAATGAAAAATCTATTTCTTGGCAGTGCTAAGTCTCGAACATGTATTGTAGAAACAGTAATTTTGAAACCCCTGGGTATTTGGTGAAAAGATCTAATCCAGAGGTTTTGGAAAAGGGCTCTTTGTGCTTTGATCCCAACATAAGGTCGCCTTGTGAGGTTTTAGAAGGCTCTTCAATGTACAGACAGAAGGAATGTGGTGTCAGTTGGAGGATGTGTGGTCAAACTCCAGTTGTGCTCTGACTTGGGAGGAGGACCATCGGTTTGGGAAGAGAGGACAGAGAGAAACTCCCAAGTTTAGATTGAGTTGTTAAGTATTTCATTAATACCTGGGTGAAAGATACAAATTATTATGAGGAAGTCCAGGTGGGAAGTAAGTACTTTTAATGCTTCTGTCTTAAACTTGAGCTACTTTTCACGGAGGCTAAGCTGTCTCCTAGCAGTATTGTTCCCTGCTCTCCATGTCAGCTGCCAGGCTGTAGTTGTTCTTACAAGTAGCATCCTAGATCCTAAGTATGGCTAAAGTAGCCTTTTCTAAAAAGTGAATAGGCAAGGCAAGGATGGACAGGGGGCAGGATAAAGGATGGCGCTGAAGGCTGTCTAACGTGATCAGCACTGTGGAATTGAGTGCAGCAGCCTTTGGACAGTCTTTGACTATAATTGTGCTGGCAGCAGGAATAAAGTTCTGACAGTGTCTGTGCCTGATGGGATGTGTCTGGTGAGAGGGAGTAACTCCTGTGTGCTGAGCAAATTGTGCGGGGGTGGAAGAGATTAGAAGAAAAGAACATTAACAGAAGTTTGAAAGAATGGGCAGTGGAATTTTGTCCTGGTAGCTCCCTGCTGCTTGCTAAACATGGCTCTGCAGTGCCTGTTGCCTTACTAGTACAACAGTGAGGTTTCTGTCCCCTTCCCCTAAGAGACTTCAAATCCCATTTTCCCCAGTCATGTGGAGGAGATGGGGAAAACCAACATAACCGGAAGAGCTCTGGATAAAGGAGATACTGTTTCTTTCTTTAGCATCAGAATGGCTTTCTATCTGCTGTTCATCCACAGACTTCCTAGATATGGTGCATGTTCAATACACCGTGTGTTCCTAGCAGACTTGACCCATGGTCAAGATTGGGTTTGGAGGTCTCCAATTTCTATTTACGTTGTTACCCCTATAATGCTTATTCTTCCTGATTAAATGCTGTCTGGGTGTTTTCACCAAGCTGTCTGGTAGACTGAGCTCTCGTGAGCAGCTGAAGAGACATCATGGTGTAGCCTGGCATAAAATTACTACATCTTGAAAGCTGTTGATATAGGGGCACTGTCTGTGTACTGTTTATTTTCACTGTCTGGGGGTCTTCATTCATGTCATCTAATAAACTCCATCTGGCCATAATGCTCAGTGGTTTATTGCTTCTCTACTGAACTACAATCCAGAGGGTACAATGGGAGAAATTTGAACATCTACTGCAGGGAGAAAGGAAAAAAAATCCATTAACTTGTGAATCATCTACTTAAACAAGGAGGAAAGACTTTGTAGTTCAGGGAATTTGTGAAGCATAGACCCTGAATTGTGTAGGGTCATAGTGGTAAGACTGGATGATGGCCTAGAAATGGCAGTAGGGAATGTTGAATTAGTTGATGTGGGACATGTTCAGATGTAGACATGGTGATTGAGCCTGGGTGAGAGTCAGTGGCCAGCACATCTGGCCTGCCCTTTAGCTGCCTTTCTGGAAGGGCACAGGTCTCCTGAAGGCCCTGTGCCATATCTACTAGCCCTGCATTGATGTCTGGTGCCTCAGAACTAACAGAACCCTCCATCTGGGGAGCCCCAGGCAAGAGGTGCTTTTTTTCAGCTCCCTGAAAAACTGACTTTTGAACAAGGGTAAGCTTTTAGGATATGGAGTGCCCTATATGTTAAGGGATCTTGTGTTATTCTTGAAAGTGTCTGATAATCTGCTTGTGAGCTGCCTTTTCTCAGATGCCTGGATGAAGCCAGGCTTCCCGGGCAGAAGCCTGGAGAGGCCTGGGAACGTGTGTGTAAGGCAGCTCCAGCAGCAGAATCTGTAGAGGGAGGGAAATCTAGCTGCAGTGGTAGTAACACTGAGGTCTCTGATGAGAGAACACACAGAAAAGAATAGCATAACCTCTGCCCTCCCCTGATTTAAGCTTTTGATAGTGTAAGCACACTGGAAAAAAACAGATGTTTTCTTCCCCCGCCCCAGGTTGAGGGGGTATTAGATGGGAGCACTGATACTGGGGAAGAGCTGGGATTTGGATACTTGCTGCCTACCACGTGTGTTCATGGGATGACGTGGGAGGCAGCTCTGGGTCCAGCTGTGTAAGCGTGAGGGCTCCCCAGGGTGTTCTCAGCGTTCCTCCCAGTTCTGCAGAAGCTGGGAACGCTCATGAATTTTCCCTCATTTGTGCTCAACTGACTTCCTGTGGCATTCAGGCATGCTGCAACAGCTTCCTCTGCGCTCTTCCCCAGAGAGCATCTGCAATGCTCTTTTTGTGCATAAGGAACTTCTTGAAACTGCTTTGTTCTTGCGTGGCTTGGGAAAGATTATGTTGTTGGTTTTAGTTGATGGGCTATAACTTCTCCTACTGTCTTGGTTGCTCTTGCTTAATGTTTCCATTCCAAAGTGTGAGTCAGAAGGTGGTGCTTGTGAAATCTTTTTGCTAAATCAGTGTCTATAGATGGAGATGTATTCTGTGTTGACCAGAGTACTGGAAGGAATTTTTATATTCTAGGAAATTATGAACCTAAAAAAAAATAAATAAGTCTTTCCTTTAAACAATTACTTGTCTTTCAGAATAATCTGGGCCTCCCACCTTATCCTGTTTCTCAGAATATCATAGAATAAGTCTTTTTTCTCTCCTAGTGAAGGCAAGGTGGTTATGCAGCTCTAGAAACCAAATGTGAAATGTTGTCCTGCTGAACTGACAATTTAGACAGAAGGGAGCAAGTGACTTAAATGTCACCGAAATGTACAAAAGCTGTCTTTGCAGGTAGTAAATGCTTGAAAGCGAAAAACCCAATGAGCAAACAAAGCCCAAACAACCCAAAACAACAAAACCAAAAATGAAAATGACAACAAAGCCTAAACAAAAACAATGCATGCCCCAAAACCCCAGCTAACCACACCATCTCTGTTATGGAGCCAGGTGGTTGAAAGAGGAGTTGAAATTACTGCCTGACATGAGGGAACACCGGAGCTGAGCAGGAATTTCCTCATGTACATTTGCTGGAAGATGACTGTGAGCGTGAGCAGTAGGACTTAGGAATGAGAAGGCAAAACTGAAGAGGGACTACTTGAAGCTGTAACGGAAAGTGCGTGGGGCAATAAGCAATGAAAATGGTTTCATGTTGTTTTGGTGATTCTGCTATTCAAGGAAACAAGGTTTTGTAACGGCATCTGTGAATCATCTGAGTTGTCTGGAAGACCCTGGCTTACAACAGAGTCTTCTTTTCAATAAGTCAGTGTCCTAGGCTGGCTGGCAAGAAATGATAACACCATCGTTCAGTCTTGGCCTGTCAAAGGCAAGAGTGATCCAGGTAAAATGCTATCGTTATGTTGTGATTCTGGGTATTCACTGCAGCCAAGACTCATTTTCACAACGTTGTTGTCCTGTTAACTGTGTGTTGCTCGAGAACTACCCTTGCTGTTTTAGCAAGAACTGCTCTAAAATGATGATGCTGTATGGGTAAGATGTAGCTGAAGGAAGCTGCTTGAGAGAGCTGAGCAAATAAGTACATCAAAACAATAAATGAAGCTTAATGAAATGTCACGAATAACATAAAAAACCAGCTGGCACAAAAAGAGCCTTGTCAATTTAAAACCATACGGTAACACTGCAAGATGGTGATGCAACATATGTGTCCCTGGCCATGTGTTAGTCCTGTTTATGGCAATAAAGGTTGAAGTAAATTCCTGGCCAGAGAGACCCATATGGAAGAACTACTGAACTGTGAAATCCCACATCTGGGTTGTCTTTCTGCTATAGAAAAAGACAACATAAATATTAAAGCAGTCAAATTAATCTGTAAACCTTTGTCACTGAAGTGTGTTACGTTGGTGACAAGGGCCCTTAAACCATCGTGTTGGGCTCTCTGGGCTACCTGAAACCATATATTGATGAAGGGAGAAAAGACCCTGGAAGATGGAAGCTGAGGCAGGGAAGCAAAACCTCGGATGAGGTAGTGGTGGAGCATGTCTCTAGACCTAGGTACCTTGTGCGTGGGCCTTAGTTCCAGCCACTAAGCTACAGTCTCCCACTTCAGAGTTTTAACCTTTAATGTAGGGGTCCGTTGCCTCTAAGTCAGTGCTAGGGTGGGTTTTGGCTGACTTTGTGGTAGGTACGGTCTAGAGTTGCGTGTCTCCGAGGCTCTTGAGCATCTGTCAAGACAGCTGTGTTCCAAACACACCAGGAAAAGGGCAAAAGCAACCCCATAATAAAGCATTTTGAGAATATTTGCTTTCTTAAAAATGTAACTTGGTATTTTAATTGTTACGGAGCAAAAGAATCTGTCTAGGTTACCACGGAATACAAATCAGAAGCAAAGAGTACATATAGTCTTGTGTTTCTTGCTGCTCAGAGCAGTGAAGTGTAGAGAGGCAAGACTGAAGTTTAGTGGTCCTTGAGGAGATATGGTCTCTTTCCTCAAGATGCTGTTTTGAAAATAGCTGTACTGTGAGGGTTGGGTTGCATGTATGATAATCTCTCTTTATTACAAATGGAAGGGATGGTATTTCATCTCTTCTTATGTTGTTGTCAGGCATCTAGGGCTACAAATGGGTCCTGTCTTGGCAGTTGCCACCTCTAACCTTTTCTCATTATGTGCTTTTTCAGCTGAGTATTTTGACTTACCTGTGATTTGATTCCAATGGCTATAGTGAAAGTGTCAAAGAGCCAGTAGTATTTCAAAGGCTGAAAACTCCTTCTATACATCTTTTCTGAATGCTTTTCTTGCCTGCTGTGAAAGGAGTGTGCTTTTTGAATGGCTTCCCAATTCTCGCTTATTTCAGTTTGGCTTTGTTTATTCTGTGGGTGTTTGAGACAAGGAGCTAGAAAGACAGAAAGGAAAATTTCACATTTGCTGCTAGGTATGCTTTTGATAATTTGCTAATACATCTTGTTAGGCGATTTGCTAATTCATGTCTATTGAGTTGCTTAGAGCTGTTGGTAGGTACTGGGAAAATGGAGGTATAAAACCAATCACTCTGAAGCCATTACATCTGTATAACAAGACAGCCTTCTCAAAGGTGGTGGTTGAAAAACAGGAATTATTTTATACACTGCATTTGTAAGGATTATACTAAGTTGCCATTTACTTTCCCTGTGCCATTTGATCTCCAGCAGAATCTGAGTGGGTGAAATGTGTGGGACTCTGCCTGTTCTGTCAGAACTGCTGGTGTCTTCTGTGACTGGAAAATCAAAGTAGCAGCAGCATCCCACCAGACCTTGATGCCATTTGCTAGTCACGCTCCAGTCATGAAGCAAGCTTACTGATAGCTTCACTGGGTTACCTCTCTTCTTTCCAAAAAAAAGCCTCTCCAGTTACTTTCATTACCAGTAGATAGAGAAGACATACTGAGTAGCTGTTAAATTTCAGGTTACACAGGTTCTGACACCACCTTTCATATTATCACCTCGCTGGCTCTTAAATTGCCCAACTCTGTTAAAGTGTTAGGGAATTTAGAAAGGAGTATTGTACTTTGCTCTTCTCAGTGGAAGAAACTTCTTACTTTGCTTTGAAGCTTAATTCTTCAAGTTCACTCTGAGTATCTTAGAGCTTTTGAATTATTAGTCTGGATTGGAATGAGTCTGTACCAGCTCATCAGTTCAAGAATATGTAGCTGGTTGAACTTTCAGCATAACTGGGAGGCTCTAAGGCTTTGGTCTCTGATCTGGGTTTGCCATGTGGAGCACTTCTGAGGTGCCTCCCACTTTGAGTGGGATAACTTGGGGAGTGTTCAATTGAGGCTATTTTTGTTTTCCCTGCCAGGCTCCGTAGGGACGTTGCTTGTGATGCTGAGCTCCTGTAAAGCCAGCAGAAAAGATGGTTTAATATTTACAGCTAACCTAACCACATTCAGAGAAAACTTGAAGTGTGCTTAAGAGAGGCTTTCCAGCAAGACAGGACCAATAATTCTTCACAGTTCTGCCCAGCCAGTGGTAAATTATATGAGTGTTCTGACAAGTCCTGTGACAGAGATGAGTCATTCTTAAAGGACAAACAAATCTGCCCAGATACTAGATTCTGATATGTTCAATGTTCCTGAACAGAGCCAAAGGTCAGAAGAGAAATGGCATGGCAGGATGAAAAAGGGTTCTCCAGTGTGTGCTGATGTATCAGGCCAAGGTTTCAGGATTGCTGTCCTTGCCCACCTTTGCCCAGCAAAGCTGTCCACAGAGGTGATGCAGAGGGAAGAAGCTTCAGTAGCCTTGAGCTTTGAACTTCCCAGTCGGTTTCCACAGAGATGAAAGTGGGACAAGAGTTAGCACAAAGCAATCTCCTGTGTGCATGCTGTTACTAGATCAGCCTTGGCTGAACTTCCAAATTAGTACTTTTTGGATAAGGCTGAGTCAGAGACAACAGCTGCTGCTGAAAGGATGAAAAATGAATCAGCTGCAAAAGGCTCATTAGCAAATGAAGGAGGCCGTAGCAGGGCAGAGCTTTGGCTTGCCTAGGGATCTTTCCACGCATGTGTAAGAAGATAGAGCTCCTTTCTAAAGTCTGAAACTCTTACTTCAGAGATACTTATGTCCCCTTGGAGTTTAGGAATGTGTCTTGAGCAGATTTGTGACTGTGCAAATCTTGGAATAAACCATATCAGAAGGTAGGCATGAGCTGGCCTCTTGGCTAAGGGGGAGCCGAGTGCCTGAGTTCCACCTCCGCCTGGAAAAAGAGCATTGGACTCCTACTAGTGTTACTAACTGGTGATGTGTCCTCCAGAGCTTGAATAGCCATACTGAAGCCCACAACAGGGACATGTTTTGGGAAACTGCCATAGCAAGAACTTCTAAGGCCTTTTGGAGAAAGGAAACCAGTTGCTGTAGTAGTCTGAAGTTTCGGGATTAGAAGTGTTTTGCAGCCATGGAAATCCACGAGCAAGTGAAGTCACCTGAGGCACTGCTAAATTGCAGGCCTCTTGTCACTTGCTGGTAGAGATGAGTTTTGCTTTGCTGTATCCTGGGGGCATGCTTCCCCAGTGTCCTCACTTATCCATAGAGGGTCTGCATTTATTCCAATCAGGACGTATGGACCAGTCAGCTCAAATCAGTTGTCTCTGTCCTATCAAAACTGTGTTTCCAAAATCAGCATGAATGTCTGATAGTTATGCTTTTTCCTGTCATGTCTCGTTGTTTTTGCTGAAGAGCTGGATGGTTTTCCTGAAATGAGAGCCCATGGCGTATCAGGCTTTTATCTTACAAAGATGCCTTGGGGTATTAATATATCCAAACTGTACACTACCTGGTAGCAGCCAAGTAAACAGCAGGGTAAATGTGCAGGTTACCTCTACCAATTTTTAGTTTTGTAGGTTTCTGGAAAGAGATGAGCAGGGACAAGAGGAGAAATCAAAGCTGTGTGAACAGTGAAGTTGGAAGTTTGAAATTAGCACCGGTAATCAAGGACAGTGGATGTTACTTGAGCTCAAATGTCATGCTGATACCCTTTCTACTAACCTCCCTCTGCACAGTAGGTGTTGTAAGTGCCTGCGCAGCTGCCTGTTCCTTTTTTGAAAGAATATCCTTGTTGCAATATAAAGTAAGATTTGGAAGTGAATGAGCTGCCAGTGAGAGAAAGTGAAGCCCCTGATGAATGTTTGCTCTCTCTGCCCAGTGCAGCAAACACTTTTGGCCTTTTTACATTTCTTGATAATCAGAATTTCAAACTAAAACCCATATTCAAATTTACAAAGAGGAGGAGAGGAAGACACAAAACTATTTGAGTGCTGCTTGTGCCTGGGTTTGGATTTAAAAAGCAGAAACGTACATTGCACAAAGTGTTGTTACAGCACTTGCTTGATTTTCTTCTCCGAACACGTGGAAGTAATTATGTGGTGGCTGGAAGAAGGCATGGGGAGGCCGGAAGCAGGCTTGAAAAACAAAAGCAAAAGGAACATGTGCCACTTAGAAAACTGTGCTGTGCCCAAGGGGGAGAGCAGGTTTCTGTATTAAACTGGCTGTTCTGGAGCCACTGTACCACTGGCTCTGACTACAGCCCAGATGTAAATTTTTTATACTGTCCTGGCAGTAGGGGATACTGTGAAGTACTGGTCAGCTGGTCTTCATCCTTACTGGACCTGAGGAAGCTGCATGAGCTTCCATATACATCACCAACAGCAATTTCATTTATTTATTTGTGTGTGTGCACATGCAACAATACGATTGCTTTATCAGAAGATCTTAAAAGCACTTCTACAGTTACTCCCTGTTTCTTTCCCCCTCCTCGTCAATGTTTCCGACATCAATTTATCAATCCCGGCTTTGTTTAAAAGCCTCAGGTTTTTGTCTTACGATTTGGTGTTATCCTGATGTCCCGAATGCCTGGTGTGGATGGGAGCCCTTCTGCAGCCAGCCTTGTGCAAACATAACACAGAGCCAAGTCTGAAAAACTTGGCAGTGTTAGTCTTGGAGCCCATCAGCCCGAATCGTTTGGGAATGTATCTGGGGGGAGCACATTACAGGTGGGCCTATTACAGGGAAAATAAGACAGTTGTCATAGTGAGTAGCATTCTTTCAGGGAGACAGATCTGCTGCTGGAGTGCAGTTGTGTTTTTGTTGCTGCTTTCTATCACAGAAATCTTCCTTTCCCATATGTGGTTCTTTTGTCAGCCCTGGGTTTTGTGTCTTGGGTTTCCCTGCCTAGCACACAGTAAAATCTGTGCTCCTGTTTTGGTGAGGGAAGGGAACTTGAAAGGCACAAAACTTAATTTTCTGCTAAACTTTCAGTGAGAGAGGGAGTTGTCAAACTGAAGCAAAGCTTTCAAGGGGGCAGACAGAGAAAAGTACATTTTCTATTAAGTCAGTCTGTAGCACTCTAGAAGCACCAGTGGCAGCTTCATATAGCCTAAACAATTTGTCTCTTGTAGACTGTAAATATAATTTGCATTTAAGAGCAAGCTTTAATACCAATGGTTTTCTTTTTAGCAAAGAGATAAGCCATTGGAAAAAAAATAATCATATTTCTAATAGAAAGACAAGACCCATAATTAATGTTGCACTAGCAGGCTTCCTCCATGGTTGGCTAATCACAGCTGAGTGTTAATAAGCATAGACTTTTTTTAAATACTGTTGTAACATGTTAATTAAGATAATTTGGCTCCATGTGTCTCGAGTTACCAGATGGTGACTGCACTGGTAGAAGGCTGCAATTAGAGTCTTTTCTTTCTTCCTTTTTCTTCCCCTGCCCTTAAAAACAAAACCAAAAAAAAAAGGCAGCTTTGGTATGGAAGGGATGGCTGTGTGAGGGGTGCCTGTTACTGTACACAGTGTAAGTGCTTCTGTCTAATTATATAAATGCGCAGCTATGTGATTATATATACAAATCTCTTTGCTTTGGTTTCTTCTCATTTAACCATATTATGACATAAAGAATACTAAGCCTTCTCTTCGGAGTACATCCTTGTTCGGGAAACTGATTTTCACGTAAAGACTCACTCCAGTCCTGCTCAGTTTGCTCTTCTGTCATTGACAGCATCTGGAGCCAGTAAAGACAGAGAGCTTATTTTTCAGTGGACTTTGGCCCCTGCTTAA
Organism: Nycticryphes semicollaris; assembly: GCA_013400055.1. NCBI lineage: Eukaryota > Metazoa > Chordata > Aves > Charadriiformes > Rostratulidae > Nycticryphes > Nycticryphes semicollaris. Next base: position 285,131 of record VXBJ01007131.1, read on the forward strand.
TACACACAGCCCAAAAGAGGGTTATGTTTTGCAGTGTGTTTTTAGGAAGGCTTAAAATATTTTAGGGGCAGGTTCGGCGAGAAGTGTGTGCGCTCACAATGGAGGCCTTTTATTATTGACTTCTGCCTCCTGTAAGTAAAATATAAAGAGGTCCTTTAGCCTCAGCTGTTGTGACTGGGCCCCGGCAGCAGCTGCCGTCTCTGGTTTGTCCCTCTGGGAAATGACCCATCTGCTCATGTGCTAGAGAAAGCCAGAGTGCTGAAAAGGAGAAGGATCAAAGTCTGGTCTCCTGGTTCCAATCCCCATCTCCACCCAAGAAATGACAGACCAGTGGAAAACCTGGGCATCTGGTAATCTGTCTTTCATGGTGTGAATGCCGTCTCCGGCTAGAAAGCCACAGAGTTCTCAACTCTTTCCAGCTGGCAGAGGATAGCTTTTTTCGGGGTCTCTTTTCAGAGGTTGTACCTGCAGCTACTGTATTTGTATAGTTAAACCCCCCAGGTTAGCACACATGTGGGTAATAAGAAAAAAACAAAACAACCCAACAACTGACTAACACACTTCACCTTCACCAGGAAGGACCCACCTGTCACCTAGGGGAAAGGATTTCTAATGCCTGCAGGGAACATTTGTGTTGGAATTTAAATTACATGGGCTAAAAAATGCTCCCCCTCACACCCCCCCCAAATGTCGCCAAGGTGCTGGGTGTTGGGAGAGGGCAGAATCTCAAACATGAGGTTCAGATGACCCAAAGCAGGTCATCTATCACTAAAACTTCATTCCCTTGTTATTGCTTTCTCGGGAGGAAGGAAGGTGTGGGTGAGGAAGAAACAGTACTGTTGATCAAGGCATATTTAGGTGCTTTTTCTCTGCGGACCAGCTGCCTGGGAAGTGGTTTTTGCTTTGGTAAAAGATGGTGTTTAGTTGACGTAGCTAGTCTAAAAAGGGTATGAAATGATACAGACTCGCTTTTCACTGAAACCAAATGGCTGCTCAGGGAGGGGCTTCCAAAAGTGGTTTCTGCTGATGATGGGCTGGTTTGTGTGCACAAGGGGAGAGAGGAAGAACAAGGATGCTGCCTGTCTCAATTTCACACTGAAAGCAAAGCTGGCTAGTCTTCTCCCTGCCCCCTCCACATCATCACCCTCTTTGCAGAAGGCTCCTAGAGCCAAACACCAGTCCTGCCCCAGGCAGAATTAGATGTTAGGTGTGACTGAAGGTGTCCCTGGTTTAAGAGGAAAAAGTCCTGACCCAAAGAGGACCCTGTGGATTTTTTATTTTGTTCTGTGTCACTGCAGCTGTGCTGGTCTTCCCCTGCTTCCCCAAGGAGTGATGCAGCAGGAGACTTGGAGTAGAGTGGCCTGATAGGTACCTATGTGTAGGTATACTCTTTGAATCAAATAAGTGTTTGGGTTTTTTTACATTTTAATCCTCGAGGCAGCAAATGACCCTTAGCACCACACTCTTCAGGGCATTTGGGGTGAAGTTCTTATGAGAAAAACAGCTGACTTAGTGAATTTCCTGTCTGCTTCTCAGGAAGGGCTTATAAAATAAGTGCGTGCTGATGATAATTACATATATGCCAGTTGTACGCATGCCTTTAGTTTTGGTGCCACTTTTCTAGGTTTTTTTCTCTCAGTAGGAATATAGTGGGGTTTGAGTTCATCATATACTACGTAAGGATCTGTCTTACCCTAGCGAACACATGAGGGTTTGAGACAATCACTTCTCTAGGAGGAAAAGCTAAGTTTAAAAGCCAGAAAAGTGTTACTTTCATGACAGTGTGTTCTGTTAGGTGTAAGCTGAGGCACTGTAGTCTGTCTGCAGGTAGGCTGATGTGTTGCTCAAGAAGCTGCTAAGTGAGCTTGGCAACTCCAGCTGGTTATTCTGTTGCTGTGGGTAAGGACAGTAGTGACAATATTATCTGGCTGGGTCACATTCATGCTTCTCTGAGTACTGGTGACAGAGTATGGGAGTATGTCCAATAAATAGAAGGGAACCAAAAACTGGGCTACGGGAGGGATAAATTGTTTCCTTATTGGCTTACTAAACAACCAGAAGATTAGTGGAGACGTCAGGTAGTGCCCTGCTGGCAAGAATCTAAACTCTGCCAAGAGATAAAACAATGTTCCTAAGGCGAAACTGATGTTCAGTGTCACCCCCAAGTGGGATCCATGGGCAGTACTTGGCTAGGACTCTCCAGAAGCCCAAACAAGCTTTATTGCTGGTCTCTGACTTGCGCTTCTAGCCCTCTGTCTGTGTCAGGCTGTTGTATGTTTATTGTGAAAAAGCTTTGCATAAAAAAGGTGAAGGCTTCGGTATGAATTTACAAACAAACAGCAGCTGATAAAAAAATCCCCTATTGCTGCAAGCCCAGTCAGGGCACTAACTGGGGAGAAACAGTGAACCTGGCTGTGTTGTTTTCCATATGCCCTGAGATGCTGAAAATGCAGTCTCTGCAGAAGGCACGAGATGCAGCTGGTGTTTCAGACCACACATTTAGCTGTAGCAGGACCCAGGTTGAAGAGGGGAGCTGAGAGAGAGGAGATGACTCTGATGGGTGCCTTAGGGAGTTGGGAGCTTTTTAAAGGTCCTTTCCAGAAATTAGTAGTAGCTTTTGCAGTTCCCTCCATTGTACTGAAGAGATACAGACACACAAAATATTGGAGTGGAAAATCAGAAGCCTCCATAGCAGGGTGAAGTAACTGGATGATTGGGATGTCTTTGTGTTTATTTTGGATGCTATTCTAGACATGCTGTTTCTGTGGCTAGTGGCAAGTCCTGGATGAGAGAATAAAGGTGGTGGTGGTGATAGTTTGGAGAACCAGAGGATTGGACAGAGAATTGCTCCTTGCTGCTGTGGAGTGAGCTGGAACACAACTTGGAAGAGAGTAAATAGGCAAAGGCAGTGACTCTGACTAGGAGGGGAACCTTTCCGTGTGACAGGAGATATGAAAGGAGACAAAAAGATATACTTTAAAGGAAGACAGCCTTTTTTAAGCTACTCCACAAAAGGGTCCTACTGTAGGAGAGTCAAAGTAGCACAGAAAAGTTAGGATGAGGCTTCTGAGGGAGCTAATCCCAGCATGAAGGAAATTGTATGTCCTTTAGTACTGGTGCAATTTAACTGGGTGCTTCCGTGTTCTGCTTCACAAAAATATTTACTCACCAAGCTGGATGGGCTGGCATGAGACATCCATGACAGGTTTAACCAGACCAGCCAGGGGAGCGTTCATCTTGTTAGATTAGGAGGGTGAGGTTTTTTTGTAGGATGCTTCTCTTCTGTGAGTCTTGATAATATCAGTTGAGTGGAGTAAATCATGTAGATGAGGAAAGAGAATAACAGAACTTAAGGATCTTCCATTTCAGTCTTCATATCCCACAAAAATTGCAGTATGTCTGAAAGGCCAAGAAGTGTTAACATATCTGAACAGGTCACACGTTCAGGGCATCTGTCTGAACGGTCTTCATCTACCCAGATTGCTTCCAAAATGCTTCAGCACCAACATGTGAGCATTGTCTGACGGTGCTCTGAGGATGGTGAAAAATGCTAGATCACTTATGTGGTCAGTGAGGAATTTACCTGAGGCTCAGTCCAACTTCCTCTTCAGGTTCCTGGGATTTGGGACTCATATAAATAGCAATTTTAATTTGTCAAAACTGTTCCCACCCTAGCTTTGGAATCATTGAATTGTCTAGGTTGGAAGGGACCTTTGAGATCATCTAGTCCAGCCATCAACCTAACTCTGATAAAAAACCATCACTAAACCATGTCTCTAAGCACTATGTCAGCCCATCTTATGAATACCTCCAGAGATGATGCCTCAACCACTTCCCTGGGCAGCCCATTCCAATGCTTAAGAACCCTTCCAGGGTGAAAATTTTTTCCTGATATCCAATCTGAATCTCCCCTGGCGCAACTTGAGGCCATTTCCTCTTGTCCTATCGCCTGTGACTTGGGAGAAAAGACCAACCCCCTGACTCTCTAAAGTCTCCTTTCAGGTAGTTGTAGAGAGCGATAAGGTCTCCCCTCAGCTGCTTCTTCTCCAGACTGAACAACCCCACCTCCCTCAGCCCTTCCTTGTAAGGTTCTATCTCCAGACCCCTCACCAGCTTTGTTGCCCTTCTTTGGACCTGCTCCAGTACTTCAATGGCTTTTTTTGTGGTAAGGGACCCAAAACTGTACACAGTACTTGAGATAGGGCCTCACCAGTACTGAATAGAGGGGGACAATCACCTCCTGAGTCCTACTCACCACGCTGTTCCTGATACAGGCCAGGATGCTGTTGGCTGCCTTGGCCACCTGGGCACACTGCTGGCTCATCTTCAGCCAACAGTTGACCAACACCCCCAGGTCCTTTTCTGCCAGGCAGCTCTCCAGCCACTCTTCCCCAAGCCTGTCATGACCCAAGTGCAGGACCTGGCACTTGGTCCTCTTGAACCTCATCCCATTGGCCTCGGCCCATTGATCCAGCCAGTCCAGATCTCTCTGCAAAGCCTTTCTACCCTCAAGCAGGTCAACATTCCCACCCAACTTGGTGTCATCGGCAAACTTACTGAGGGTGCATTTGATCCCCTTGTCCAGATCATTGATAAAGATGTTAAAGAGAACTGGCCCCACTACTGAGCCCTGGGGGTCAGCACTTGTGACTGGCCACCAATTGGATTTAACTCCATTCACCACCACCCTCTGGGCCTGGCCCTCCAGCCAGTTTTTAACCCAACAGAGAGTACTCCCATCCAAGCCACAGGCTGCCAGTTTCTCCAGGAGGATACTGTGGGAGACTGTATCAAAGGCCTAACTAAAGTCCAGGTAAACAACATCCACAGCCACTCCCTCATCCATCTTTACTGACCTTTGTGCCTTGCTGTGAACTAGAAGAAACGTTATTGGGTGATTGGTGCAAAACATCCCATTCTTAAGCAGTGTTACCCCCATCTATCCACCCATGTGAGGTGAGCAATGCCATGGCGTGTTCTTCCTCAGTCACAAGACCTACAGTTACACACTCTGGCAGACAGTCATTAGTAGTTCTAATTTTCTGGTTTGTTTTGTTTTCTTATAAGAATGCATTCAGTTAAGGAGGATTTGGTTTTTTATCCCAGTACGTTTAAACTGCCCAGCAAAAGGGATGAGTGACTAAAATACATTTCAGGTGCTTGGTGCAGAAAAAGGGAGTGTAAGACCCTCTGCTGGGATCCGGGAGTCTTACTGCTTGAAAAAAGAAACACCCGGTGCGAAGCGGACACGACTCTGGAGAGATGCCTTTTGGTCACTCTGGTGTGGTGTTGGGCCAGTACTGGGCAGCTTTTAGAATTCTGTGGCAATTATCCAGTCAGACTGAAGTGTATTTTAATCTTACATTATACATGTAAGTGGAGAGTGTTGTGTTTGATCCACACCACAACAGGCTTGTCCTGCTTGGGCTTTGGAAATCTTCTGGTTATCTGTGAATTACGCTCTTGGAGGTCAAGGCTCAACTGTGCATCTTCTGTGGTTTGTGTTCTGAGTATGTAAAGCCCTCACTTTTATGTTGGCACACAAAATGCCATGTGCTTCCACCTGTGCTATTTTCTGTGACTGTGGCTTACTTTTGTGTTACTTTTACATTGTTTTAGAAATATTTTGTAGCTCTGCATCAGGTTGACCTTCAGGACTATGGCTCAGCTTCAGCTCAGCCAAGATTGGTGATTAGTTAATCAGTAGGGCGAACTGACGTAAAGAAGCCCATGTTCCAGCCCCTCACAGATGTCTGTGAGTTTGGTAGAAGAGAAAGCAAGCGGAGCTCTCAACTACTAGTGGAGCTGTGGGAAAGGGAGCTGGTGAAGGCATAGTGTGATAACACTGGTTGCAGCAAAAATGAGGTTCCTTGGTGGTGTGCTGCTTATTGTCAAGTTGCTAACAGCTCTTCAGAGAACCCAAACAGTTAACTCTCCTTGAAGGAGGACAGTATTTTCTCACGTGACTCAGACACAGAAAAATATGGTGCTTACAGGTGATTTGATAGGAAAGTGAGTGGAGGTGCATACTGGCTTAATATTTTTTCATTTACATATAAAAAATTGTCTGTATATTAAATACGTAGGATTTTGGAATGGCATTTGCAGACACTCCAGTGTATAACTATTTCTGCCTGTCACTCTGGAAATGACAGGTTTTTTTTAACCTCTGAACAGAGTTCAGTGATGCTCAAAATGTTTGGACTCATTGTCATTTGTTATCTCCTTCCTGTTTTCCAGCAGTGAGTGCTGGCAGAGAACCAGCCCTTGGGAGACATCAGAAATGTCACTACCTCTTAGGAACAGGGCATTTAGGAGTAGAGCTCTGCCCCTTTCATACACAGTGCTGTGGTCTGCAAAACCTGCACCCTCGAAGCTTGATGAATCAAATTGCAGGGAATAGCTTTGCAAGCCTAGAATGTTGGTAACCCCTGGGGAAGCTGATAACTTCTGTAACTTGGCTCTCTTTCTCTTCCCTGCCTGGCGTGAACATTTGTTTTAAGATGTTTCATAAGCTCTGGGACACTTCCAAGAACATGTGTTTCGGGGAGGGAGTTGGTGAAATTCCTGCATGTTTCTCTGTGTTTCAAATATAACCCAGTTGCATTGTGAGTCTAGGCTGATGCTGTTGGGAAGGGGATCAAGGGCTACAGTATATGTACTTAAAGTACTTAAATTTGAAGGCGTTTTGGTGACTTTTTGGGAAGCTTAAATGTGTGCCACACTCCCTTGAAGCTTGCAAGGAGTAAGTCTGGCGGTCGTGGTTTTGCTGTGTCCCTTGAAATTAATTGGGGCTGAAACACTGAAAAACCCAGTTTAATCCACATTCCTCAAAAACCATTAGTGTGCCAAATACCTGAACAGCAACACTCTGGGCTGGGGCTGGGCCACCCAGCAGTGTGTGTTTGTGGGAACTGCTGAGGGTTACAGGCAAGCAGAGTGCTTGGGGAGGGGGAACAGACTCAGGCTGCTCCCAAACCTGGTACCAAACCTTCAAGACACAGCCACGCTCTGAAGTGCTAATTAACAGGTCATGCAGATGCAGGCAGCCATTCCCATTCGCACCCTCTACCTACGGAGCATAGCCAGGAGCGGGCCAGGAGCAAGCCCCTCTGGATGGGAAAATAAGCAGCAGTTGGCACCCAGCCCTTTTCACCCCTGGTGTTTATGCTGTCAAAGGTGGTAAATGGGCTGCTCTGCCTGGTTCTGTATTGCCATGGGGATGTCTGTGCTGCACACTCTTCTTTGCTGCTGTTGGAGATAAAGGGTGGTGCAGAATCAGACTCTGCCTTTCCTTTTGTTAGCCCCTGTTTAGGGCACACATACAGAGGCAATTATAGAAACCCCTTATGGGGCATGTGAAAGCTGAGGGGACTGAAAACTTAGGTCACTGTAGTGGAAAGCTGCCTTGTGTGTCCCAAGCTTTCTGGGTGCCTGTGTTAGGCTGGCTTGGGCCCTTGTTTGCAGAGGTGCTGAGCTCTCAGAGGTGCCAGGGGAAGGGAGTTGGTCCAGCAGGGAGCAGAGGTGTTTGGCTTCCTCAGTTGTTTTTATTTTCAGGCACCACCAGGGTATCATTTACCAACCCAACTGTTGCCTGGGCCACCTCCAGCAATCTTTAAAGTCATCAGCACTGTCTAGGAGCCCTTGTCAAAGCTGGAAATTAACTCTTTGTTGTAGCCAGCGAGCAGAGAGATGCTGTCTGTGGCTCCCAAGCAATTCCAGGTGCCTCCTGTTGTATAAAACAGTGTAGGGAAGTTATCCCATCTGCTTCAAGTTTCAGCAGCTGCTGTGGCAACAGGAGTTTTACCCCACAGTGCTCTACTCTCTATTTTGCCTAAAGAGGCAATGCTAAACTGCTGAGACGTTTTCTTGTGCTAAAAGAGATCTCCACAACTTAGCAAGAAACACCCAGCTCTTGGGCTGTAGGTGGAGCAGGGCATTTGTCAATGTGCCTGAATGTGAAATGGGCCATGAGTCTGTCACTTCAGCTGATCGTGAGTGTTGGACAAGCTTAAAATGGAAGCAGGTTTTAGCCTTATGAAGCAAAGGATTAAAACCTTGCTTACAAAATGGGAAATTACTGCAGAAAGGGAAAATAAGGAAATACAGAAGAGGCAGCAGTTAATACTCCCAAGGCACAGGACAGTGGCTTCTCTGAAGCTTATTTAAGAATAAATCTCCTCAAGAACAAAGCCTTCTTGAAAGGCTGCTGTTTAGACCCCTGTTAACCTTTTCTCTCAAGAAGTAAATTGAATTGCAGTTAGAAAGCTGGCAGAATTCATACCAGAGGGCTTTTGGCTTCACTCAGCACTTCATCTTGGAGTTTACTGGCATTTACAAGGTGCTACCTATGATGCATTCACACATGTGATTAGGTTCAAGGGTCACTTGCACTGCAGCAACATAGCAAATTTTTCTGCAGTGAAATTAATTTCTAAAGTTTTCTTTTGCTGCTTAAATCTTGCTCAAAATCCTTATCTGAACTTTGCCCAACTGTTTCTTGCTGTTGTCCCACAGTATGTGGGACGCTTAAAGGCAGCACCTGGAAACACTTGCTACAGGAGCTAAAGGCAGGCCTAGATCACCGTGCTGTGATGGAATAAGGTCAGTGGAATGATTGGTTTTCCAAGGCCCAAAGTACCTCAGGAAGGATCTTTGATGTATTTTCTTCTGTGAAGTTTGGGAAGTGCATATGGATTTAAAAAGAATTATTTCTCCCTCTTCCAACCAGGCAGATACGTGGCGTCAGTGGCGGGTGTTGGGGCTGTTCTGCAGGGTCACCCTGACCTGCCAGAGAGGAAATTCTAAGCAATACAAATATCCTGTTTTCTGTGCAGTTTCCTCAATCGTGATTTGTTGGTTTTATTTGAATGGCTATTGAAAAATCTACCAGACAGTTTCTGGCATGTGCTATGTCTGTGCCCATTAGTTAGGGGAGCTGCAAGGAGAAATGTAAAGTGCCTTCAGTGCTCCAGACTCCACATGAGTAAACAGAGGGGTTTTTAGAAATGTCTTTCTAATATAACTAATTGCTTATTTTTTAAAATAAGCTAGAATATTTGGTTGTATTGCAGCAAAGCTTAGTTCCTCATACTGTTGGTGGTATGTCTGTGTGAAATACCTAAATTCAGTGTGTACTCAGTGGCTTCCAAGGTGCAGCTCTGGGCAGCTCTGCACCTTGACACATTTATCCCCAGTACAGTGGGGTGTTTGCATTCTTAATTCATTTCAGTAGGGGGTCTCATACTTTTTCCACATCAGGCTAATATAAAAGCCTGGTTGTTAGGTCCCACCAGTCTCCAGTGAAACAGCTGCAGGGAAAGATAGCACCACGGATTTTCTGGGCCTCTCACATGGAATCTCTGTTGTGACAAACTTACAAGTCACCGTTCAAAAATACCTACCAGCAGTTTGATACCTGCCAACTACATTGTACTGTTGGGGTAACAAGCAGTCTTTAATAACCACAGAAGATGTGTCAGAGGTGAAACTGAGCAGCGTTCTCTGCCATTGTGTAACCGTCTTTCTTCTCGGTTTTGGTAGATTCTTAGTGGGTGTTTGTAGGTGAAAGTCTGCCTATGTGCCAAATCTGTTATGCAACAGATGTCTTCCTCTGAGATATCCTCCATGATGTTTCTCTTTTTTTTCCCAGATTGTCCCCAGCCACCACAGCCTGAGAATGGAGGCTATAAATGCCACCCCAGCCCCTGCAACAACCCTCTGACTTCAGGCACTGTCATAGAGTACCTGTGCGTCGAAGGCTACATGCTGAAGGGAGATTATAAATACCTGACCTGCAAGAATGGAGAGTGGAACCCAGCCATGGAAGTCAGCTGTAGGCTCAGCCCAGGTGAGTACTCCCTAACTCCAGTGGGACAGTCAGAATTGCCTGTCAGGAAAGGACATTGCTGACAAGTGATTTCTGCTTCTCTCCAAATGGAAGTGGACAGCTTTTGTTTTGTGGGTCTCTCCCAGCTGAACAGGAATTCCTCCATCAAAGCAGGAAAGTGAAAAGAGTTGCAGGAAAATGTTCGTCATGCAGCTCTTAATTTGCCTATGTCTCTTCTGGTTTTAAAAGTATGTGTACTGGATAAATGGAGAATTCCCTCTTCTCTTTAAGTTTGGCTTGTTGATAGTCTTACTGCTCAGTCATCCTGAGTCAGCAAGATGTACACTCTGGGATTAAGTCTCATAATCCATAAAGAAAAATTTGTTCACTTAATCGGAAAGAAACAGAAAAGCACCTTCTTCAAGCTCTTTATGGAGCTCACTATGTGCCTGTGATCTCTGGAACATTGCGTTCTGTCCCAAAGACACTGTCTTCTCATAGACTGTCACAGCCACTTATTTTACAGCCCTTTCCTGTGATGTATAAGGAAGGGAACTGGGAGTTTACCTGGCAGCAACTAGATCCTGAAGAGACTTTTCAAAGTTGGCATAATCTTCCTTTCCGCAGTTGTCCCCTTTCCTCTTGCTGCATCCAGGCTGGAGGACAAAGGTGTCCTGTTTCAGGTGGTGTTCCCTGTGTCTCGTTCCTGCAAGGTGGCACTTGGTCTACATCAAGGCTGATGAGACTGTGTGGCGATGAGCAGCAATGCCTCGGTTTTCTTTAGCACCCTGAAGGATCAGTGGCCTTATCAAAAATATAGGGCCTTAAAAGTCTGATGCAGTGAAAAAGACATTATTTTCACAGCACAGGCTTTGAAACAACTGGTCAGAGTCAGAGACAGCTGAAATTTAGCTAGTGGGTCTCTTTCACAGAGCTAAAAGGAGGAGGAGGTGGGAAACTGTAGAGAGAAAGGCAGTAGGTCTTAAAATGATTGTAATAGGTAAGATCCCACCTGTGCCATAGAGAGTAACTGAAATTCCTAGCAGTTACCAGGTGTTTTGTGTAGCTCTGAACCTGTCAGTCCCATAGCATTTCAACAGTTTGTCTGAGTTAGTGAGCATCTTGTTGGAAGGTGAGATGGTGAATGTGCTGGAGCATACCCTGGGTAGTGAGAAGTTTTACAGCATCGTGCACTGATGTTGAAAACGGAGCATCTCTATGTGCCTACCCTCTTTGCTGTCAGTGTACGCAGCACCCTGAGTAATGTTGAAAATGGAAATCCCTACTCAACCCATTTGTGCCATAGGGAAAAATGGGCCAGACGTTGTTTTTCCCTGGGGAGAGGTCAAGCTACTTCTCAAAAATTTCAGGAAGACAAATTCAATACAAGTAAACCAATAGATTTATCCCCAAGAGAAGATGCAGAAAATGCAAACTTGCTTTCTAGCTTACATGCCTTTTTGGGGCCTAGGTTTCAGGCTGTAGTCTTAAAAACAGTGGTCCTCCAGCTTTTTTCTTCTGTTTGCCTGCTCTTCTTCCCCTCACCCCTACCTGCAGGTGTGTCCTGTGTCCCCCTGCAGTTTGAGACCTGTGCTCCAGAAGAAACTGTTGAATGTAGCAAATAGGAATTGAGGAACGTGGGAGTGTCCTGAATGTGAAATGAATGATGGCATTTGCTAATGGGGAAGTGAGGTTTTTCAGATCTCTACCAAAGACACAACACGTACAGGGACGGTTATTTTCTCTAGGGAGGTGGAATGACTAGTGCAGTGTTTTAGGCATGATACACAGTGCTTAGCAATACCAGCTCCAGGCTGTTCTCTTTCTACTCCCAATTTATTCCTGTCTTGTTAAGGGACCTTTAAAAGCCAAATTGGCTCCCATACAGTCACACAGCAGAGCTGAGGAAGAGTAGGAAGGACTAAGGTGAACAGGGCACATATGTCTTACACTGAACATCTGCCTTCCCTCTGTGTTCCCTGACATATACTTCTGTGAGAGAGAAGCTGAATATTTCCTGCATCTTAAATATACCCAGCCAGGTGACTTCCACCCCTTCCTTTGGGAGACTGCTCATTAGCCAAGAAAACCCATTATTTGGAACTTTTCCTATTGTTTGGTCTAAAATACCCTGCTTATTGCACTAGACAATTATTGGCCTTGCTGATGACATGAGGACATTTTTTTTTTAGCTTTTACTCAGCCAGATCTATATATAATGTGACCCATACCACCATCTATCAGTTCCCATGGCCTGTTTGCACTGCTTTTCTGTTTGCCTTGCATTTTTCCAAATGACCCTTGTATGTGCATGTTTTGTTTTCGGTTCCCTTTGCAGCTGATGGAGAGGTGTTGGCTTGAGCTCTGAGCTGTCCTCTGTAAGAGACAGCTGGTGTGTCTGGATCGTGTGAGAAACTTGGGCCTCTCACGTGTGCACCGAGAGTAACTCCTGAGGGCAGACAGGGTGGTGGTTTTTCCTTCCTGGTGACAGTGATTTAAGGGAGTGCATTGTTTTACCTTATGTTCCTCTTGGGTTTGCAGAAAAGGACTCTCCTCCAGCAATTGGAGTTCCCACGCTGTCTATAGTAGCCTCCACAGCAAGCTCCGTTGCCCTGATTCTGCTCTTAGTTGTGCTGTTTGTTTTGCTGCAGCCAAAGCTGAAGTCATTCCATCATAGCAGGTAAGTGTAGCTGGGCTTTGGAGAGGCACAGAGACAGCCTGTTTCTTTGCAGCAGAAACCCATTAAGGTACTTGGTTTAAGCCTTCATTTTGGAGCAACTTACCTCCTTGCTTCTCTGCTCCTATTTCAATTGCTCAGTGCCACCTCTGCCCCATGGTCCAGCAGTGGTCTGAAATGGTCATCTGCGGTCCCTGTTCTAACATGCTGTCTGATGAGTGGTTTCCTTGCTCTTTTTCCTTGGCCTTGAATGTGAAAAGTTATGATCCTTGCTAGTCTGCCTATCGATCAATCTCCTGCCTCTTCCAGCCTTGGACAGCTGCTGAAGCATGTCTCTGGGTCTATGAATGTATGTATCTCCTCGAGTCTGTCTGTGAGATCCTATGGACACAAATGCTGACAGTACTGCTGATCACATACACGTGCAAATCTGCCATCACTCCCTGTTATGGGAGAAATCCCCTCCTGGCCTGGAATTTGTAGGTGAGAGGAGGGACTCGGCCATAACACTGCTGCCAGCTGAGGTCAACAAAGTCACTGTGGACTCGCTCTTCCAAGAGAGCTCCTAGTACTTAAATAAGAGCAGAGCCATGGTGGAGCTGTGTCCAGCAGCAGGGAGGCTGAGAGCTGGGGCTCTGGAGTGTGCCTTTTTCTGAAGAAGTCCAAGCCACTGGAAAAGGAAAAATCAATCTCTTGGACTCTGACTCACGAGCCTAGGTGATTAACAGTCAGACAACGTAAGAGCTGTCTGCCCCCCTGTCAGAGGTTATCTCACCGGTGGCAGAACAGGCAGCGGTGCTGGGTGTTGCAGAATACAGCAGTGTAACGAGCTGAAACCAGCCATGGTCACAGCTCGGTTTTTTTCATCTGTGAGCTGTGACAGCAGAGGGCTCTGAATCACCATCAGATTTAGCTATGGAGGCAGGTGAGGTGGGAGGCACTGTAACCTTTTCAGCTCTTGCTTTCTAAATCTGTTGGATGCTGTGAATTATAGCCCCTGATCCTGTTTGTAGCAATTCACAGTAGGGATGCAGGGCCATGGTTGCTTGACCTTGTTATACCACCATTCATGTTTCTGTTTGTTCTCACCTGTCAATGGTGAGCATTAGAGTTCTGCTATGGGAGGTTACTGAAGTCTTCATAACATGTATAAAAGTATTTATATATAATAGTATAAATGCTCAACTTGATTTTTTTATTTCTCCCCCTTCCCCTCCTTTTCGCTTCCTTTTTTGAGGCGAGACCAAGGTGTGTCTGGAGATCAGGTCTCCATCATGGTGGATGGTGTCCAAGTGGCCTTGCCATCCTATGAAGAAGCAGTGTATGGCAGCACAGGGAACTGCATTCCACCCTCGGACTCCCGGGTGCAGATTGTGCTCTCGGAAGGAGCTGGGCAGAACGGAGCCAGAGAGATGCAGCAGCAGGACCAAGGGGCTTGCAATAGCCTTGAAAGAGAAGATGAAGCCCCTGGACATTCTGGACTGTGTGAAGCCAGTGGCTCTCAGCGCTCTGAAACTGTTCTTGTGCATCAGGCTGCTACCTCCTCCTGGGTAGCAGGCATGGCTAGCAGTAGACCTGTACACAAAGAGGTCCAAGACTCAGAAAGCAGTGACATACAGAGCCTTTTATCGCTCACTTCCTCCGAGGAATACACAGATGGTAAGTGACGTGAGCAAGGAGCACAGTGGGGAGACCCTTGTAAGAGTAGGTCCTGCAGCTGGCTACCTAGGATGAAAATGGCAAGGAATGCCCTAGTGTATGTCAGGCACTAGAGGAGCATTTGAAAAGAGGCATCCCAGTCTCCATGGCATGTTTCACAACTTAATAATGTGCAAACAGTATTTAATACCTCCTTCTGAAGTGTGTGGTGCTTTCAGACTGGGAGTCTGGGACAGTGTTAGGGTTCTGCTGCTCACGCTTGTTGTCGTAGCAAAGGATTTGCAGAGAAATGCCAGCCTCCAGCATCACAGTGCATGGTGGGAGGATATGCTTGGAATACAAACCCTTTGTGATATTTGGGCTGCTTCATTTTTAGACTGTTTTAGTAAGCAGCTTGCTGCCACAGTGCACACAGTGCCACAGCCTTGGCATGTGAGAAGACCTAGAAGGGATGTACTTGGTGTTTGTTAAACAGTGCATCTCATATCCTTGACTTCCCTTCTGCTCTGAAGGAGTGGCTTTACAATGCTGGAGCTGATGTGAAGCTGCAGCTGAAGGTTGTTTCTGCAGAGACTGCTGTGTCTGAGGCAAGAAGAGTAACTGGCTTGTAGATAGCTCAGGTCAGACCTTTCTGTGGTGTCAAGCTCTGCAGCTGTTGTAACACCATCCAGAACCCTTGCAGTAAAACCAGTTAAAGGGGATTTCCACTAAAGGGCGGAAATGGCAGCATATCCTGAGATGGGCACTAAGTTTCAAGTGGGTAAACACCAGAAATCCAAAAGTGGAGCTTAACAAACCATGTCTGCAGTGAAGAAATCCGAGCACGTTGCCTCTGTGCTGTCATTTTTGTCACTGTCTGAAACATGCATTGCCTCTAGGGCTGTTGTACGGTGGCAGATTGTCCCGTGCGGCAGGAGAGACCGTAAAGCTTGTGCTTGTGGCTCAAAGATGAGGAAGCTGCACCTACTGGAGGAAGTTGCATTTCTGCAAGTTATATAAGGGCAGGTGTGATCCTTGTATCTCCAGCCATCCCTGTCACAGTAAGAAACATGTCTCAGACCTTTAGAGGAGCTAAAAGGTCGATGAGGTTGTGAGAAAGAAGGAAAGTTATTTTTAAGGGAACTTACTACCTTTCCCTAAACAGCACGGGTGAGGCTTTACTGTATCTTGTTGTGGAACCCCCAGTTTAAGATTGATGTGGAGAAACTGGACAGGCTGTGTTGGAGCCTTGCCGAGGCAGGGCTTGTAGGCAGAGGGAGCTGGGCTTCTTTAATCTGGTGAAGCAGCAGCTGAAGGCGAAGCCAATAATTGACTACAGTTACTTTACAGGGAGTTGAAAAGGTTATGAAGCCACACTCTTCTCAGCCAGATGATACAATGTGGGCCAATGGCCACAGCCTGTGACTTGACAGATTCACATTGGGCATTAGGATAACATTTTGTACAAGGTAGGAAGGTAGTGCAGGACCAGACTGGTACCCAGAGAAGTGATGGAGTGTCTGTCCGTGGAGATTTTCAAGGCTGGAGCTGGTGATGGCCCTGCTTTTACAGGAGCAGGTTGGAGCAGAGCCCTCCGGAGGTCCCTTCTGCTGTGTTGTGATGACAGGAAGACCACTGCATCATAACACCATGGAAGTGGGAGCATGTCTTGCTTTCAGTAGTAGTTATTCTGGTGTGCGTTGAACTGCAAAAGTTTTGACTACTTTTTCTTTCTTCTCTCTCCACCACTCAGATATTCCTTTATTGAAGGAAGCATGAGGCCTGCTGTGTTCGTCTAGCCTTCTCCCTCTTGGATTTCTTCCTCCTCCTCTCCCCCTGCCTTCAGGACAGAAGCACTCTGTGCCACCTTCCCCATCCTCGCGAGCTGTACCCTGGATACCTCCAAGCAGAGATGCCCTCAGCTGAAGATCCAAAGGATGTCGCCAGGTTGCCTCCTGGATGCACCAGTGGGGTTGGCGCAGGGCTGGCTTCCCCATTCCATCTGCATCAGGGGCTCAAGGAACAAGAGTGGGTTTGAGCTCTCCTCTCCTCTTCCCCAGCCAGATGTTCTACAGCAGTCTCTGAAGAGCTGCTCTTTTCTCGTGCCTTTCTCCTCCTCACACCGGCTTGTTGCAGCTTATCAGCCTCTCTAGCCCTTCAGCTGCCCAGAGAGCCAGGGCTAAAACCGCTTGCTCACTGGGTGCAGACAAGGTTTATATATAGGTATATATGTTATATAGGCTCTTCTTCCAGCATCCTCTTTGTGATAATAAGGCAGGACGAAACGCCTCGCTGGGACTGAAGCTGGGCTTGGGAGGGATCCCACTTAAGGGGCAGCTTGTGATGTCTAGAAGCGCCTCAGCTGAGATGGGCTGTGTGACAACTTAGCTGTGCGAGGACAGTTGTTTGAGAATTGCTGGAGCGCTGAAAGCTGAGGAGTCCAACGTGTAGGAACGCCCTCTGACCCCTTCCCCAAATCCATCTCTGCAGGAGTCTGTTCCTCAAAATTGCTTTTGTCCCCTCCTTTCTTCTCTACCTGTGCAGCCCACTGGGTTACGCTGTGTTTCTGGAAGCTGGGACTGGGACTGTGCTGCCAATAAACCAACTCTTTCAGTTTTGGTCTGGTGCCAGAGCAACTCCCGATTTTAGGTTGGAGAAGAGCCTTGGAGAATGGCCTGTGGTTAGGGAGGTCCAGAAAGCTTGGAGGAAGTGACATTCAGTTAACCAGCCCCGCGTTAATGTAGGAGGTAGCCCCCCTCACTGAGGCATCGGGACTGGAACCGAATCTGTGGCCCTGCTCTTCTGAGTAAGCTGTATGTGTCAAAACTTTTTTAATTGAGGTGGTTCTGCACTAAAGCTTAGGTTCCTTTTGGTCCGATCTTCAGGTGGAGGTAACACTTTTCCAATGTGATCTGGAAGTGGTTCAGGTGTTTGAAAATGTCAAGAGAAAAAATGCCCATAGGTAGTGAATGCCTAGTGCNCAGTTCAGAGTATCCTGGTTGCTGTTAAGAGGACTCTCTTTTTGCAGGAAGCCACACTCATCTAGGGCAGGTGATCCAGTCACAAAGGCATTGTGGTGGCTGTAGGTTCTTCGCCGGGGAGGTCTGGACACTCTGTTCCCTGGGTATTGGTTTCAACAAGAAGAGTTGGCTTCTTAGATGCATGTACCTTGTTGTAACTGTCTTGAAGTAACTAGGGGAGCGTTTGCCCTGTGAGAAGCTGCTAAATTTTTGAGTTGATGGAGCAAAATGACATGGCCTTACACAGCGTGTGGCAATATGCAGTTCAGTAGGGATGCTGTCTTTGCCGCTTTGCTTTTGGGTTTTGATCCTCACCATCCTCATCCGCCTTGTTTCAGGAACGTCACGGCGCTTGGTAAAAGTGGTGCAACACCTTTAGATGTGGCTCAGCTCCAGTTCCTGGAAGTGGGCATTGGCCCTGGAATGCAGCCACACACCCGCTGCTCCTGTTCCTCGTGAGCTGTTAAATCCCCGGGCACCTGGGTCAGCACGTGCCTGTGGATGAAAGAATCCTATTTTCCCTATCCTTGTTTTAGAGGGACGTTATTAATTTAAAAATACAGTATTTTAAACTTCCTTCCCTACTGCTCATGTTACCTTGCGTTAACACAAGGATTTTATAAGTCTGAGTTGGGTATTTTTTGTTCGGTTTGGGTGATGGAGATCCCATGTGGTTTTACAGCGGGCTGGGGTGTCTTGGCTTCACGTACTGTAGGGGGCAAATGCTGCTTACACATCTGCTGTTGGAATTTTTAAAAATAAGCATGGAATGTTTGTATTTAGCTTTTAACTCCTACCTTGGAAATGGCCTAAGCCTGAGCAAATTGACTCACTCGCTGGCTCTGTAGGGGCAGAGAGAGGGATGTACTGTGTGGAGGGAAGGATGTGACTTCTTTCCTGCTGCCTGACCACCTTGAGGCTGGAGGAGTTGCTCTTTATGCATTTGAGGTCTTGTCAGCTCAAATGGGCCCTCAGCAATTGGGGTGTAGAAGTCGGGTATGTGCCATCTGCCTGCAGGTGACAGTCTTTTAACCTGGTGTTAGCACTGGTTTGGTGGGACAATCCCACAGTGAAACTGGAAGCTGCTCCTGAGGCCTGACCTTGCCCTGGATGAGCGTCTGCTCCACCAGCAGAAGGCATGTACCATGTGGCCCTACCTCCTCTCCCCACTATTGTAAAGCAGCTGCTGGTTTGGAGAGAAATAAGCAGACATAAGATCTTGTGATCAGGCATAAGCAGGCAGCTTCTGTTGGCTTGCTGAGGGCAAACCAGCAGCTCCCAGGCCGGTCTCTGCTATGCTGGCTGGTAACCCCCACTGATGCTTCTAGCACCTGCAGGAGAGCCTGTTCCCTGCAGCAGCACTTGTGGAAACTTGTGGTCCCCAAGGACCTGTGAGAGCCATTTTGGGGGCATCGCATTCCTCTTGCCCAAGTCCTCAGCTTTAGGGATTATTTTCGTATAAGATGAGGTGGAGTGGCTGGGAAGGACCCTGAAAGATGCCAGCTTGACAGTTTGGGGTTTTTTCAAGGAGGAGAGAGGGGGAGCGAGGCCTCACTTTACGGATGATCAAGTGATCGTTACTCATTCCTGTTTGTTTTCATTCTGCAGAGGCTGAAGGATTGGGAAGTCTTTTGGGCAGAGATTTAGGAAAAGCTGAATTGCTCCCTGGCTTTACTTATGGGGGCAAGGGCTGGGGCAGAAGGACCCCTCAGTCGTGAGCTCTGCTCTGTCTCAGGAGCGTTTGTTACCTCTGAGCAAAGAACACATCCTCCTTGGCTGGTGCCACAGCCTGGACCTCAGCGTTGGGGGGTGGGTAACACAGGGCTTGGCCTTACAAGAGGTAACACAGTAAATTATTTTCATTTTTTCCTTTTGTTTAGTTTGGTTTGGGGATTTTGTGTTTGTTTTCTTTTTTTTNTCCCGACAATCATCTCGTGTTCTGTCGTACGTGCTGGATCCTGGGATATTCAAGAGCATTTAAATGATTTATTTACATCGGAAAAATAAAAATAGCACTTGTATTAAAGGCTTCTGTTATTTTTGGAGTCTGATAGATTAAAAAATTCAAAGGGCATTTCAGAAATTCGAAGTACTATGTGCAATAGATAAGACCCTCCTTGCTCCCTGTCAGTTATATAGTTTTTCTGGTTGTTTTTTTTTAAATAAATAAATCAAATGCACCCGAGTGCAGTGCTCCCAGCCTGGGCGTTACAGACCTTGGGCCAGCCTGAGAAAACCAGAAAGCGCGGCTGAGGGTAACCTGTGGGGAGGTGGAACAGTCTCCTGTTGGGATCAGCGTCACAGAGCTCAGCACAAACCATGAGCCAGCTGGGACTGTGTCAGAGCCTCCTGCCACCTTGCCAGGGGGTCAGCGGCGGTGGCCAGAGAGATGGGTTTGTGCCTTCTGGCTTTAAACAGCTTGGATAATCCGGACACTGACTGTAGATGAGGTGAAAAATGAAGTTGGGAGACATGCTGAGCCTGTGGAGTTGTTGGCTGAGGTAAAACTTTGTGAGTTTAGGAGGGAGAAGAGCTTAATGCATTTCTATCCTTTTTTGGTTTGTTTTGTTAGTTTGTTTTTTTTTTTAACCACTGGGGAGCTTGCTGTGTGGAAGAATGCTTGCTCAGCTGGCGTGTTGCTCGGTGTTTAACCCTTGGATGTCTCCCCTGAGGTCTCTCCTTAGCCTTTCAGCTCCACTGTAGGGATTCTTTTAATGCACCTGGAGCCTGTATTTGGCCTTTCAGCACGCAGAGAAGTCAGATGTGTTGAGAAGTCTGTTCCACTTGCCTTGGGAGGCAAGATCCTGAGATGCCCCCAGAGGTGGATGAATTGGGCCAGTACCAAGGAGTGGGGCTCAGAAAGCAACAGGCTCAGCCACTGGAAGTAACGTGGGATGGTACAGTCCTTTGCAGCACAGAAAGGGGACACGAGGTGCGGGACAAGGGAGAGCTGTGACTGAAAACAGAGGTTTGCTGCAGGCTCCTGGGCCGCTTTGTTCATGTCCGGGTTGTGAGGAGGCTTGTGCTTTGTTTAACTGATGTGTCAGACACCAGCAGGATTGCTATGTGGAAAAAAAAAGTTAACATGCAACTGGTTGGACACGGTGAGATTTCCTTGCTGACCTTTTTAGAAGGTGTTTGCAGAACCTGGTTTTACTGTTCCAATAGCAGTTGTTTTAAAAAAATCTGCCTTATTACTCTATCCAGATAACTTATTAAATCAATTTCACTTTCTGGTTTCTGTATATAAATGCAATAAAACCCATCCATTTTGCACATCCTGCCTCACCCCATCTTGCCCTTCAGCCCTTACCAGGGAACCGCAGATTGAACTTGCTCTTTGTGAACACCTTTGCTTGCGGAAGAACTGTGTTAGAAAACATTTATTCTCTATGATACGCTTTGAAAGCGCAGAGAGGTTTCCTAGAGCAGGCTTCGTTTTTAAGCATATTTTTATATAGGAAATAAGCCCCCTTCCAATCCCCCATCCCCTCCCCCGCTCCTGCCCTTCCGCACCAGGACGGAGCACGCCCCTTCCCACACTTGTCTTCAGGGCCTAGAGGTCAGCACCGCTTCCAAACCCAGCCCTCTGCAGGTAACATACAAATGGGCGGATGGATGTACCCGCCAAAACAGGTTCTACCCATGCTCTGCTTGTCCTTCTGGCTTGTGGCGAGCAAGGACGGGGGCAACCGAATTGTGCCGGAAAATCTTGCGGTTTCGATTCTCCAATTTGCTTCTTTCCAGAAGCAAACAAAGCGAAGTTGTGCGTGAAGCAGATGTCCTGGGATGTGGTGGGGTGGGCCGCTGGTAGTTGCGGATGCAAATGCAAGGGGAGCTTGATTGCCTTTGTGCATTAATCTTTTCTTCTTTCCTGTATGTGTTTTCTTTTTATCTGAATTGCACCACTAAGGAATTATTTGCAGAATGGTACTCCATATGTATGTGGGATTTAAAAACAGAACCATAATTGATGCTGTGCAGGATGTCACTCAAAGGGTTTTGTTTTGCTTTATTTTATATATATTTTCTGGTATCCTGTACATTGCAGTGGGTGTGAAGATAGTATTTTAATATTTGTACAAAGTTTAATTTAATTGTTCTATGTATATAACTGCATTTCTAAATTAAAAAAAAAAAGTTCTTTTGAAGTGAATCTATAATCCCTTGTGTATTTTTGGTTTTTTAACTGCCTGGGCCATGTGGGCTGGAGATCCAGCAGATCCTTTGTGAGTACGCTGTGGTGGTGCAGAGCTTGCTGTGGGCAGACACAGATGGAAGGTGCAGACCCGCTGTGCGAGGCTGGGCAAGGCGTTGTGTTTTCTCTAGCACTGGGGGTGGGGGGGTGGAAATGGCATCTCTTCCTCTGCTCCCCCGGGGTAAAAAGCAGCAGCAACAGGGTCAGCGATGGATGGGAAAGGTGTGAGCTGGGAGGAGGATGTGGCTGGAAACACGTACCCCCAGGGAGCCAGGGCTGCACTTGATGCAAGGAGAGAAGATGCGTTTTGGGAAGTGTCTGAAACAACTGCTGGGTGGTTTCTTGCAGTCCCCTCCTTAGTGGGGCTGGGAACCTGCCTTGATGGTTGTGACACCGATGGCTGCTGCTGTGTCTCCATCCATTGGTGGGCCCTTGGGAGCAGTGAGCCAGGGGAGGCTGGCCAGGCTGACCAAAGGGGAGGGGAGAGACACATTTAAAGAGATGTGTGGTATGAAAGGGCTTCAGAGGGGGAAGAAGGGGTGAATGCAATTAACGACTAATGAATCTTGGAGACTAGGAAAGGAAGAACAGTACGAATAGGAAGAGGGTGCTGTTTTTAGAGGGAAGGTGGCTCTTACTGGCAAAATGCTGATCCAAAGAGGGCAGCAGGGCAGCACTGGAGAGATCTTTCAGATCCATGGGTGCAGACAGACAGAGTTGGAGCTCTGGGGTGAGGCTGGGCCCAGGCTCTGTCCTTCCCTCTCCTGGGTGGTCATGCCACAGCAGGAGGATGGCAAGAAGCAGAAACTGCAGCAGAATGGACACCTGCTGTTCTGTTAGTGCCATATACAGTCCCCTGCTATTAATATTTATTGTTTGTATTCCGTCGAAGACCTAAGGTGGTAACATTGCCCTTTGAGACAGGTGTATCTTTTAAGGAAACTATGAGGAGCATAACAGGAAAGGGAAGAAGTGAAGGGGAGAGGAGATCCTTTTGACCAACTTGTTCAAAGGAAAGGTTTTAAACTTGTTACGAGATTTTTGTGTACTCACATATAGGGGGCTTTTTTTCCTCTGTGGAGGAACAGGCAGGTTAAGGTGACATCTGCCTTCCCCCAGTTTCTGTTTATTCCTTCAGTTATTCCCACACATCAAGCTGATCTGACTGTGGTTTTGCCACTGTGAAACTGGAGCTGTGTGGCCTGTGCCTGCCCTCCCGTAGCAGACAGCTGGCACGTGGGAGTCGGTGGCCTCCAGGAATTGCTTTTCAATTATTCCTATTTTTCACTGGGCTGCAGCCTCCTGCCACAGCAACCCTGGCAGCCGGGAACGTGCCTTTCTTCTTGTTCCGCAGCTCTTATCTATTAGACACACTGGAAATAATTTGTCACCTCTGGTTTGTGCCTGTGGTGTGAAACGACTGTGGGAGCCAAGCCTGATGGGAGCCAGCCTGAGGTGGGTGGTCTGGGAAACCTTCCTAACAGCTGGCCCTCGGGCTGGAGGGTGGAAAGGCCAGGGCTCACAGGAACCTCCATTCCTAGAAAAACATCCCCCCTCACAAGGCCGCTTTGAAAAACCTTGCGTGGGAAAGGGGGTAGATGGGCTCCTGCCCTCACCAGGCGTCCTGCCAGCCATCCCACTGTGCTGCCCAGCCCCCACACAGGATGTTCCGCACATGTGGATTTTCCAGGAACACAAAGCCATGGACACACCAACCCCACTGCAACTACAGTCTTTAACTCTTTAACAGGTCCAAGTGCATCTGGAGTCTCCTGGCCACCCCTGGACACTGTACCATAACACCACCATTGGAGGGCTTTGTGGCGTGACTGTTATCAAATCATCTCCCAGTGTACCATAGCTTCATCCCTGCTGGAAACCTCCCCTGGATTCACAGCTCTCCCAGCCTCACACCTGCTTTTAAGGGTGTCACAAAATGCAGGATTCCCCCTCCTGGAATCAGAAGGATGCCAGCAGGCTGTGTGCCAGCAGGCTGTGTGCCAACAGGCCCCACAGTTTGTAAAACAAGTGTTTAGACACTTCTCCTTGCCCACGGGAACTGTGCAGAGGACCCTTCATGAGGGCTGTTCCTGGAGAAGAGAGCAGGGTCTGTCCAGGACAGGCTGCCAACCCTATCCCTCATCGGCTGTGGTACTTGGCAAAACTGCAGTGGTTTCTCTGGGCACTAAGCTGGTATCGCACGGTGCCAGGGAACGGATGGACAAATGCAGATTATTGACTTCCTGGTTCTTTCTGTTCCCTTTTTCAAAAGGATGATGTTTCCCAGTGAATTCCTCACGTTAACCTTTGGTGAGATCTGGGCTGGGACACAGCAGTCAGACACTGGAATAGGCTGCCCAGGGAGGTGGTTGAGTCCCCATCCCTGAGTGTGTTTAAGAGTCGTTTAGATGTGGTGTTGGGGGATATGGTGTAGGAGAGGACTTCAAAGTAGAGCTGATGGTTGGACTGGATGATCCCAAGGGTCTCTTCCAACCTGAATGTTTCTATGATTCTGTGAAAGAGCCCTGAGGGTGCCTCAGCAGGAGGTGGTTGTCCCTTAGCAGCTCTCTGTTGCCTGATCCACCAGAAGCTCAGGGTGGCTCTCTGTGACACAGCCCAGGCTTTTCATGTCACATCCATGATCAAAGCCAGACTTTGGGGCAAGAGGGCACGGGCTGGTGCCAATGCACTGGTATTCAGGGCATAACACCCATGTCTCCTTGTCTGCCCCTGCAGGCACCCCCCTCAGGTCTCCTTGTAGCTACTTTAGGGGGTGATGTTTGAGATCACGCTGTGTTTAGCAGCAGCAAGTCTTCTTGAATCCTAAATTTAAAGTCTCCGATGCTGAGTAGAGCAGGAGCCACTTCTGGGAGTAGCAGAGTTTTCCTCCCCAGGCAGCAAAGCCCTCTTGGACAAGCCTGCCGGGGGGCAGAAGCAGAAGCCTGGTACTCAAGAGGTGACAGTGCTGGGTTTTGCACCTCTCGCTGCCGTCCCTAGGTGCTGCAGGGCAGCGTGGGGTTCCCTGTGGGTGGGAGAGGACAGCAAGTCTCACAGGAACTGCTTCCCTCCGTCTCCGTGGGCTGCCCGTGCAGGATGGCAGCAACGTCCCCATAATGGCTGTTTCCAAGGGATTTGTGATCCTGGGTTCAGTTTTGCAAAGTGTCTCCCCTCATAAATGTACCCTGGCTCCAAATAATTGCTTCCTCCAGGAAGTTTTAAAATAGTTGATTTGTTACTGAAACTGTCCAGCGTTTCTCTTGTGCTTTTCCTGTGCGTTTTCGAAAGCTGACAAATAACTGTGAAATTATCTTTGTGGCACCTCAGTGGGTGGGAAGGCCCACGCTGTCCAGAGAGGGGGAAGAACGATGCACAGAAAACAGAAGTAACCTTCTTTGGTCGTACCAGAAGCTGTGCTGCAGGCAGAAACAAACACTCTCAATGACATCTTTGGTGTATCTTCTTCCAGGTCTCTGCTTTAGCTGTGAGATCCTGTTCTGCGTTGGGTGATCCAGCCGTCGCCCCGAGGGATGGCCCCTTTATTCCAGCACAGGCTGTGCCTGAAAGGGAAGGGCTGAAATGGTAATTCAGAGCTATTGATTCTCCTCATCCTGGAAGCCCTTATGCCAAAGGCAACACCTGCTACTTAATCACTCTCTTCCTATTCTGCCTTGTGGCTGAGCTTGAGATAAAGCAGTCAGAGCCATGCCCTGGGGAATCGGAGGCTCCTGGTGCAGGACAGGCCAAGCGGGGACTCAGGGAGAGTCACGGCAGGAAGGTGAGCTTTCTTTGCTGCATCGTGGCAGCCAAATTAGGAGTTTCAGAACGTGGTGGTAAAAACGCAACTGAATGGAGGATGGGAGAGGTCTGGACGCAGGGGTATGTGGTGCTGATGTACCTCTGAGATACTGGAATTGGGTTTTCTTGCTTACTTGTGCAATAGGGAACAAAACATGCTGTGATTTCGGTTGCTTTATCAGTTGCTGGGCTGGTCCTGGTTCCTGAGAGTTGAGAACCAAGGATTAATGCTTTGTGGTTTCCCCCATACGTTGGCATAGACAATTATGAGAGATCCGGGGAGAGTAAATGTTTCTTCTTTGTTTCTTCCCCTGTTCCGCAGTTCTATGAAGCTATCTTCATAATTTTATATCCAGGATCTTTCTCTGTCAGTTTTGGAGGATGCACATCACCTTGCATCTCGACCTTTCTCACGGGGGGGGGGAAACCCACACAGCGACGTCTTGTTGGTACTCGCCCAAGCCACGGTGGCAAGGAAGGGATGTAACCGGGACGGATGGCTGGAAAGCGGCCTTTCCAGTCTCCCTCCAGCAGTGGCGGGATCAGGCCTCGCTTGGAAAACCCACCGGAGGGCGGGAGGCAGCCGGGTCCCGGCGCTGCCCGGCGGTCCCACACCCCCCTCTAGCGCCCGCCGCCGTGGGTCTGCAGAAGAAGGGGCAGCATCCCCGGACACTTCTTCCACGGCCCGGTAACCCTCTGCCGCGCTGAGATGCCGCCACCGAAGAGCCACGCAGCTCAGGGGATGGCACTGGCGGGGCAGATACCGGGGAGGGGCGGTGTGGAAGGGGCCTGGCCGTTCCCACGATTCCATACTACGTCCTCTGGCGACTAGACGCTGCTTGGGAGGTAAAAATGAAGGCGCATTCTTCTAACCAGAGAAATTATTTTGGGAAGGAATAAAGAAAAGGTTATTTATCTTTAAAGTCAAAATAACAGAAGGGTGTTTTTTGGAAAAAAAAAAAAAAATCTACTTTAGCAACCAGAGTGCTGGCACAGGGATAAATGGGTCTAAACTAGACCCGATGGAGATGAGGCCAGAAATCAGGATCACCACCATCAGTCAGATACTAGGGAAGCCCTGTGGCAAGGCCAGCGAAGCCGGGAAGCTGATTGGTTTTAAGATGAAGTGTGATCGCTCTACAAAAAGTCTGGTGCTTGTCCAAGAACGGGGCCTGGCAATGGCTGTTCCTAAGCTGGGCTTCCTGGGTATGAAACCAACCCTCCATTAGCGATCTGGGGTGGCTTTAATGGTGTCAGTGACAGTGACCAAGCTGAAAAGGAGCTGGTAAATGTAGCTGCCAGGACACCTAGACCAGAACTGACTCAAGAGGACAGAATCTGAAATAGTGGTGCCTTTGGTCTAAGCCAGCCCGTGTTCTGCAGTGACTGAGAGTGATGCTGCCACAGGGACATTGCCACCATCTCAAGGACATGTGCTGGGAGGCTGTTCCTCTCCACTGCCTCCAACCTGGCACTTTTATCTGTAGAGGGTCACTATCCCATCCTAAACACACTCCCCTGGCTTGGGCCAGAATGGGCCAGAAACTCCTTGGCAGAAGACTTGATGCTAGAAGCTAGAATGTCCTTTCTCTTTTTTTTTTTTTTTTTTTTTTTTTCTTTTTCTTTGTTGGACCAAAACCTGGTGATTTTGTCAGTTCGAGGGTGTTGAATTTGTCTGTGGGGCCTAACGGCCATTGGGAAAACAAATCTGTGTAGCTGCTGGGGGTGATGCCTGCTTGCTGCAATTAGCAGAGCTGGCTGCTTTCTTGGCCAGAGCAATGTGAAGTCATTTTTCTTGCATGAGAGGACACAAATTCTCCAGACACAATGCCTTTCTGGGCAATGGTTGCAGTTTCCTCCAAAATTTTCAAAACCACAAAATATGATTATTTTGTAAAAATGTCCAAAGCCCAAAATATTCTTCATCTTTAATTGTATTCCACAACAACAACAAAAGGTAATGTAAAACTTCTATGTGCTTCTTTTTCAGTCCGGTGAGGGAGGGGAGCAGGGGGATATTAATGCTTGAGGGGGATTCTCTCCCTCCCTTGCTTCTCAAAGAAAGCTTTCCTTGTTTTAAGTGTTTTCCTTCTGTCTGTCTCCATAGAAAATATTAGGGACATGGGGTCTGGTATTCATTATAAGTTAGTAAGATCACTGAAATTTTAAATAAAGCAGCTGTGAGCCGGTATGACATTTAGCTGGTGAAGATAAAATCATGTATAAAAAAAAAAAAAAGTGGAGCTTAACCCTTTGGTGAGGGTTGAAAGAGGGTTCCCTCTTTCAGAAGCTTGCAGGATGTTGTCCTGTTGCTCGTGTTTCGTGGTCACACAGGGCAGACCTTCCCTGAATTTTCACCTGTGTACCTACCCATCCACTGGAGCATGAGCCCAGGCCACAAAGGGCTCAGCTATTCCATAGCCACGGCTACTTCTACCTTTGTAGTTGGGGTGCCTGACAGTTTAACCACAAATTCACCCTGGTTTTTTTTTTTCTCAAATTTGAAAAAAATTTGGTAAAACACAAAAGCATATCAAAATATGCTTTTCTATAAATTTTGTCTTTTCTGTAAATAAGGAGGGAAATGAGTCCCCCCTACCCTCCCTCTTTTTTTTTTTTTTTAAATTTTTTAAATTTATTTTTTTTTCTCCTGGCCTTGGGGAAAACACAAACCCAGAAGAGGGCTGCATGAAACCCCAGTGCAGTTGTCAGGAGAGTTCCAGGTTTCCCCTGCGTGCACCGTTCTGTCACACCACATCACCCACGGCTTGCAGAGCCCGGCAGTGTTTTCCCTGGGTCACTGTTCTCCCCCACCACGAAGCTGCCTGCCAGAGCCAGTGCCTGATGCCCATGTTTCTGTCTCAGTCTGAGCTAGGGTTTCACTGGACAGGGAATCCGTTTTCCTTCTTCCCAGCAGCGCAGCCCAGAGCAGCAGAGGTTGATCAGGTCAGCCTTGTAACAGGAATTCAGCCCTGCTTGAAGAAAAGCCCCACCACCCTGGGGCTGCCAGGAGGTTGGCTCTCCCCAGCAGATGGGAAGGAGTGGTGGGAGCAGCCACATATTCAAACAGCGTGCTATTTATCGTTTTCCTCAGTAGTATTGCAGTTGAGTCTGAGAGGCAGGAAAAGGAAGGAAAGGTCACACAAGAGCAATGAAATGATCAGAGGCTGGAAGGACTTACAAGAAAAGATGAAAAGGGCAGATACGTGTATCTCAGCTGAGCAGGGATGGCTAAGGAAGGCTGATGTTACCATCCAAAGGGAACAGTCCTCAGGGAGGAAAAGGGAGCCTTTAGCCTACTTCAAGGGCTTGTAACTCAATGTGACAGGAGGAATTTTGAAAAGCAAATGCAGGTGAAATAGGGGAAAAAAACCCATTCCTTGTAATATCATTTGTTAAACTGAAGTGATTTCCCGCAGGGAGCAGTAGAAGTCCAGACTCTTGACTTCTCTGTAGCCAGCGAAGGAATGTACCTTCTTATGCTTTAGGAAAGGCAGGAGGTGGTGAGGAGCTGGGGCAAGTACTGAGTGACGGACTGGCCTGCCAGGCTCTTTGTCTGCCAGCTTTCTGCCTGCCAGAAATAACAGCCTCTGCCTGTTGCCTTACCTACCTGCCACCCAATGCTTGAATTTGACAATAGCAATAAAAGAAAACTCTTCTGCTGGTGTATACGCTGGGAATTAGCAACTGGGGAGGTTGAAGAGTCATGTAGCAGAATCAGACCCTTGAAAAATCTGATGCAGCTTTTCCTAACGCACTGTGCAGCTTAGGGGGCTGCAGAAGAGATGCCTTGGCTGTTTCAGAGATGCAGAAATGATGCCAAATAGAAAAGAAATCTGCATAATCATGTCTTTTGTTGCTGGCAGACACATGATCAGGACATTGTGGTGGCTGAACACTTAATTCTAGAGCACTATGTGCAATATGTGCCTCTGAATGGTCTGGGGAGAACAAACAGAACGTGTACATATTCCTCAGACCATTTAATCTTCCTCAAACAATTTAAACTGCAATTTAAACAGTAGGTTTTTTTGGCCGTTTTGTTCATGAGCAAAACCCGAAATGTATCTGAACAAAGAGTTTATTTTCACGGAAAGAGATGTCCTCAGCTTTATGCTGAAAAAGCAGCAGAGTCACCTATCTGCATGCAGCGTTAGGGAAGGCACCACTGACGTTTCCTTATGGGAAATGACACCAGTTCCTGTGCTGAGCGAGCAGGCGTTTTGGAGCAAGAGCTGCGGCAAGAGCAAAGCTAATGCAAACAGATAATGATTCACTGGTGGGAACCAGACCACAGCACTCCTGGCCTCATCTTCTGCAGGTTCCCAGCAAGCCCAGTGTGTCTGACTGTGTGTGTTATCTAAGCTGGAGCAGGAAAGCTCTGCTCCTCCCTGGCTCTGGCAGGAGCAGCCACACTCTGTCAGGCCCAACACACGGTGCCAGCAGGCCCAGGGCAGCACCAGTGCTGCTGATGAAAGGTCTGGGAATCGACCTGCTTTCCTCCCTGGAGCAGGCAAGTCAGGTTTTCTGATTGTCCTTGAGCTCAAACTCCACGGAATAGGAACCCTCTATCTCTGAGGCTGAAAGTTCCGGCACCAGCTTAGCAGGATGGTGGATAATTAACTGAAAGCACCAGAGCCCGATAGACATGAGTCTGGGAAGCAGGTTGAGATACTAAAGCACTCCATGGGAACCTTTTGCATGGCGAGAAGCTCGTTGTCAAAGCTAACCATGTTAGCAAACTGCTGTCCCACCTTGACCCCTGTATTTGCCGGTGTAAATCACGTCTTAACACCTCCAGGTGAGAGAGCTTTGTAGCATCAAACAGCCTTGTGCTGATGGAGTGCTTTGTGCAGAAAGAGCCCCTGTCTGAGGATAATGAAGCCAGAATTTGCTCAACTTTTTCTTTTCTTTAGGCAAACTTTCCAGCATTTGTGGCTGAAAGTATGAATTGTTGTCTTCTTGAGGGCTTTTATGACCTCAAGTGCCCTCCCTAACTCTGTGCTGTGCTCCCTAACTCTCCTCTACATGTATCACAGGAAGGTTTAAAGCCTGATGCCGTGTGGTGGCACAGTGCCCAGCAAGGAAAGAGCACGTCAGAATTAAATTCTCTGGTGTGTTACTTACAGCAGAACCCTGTCAAGAGGGAGGAGTGATTGGCAGTTTGGACCGAAAAAAAGCCAGATAATTGATATTACAGTTGCCCTGAGAGGTGAGATGGTAAAACTGAAGGAGAGAAAACAGCGAGTGGGAGAAGCCAGGGTCAGAAACCTCCATAACACAAACTGCCAGCGAACTGTAGCGTTACATGGTACCTGTAGAAAGACTGAATGTTCCTGTTCCTGTATCTTTAGGCAACATGAAGAGAAAGACCTCAGAGTTGGTATGAGTACTTTCAAAGAGTTGTAACGCTTAAATAGACCTTTCCAAAGTAAATTGAGTGGCATAAAAATTCTGTGCATGCTAGGCATAATTGCTGGGTTGTTAAACAGTGGGTAAAATTGCAGTTTTTCCAGAAAGATCTATCAGAAGGTTAGAGGAACCTCATATACGATGAGGTTCCAACCTTAGAGGATGTCATATAGATGCCATATATACATCAGCTTTATCCTTTCTACTTTGTATACCTGCAAAATGGTACTGGTGTAACATGACAACTAGTTTAAAAGGTCTCTTGTGATTACAGCGTAATGACAGTTCTCCTGGATTGTGCAACTATGTGGTATGTTGTTTTAACATTGTTTTTCCTTTTTATAACAGTTGCCTAAAAATAAGAAGTAAACCCACTAGCGATGTGGTACTGTGCTGCCCAGAGCTGAAAAGCCTGTGAAAGGTGGGTGATATACACGTCTCTTACAGCACTAATAATGCTTCAGCCTTCTTGACCTCTACTTCTTGAAGACACGGCAAAGCTCTTCATGAGCTGTGTCAGCCATATGCCTGTTGGAGTAGTATCATCCTGTAAGAAATCTTGAGGGTGTCGTTAAATCTTTCTTACCTTCCTGTCATTAGGTAGATCACCACTTGTCCCTTAAATATCCTACCCTCTGTTGCCGCATCCCAGGATCTGTTTGACCTGTTTCTGCAATCCCAGTGTATTTGTTGAGCTATTTTTTTTAGACTGTGATCTCCTATAGCTCAAGCCTTTACAGGTGTTACTACTTCCTAAATGGATATTTATTATGTTTGTTCTGGTGGATTAGATTTCCCAAACATCCCATGCCCTTGTTCTTGCAGAATTTCATCTTGTTCTTGAATCATTCCTTTGGTTTCTGAGACTCATCTTGAATTCTATTCTTGTCTTCAGAGCATTTGAAACTCTTCCCAGGCTGATTCATCTGTGTGTTTTAATATGGCATGTTCTAATCTGCTTAGTGAATTATTAATGCAGGTATTGAATGGCCCTGTGCTAAGAAGAGATCCCCAGTTCCACAAAGGAATTGTCCCCAAGTTTGTCAAGGAGCTATTCTGAATGCAAAGATTGAAAAAGTTGTGCTTCCAGCATACAATGAATTTTACTTTGGCATTTTCCCATTTGCAAAAATGAACAGAAAATGAATGAAACTCTTTGTTATAGTCAGCTTTAACACATCTCCAGTTTATTCCCCTCGCCCGCTACTTGAGTTGTTCCGACAAGGAGTATGGGATTCATTTGAAACAGCTTTTTCTCGATTCCCTGCTTTGTTGGCATCAGCAGCTTTCCAGTTTACTGAATGAAAGTGCTTATAAACTGATTATTTAATCTTTTGTTCCACTGTCTTTCTGACCTTTGAAGTTAAGCTTGCCAATCAATTACTGCACCACCAGGAAATTGGGTGCTCAGGATGATGCTAGGCATTTCTCAGTGATGGTTCATTAGTTACTTCAGGGAGTTCCTTAAAGATTAAAAGTGCTGGCTACTTGAAAGTAGGCAAACTTTCTTCATCCTATTCTTCCCCTATTATGCCCTATGTTCTTCACACCCTTTTAAAGATGGATAGTGGGTCTCAATTAAGCAAAAGGTGAAGATGACAAGACATGCTCAGTGTTTGCAGCCTGCCTGTGCCGAAAACAAAACCTGGGGCCAATGTTAGCCCCTGGGTCTGTGTAAACAAAGAAGATGGTTTCTCAAAACAAAGATGTGGTGTGATCTGAGCTGCTTGGAAATGTTAACAGCAGACCATGGCTATGAGCGCAGTGGTTGCATTTTGGGGGGTACATTTAACACTGAGTTAAATCAGAAAGGGGCTCAGGTGGCTTTCAGGAAAGGTCTGAAAGGACACATGATCTTGCAGAAGCTCTCCTGTTACCCTCTGAAGGTTTATAAATAGCTTTGACCCAGTAAAGTGTTTTTGTAGTGGTCTACAGCTCACTCTCATGGCATTGTGAGATTTCCTTATGAATTCACATTTAGTGTCTACCACTAAACATGCTGAGCTGGTGTAAACTTGTTCCGATGATTCAAATATTAACCCACTTTGCACCTGTAAGCTTCATGTTGAACCAGGTACCACCTGCAGCTGGCATAAATTCAGCATAAAAACCTAAACTCAACCTAAACTTTGTTGCATGTACTAGACAATGGGCCAAGGCCAATGGGATGAGGTTTAATAAGGCCAAGTGCCGGGTCCTGCATTTTGGTCACAACAACCCCGGGCAGCGCTACAGGCTTGGGGCAGAGTGGCTGGAAAGCTGCCTGGCAGAAAAGGACCTGGGAGTGTTAGTGGACAGCCGGCTAAACATGAGCCAGCAGTGTGCCCAGGTGGCCAAGAAGGCCAACAGCATCCTGGCTTGTATCAGGAACAGTGTGGCCAGCAGGAGTAGGGAAGTCATCGTGCCTCTGTACTCGGCACTGGTGANTCCTTATCGGTATTAAATCCTTCCTGTGATGTGATGATGTGCTATTCTGCTGTCAGTCTCCCTGAGCTGCCTCGGGCAGTGGCAAACTGCAGAGACAGGAGCAGCGCCTGCCCCATGTCCCAGAGAAGAGGAGGAGATCATTTCCTGCCTCCGCTGCTGTTCCCTGAGCCACAGCCACCAGCACAGCCCTGGGTAACAGACTCACCTGAACTAAGAGCTAAGGTCTGCAACTTCAGTGATGAGCTACACGTCCCCCTGTTACCACAAGGTACTTCCGGGCCCAGTTGAACGCTGCTGCTGAGCTATAATTAACAGGTTGTTAATTATTATACTTGGCTAGGAAAGATGAGCATGAGGAATGGTATCCAAGGGGTTCTAGCAGGAGCCAGCTGAAATAAGGCCGGTCGGGCAAGAGGAGCAGTTTGGATGGTGGAAGAGCAGCCCTCAGTCAAGCTCCCCAACTCCCCTGACTGCTCAGTAAGACAGCCCCACAGCAGCACATTTATCTTCAAATTACAGTCTAGTGGAAAAAAGGTGCTAGAGCTAAATATATTTCTGGTTGGGGGGACAAGGACTGTCAGCCTGACACTAACATATGAAAAATCTGCACATTTGGATTTCAGCAATTTGAAAAGCTTAGCTTTCCTGAAAAGTAAAAAATTAGGAAAACCTAGTGACAAAGTTATTTCTGAATCATGGAATCAAAGAATTGTCAGAGTTG
Source organism: Nycticryphes semicollaris (assembly GCA_013400055.1). NCBI lineage: Eukaryota > Metazoa > Chordata > Aves > Charadriiformes > Rostratulidae > Nycticryphes > Nycticryphes semicollaris. Next base: position 318,848 of record VXBJ01007131.1, read on the forward strand.
GAAGGGACCTCTATTGATCATCCAGTCCAACTCCCCTGCTAAAGCAGGATTGCCCAGAGCACATCACTCAGGACTGCATCCAGGCGGGTCTTGAAGGTCCCCAGAGAAGGGGATTCCACAACCTCCCTGGGCAGCCCGTTCCAGGGCTCTGTCACCCTCAACAGAAAGAAGTTTTAACTCATATTTGAATGGAACTTCCTGTGTTCCAGCTTGTGCCCGTTGCCCTTTGTCCTGCCACTGGGAACCACGGAAAAGAGTCTGGCTCCATCCTCCTTCAACCCTCCCTTCAGATACTTATAAGCATTAATAAGGTCTCCCCTCGGCCTTCTCTTCTCCAGGCTAAAGAGCCCCAGCTCTCTCAGCCTTTCCTCATCAGGGAGATGCTCCAACCCCTTAATCATCTTTGTTGCCCTACGCTGGACTCTCTCCAGTACTTCCCTGTTTCTCTTGAACTGGGGAGCCCAGAACTGGATGCAATATTCCAGTTGTGGCCTCACCAGTGCAGAGTAGAGGGGGAGAATGACCTCCCTCGACCTACTGGCCACACTCTTCCCTATGCAGCCCAGGATTCCATTGTCCGACTTGGTGACAAGGGCACATTCCTGGCTCATGGATAGTTTAGTCTCAACCAGGACCCCCAGATCCTTCTCCTCAGAAGTGCTTTCCAGCAGGTCCACCCCTAACTTATATCAGTGCCCAGAATTCTTCCTCTCTGGGTGCAGGACCCTACACTTGCTCCTGTTGAAACTCATTAGGTTCTTCTCTGCCCAGCTCTCCAGCCTGTCCAAGTCACACTGGATGGTGGCACAGCCCTCTGGAGTGTCAGCCAGCCCTCCCAGTTTGGTACCATCAGTGAACTTGCTGAGGATACGCTCTGTCCCCTCATCCAGGTCATTGATGAATATGTTGAACAAGACTGGACTGAGTATTGACCTTTGGGGGACACTACTGGTTACAGGCCTCCAACTTGACCCTGCTCCATTAATTACACCCCTCTGAGTCCTGCCACACAGCCGGGTCTCAATCCACCTCACTGCCCCCTCATCTAGCCCACACGTCCTCAGTTTCCTAATGAGGATGTTATGGGTGACAGGGTCAAAAGCCTTTCTGAAGACAAGGTAGATGGTATCTGCTGCTCTGCCCTCATCCAGCCATCCAGTTATAACATCATAGAAGGCTATCAGATTGGTCAAGCACAAATTGCCCTTGGTAAATCAGTGTTGACTACTTCCAATAATTTCCTGTTCTTTAAGATGTTTGGAGATGGCATCCAGAATGAGTCACTCCATTCCCTTCCCAGGGACGGAGGTGAGACTGTTTGGCCTGTAGTTTCCTGGTTCCTCCTTCTTGCCCTTTTTGTAGACTGGAGTGATATTTGCCTTTCTCCAGTCCTCAGGCACTTCTCTATGACCTTTCAAAGATGATGGAGACTGGCCCAGCAATAACATCTGCCAATAATGTCTATTATTCTGTGATATCTATGTCAATTTCCATTTCCTTTCTCCAAATATTTTGAGAAAAAAAAATTGGTGCTCAAAGATTAAATTATTTTTGCCCTTGTCTTGATACTTTTGCAAAGCAGCTCTTGAGCCTTCATTGCTGCTACCTTTAAGAGAGCTACACTTAGTCTAGCAGTAACAGAAGTTAGTTCACAAAGCCTTGGAAAAAAAGGACGGACAATGCGTAGGTAAGAAAGTGTACAGAAAAGGATAAAGAAAGGTAGAGGAGATTATCATGGAGAACCATAGTGAAAGTAATAACAAATATATTCACCAGCAGCAGGAGAGAGTGCTAGCTACATTTCTGCGTCAGTTGACAGAACTGCTGTCGAACTGGGCAAGTGCTGAGTCTTTGGCTCTATGGCTTATACCAGCAGCTTCACCATGGATCTGGGGGTGCAGCAGTTTTTGTGGAGGGTCCTTAGCAATGGCAGGGAGAGCCCCTAAATTGGAGCTTCTCTTTTTTCCTCTCTCCTTTTGTTGTTTTTTTCCCTTGTTCCCTCCTCCTCCCTGGTTCAAGCTGTCTGTAGGGTGAAACCATCTAAACTTCCTGTATCCAGAGCATCTTCCAGCAAGTCATGCCACAGGTCTACTACTAGTTGGTGAAGAGCCACTTTCTTTTACATATTTTGAACTTGAACTTCAGTAGTTTTATTTGATGACATCTAACTTTTTTATTTGGAAGAGACCAGTGAAGAGTTAATCCCTATTGACTATTTTCTTCAAGCAGTACCAGATAACAATGGTGGCTGGCTGAGACTTTTGTCGAGTCTTTTGCTACTTCATGCCCTTCCCACTTCCAAATAGTGGCTGTATTTACCTACTTACCTTGATTAATTAACTAGAGGCATTTCAGCCTCCTTTTGTGTCTTTCAGCAGCCCATACTTGCAAGGAAGGTAGGGGTGTGGACATTACTGGGCTCTCCATTAGCAAGAATATTATCAAGTTCTAGGTCATCTTCAAACAGCCTCAAGCCAAAAGGAGAAATAGTCCTTCCTGTTAATGTAAAATTCAGAGAAACTGGGTAGGAAACAGATGTGCTGATCATGATCCTCATGTGAAAAGCCCACGTGAGTAAAAGAGCGTGTGACCTTTGTGTTGGTACCCCCTTGGGTAACTCAGTAACCTTTTAAAGAGTGATTGTTGTCTCCTGGATCGCCTCCTGACTTTTGCTTCTCTTCTCCCAGTGGTGTGAAAATGAGATGCAGAGATTACTGCCTTGCAATAACAAGGACACTGCTTTTAAGTCTGCAGTATTGCACTGCTAAAATGAACAAATTTTCCTTAATGGGGTGCTCCTGTCTCTTCCCCTCTTCTCTGTCCAGCACTAACCCTTGTTTTTGTCTCACTGCAAGCTGGTTTTCCGGGAGTTAAACCAGCAGAAATCTGCTTGCTGCCTCTTCCAGAGCTGGTGTTTGCTGGTTCGTTTTGTGAACCAGCTCACTCTGCAGCCAGGAAAGTCCTTGTGTCATGTTGGCAGGAATAGGACTGCCTGTTCCCATGACACCCGTTAGATCCCCATAACTAATTATGAAATTAGCAGTGTTAAATGTTAAACAGCACATCTGAATGTATCTTCCTCAGTAGGTAAAGGTTACAATCCACAGGGATAATCACGAGTGTTGTCTTTTGCTGCTCAAAGTCCTTCCTCTACTGAGGATTCTTGCATGCGTGTATCATCCTCACTCTTCCCCCGGACCCAGACGCTGTGCAGACTGGAAGCCCGCATCTCCATAATCCAAAAGAAAAACAGGCAGTGTTGCTAAACCTTTAGCTACGCTGCAGCTTTTCTCATCCTTACCAGCACATTGCAGAAATAACTTTCCCAGTTTGGGGACTCCAGATACTGTGGCAGCTTGTGGGGGCAGTCATATAAAGCTATGAAGTCAGTGGCATCGTGTGCTATATTGTTCCAGGGAAATTTACGTCAGTGACTAAGCGTGACAAAGAGAAGTTTGTCCCTGTAGGGCTGATTAACAACAGACACCAGGTATAACAAAGATGGCATTTCACAGTCCTCAAGGGGAACGAGCGGTGTGTGGGACTTGAGGTAGTGCAGGACTCCAGGTGACAAGTCAGGGAAACGTTATCAAAAGGGTCATACTGTCCTCAGCTCAACCTGACACAGCTATGACTGCTGGCTACTTCTTTGTGTAAAGCCAACTGATCCAGCAGTACACAAAGCCGACAGCAACTGTCATAGGGCCACAACCTCAGACTGTGTTAGAAACCTAGTGGGTGTATCTTCAACTTCCAGATGTCTTCTGCATTTTGAGTGCCCCTTGGGATAATCTGTTGCCTTTACTGCAATCATCTAGAAGCCAAGCTGTGACAGACAAATTTTGCAGAGTTATGTAAAAAAGAAACAAAGCTCAACTCTCTACCTTGTCATTACACACTTGATTCCAAATGACAATGCACATATATCAGGTGCTCCTTACGTAATTTTCTCCTCATTGCTTGTCATGGCCAAAGGATGCTTGCTCCTGCCAAGACCTTGCCCACTCCTGTGCCTGCCTGGCATACAAGCACAGCACAGTTTTCAGTCTGTTATGTTCTGTATGAATAAGAGACCCCAGTTGTTGCGTTTAGCTGATCACCTCAGCTTTAACAACAGCCCCATGCTACGCAACACTGAAAATCCAGTTTGTTTGTGCTTTTGCTCCCTTCTCAAAATGGCTTCCAGATGAAGTAACACGCCGTGTTTTCCACACTCTGGAACAGCATTAACGCCACGCTCAGTTTCCTTCCCACAACAGGCAGATTTCATATACCGCCAGTTACTTAACCCGGGCTGGGGGGGTTGACAAGCGAAGGCGAACGCACCAGAGGTCGTCCGCACACCGAGGAGGGGCTCGGGGAAGGCTCGGTAACGCGGGGCTGGGAGGCCAGATAGCAAGAGGCTCCTGCCCCCCAAACCCCTCCGCAAGCAGGGCAGGGCTGAGGCCACTTAGCCCTACGGGAGGGCTACGAGCCGGGCCAGCCCTGGAGCGGTGCCACCTCAAGTCCCCCAACGCCGCAGAGCCAGCCCACAGCTCAGTGACCCCTCCCGCCCCTGACCCAGATTCTGTGAGAGAAGGGGCGGGGTCATCACCTCCACCAATGGTCGTGCCGCAGCAGCGTGACGTGGGGAGGGCGGAGTGGGGGGGGGGTGGGTGTGTGTGTGATGCGCGGGGGCCGCCTCCATTTNGCCCGCCAGCCCAGCGCCGACCGCCCCGCAGCTCAGGTTCGTGACAGGCCCAGAGGAGGTGTGAGCTTCCCTGTGGAGCGCCGCGGACGGCGCCGGAGGGAGCAGGGGTGGTGGTGCAGGGAGCTGCTGGCTCCGCAGCCTGGCGGCTTCCGACTAGCGACCGGATTTTCTTGCTACTCCGGTGCTCTCTGTGGGGTGGGAGCCGTTAGCATCGCTTTTGGGCGCGGCCCGGGCCGCCATTTTGTGGCGGTGCGATGGCGTTCGCTTTTCTTCCCCTTGCTGGGGGGTGGGTGGGTGCGTCGGAGTGTTGTGGGCGGGGCTGTGGGCGGAACTTTGGCTTCCCATTGGTGTAGGCTAAGGCGGGCCCCAGCTGGCTCCTTCCTATTGGGCCGGAGCTGGGAGCGAGGCCGGGCCGCACGCCTGTGGGGGACTGCGGCAGGGAGGGCGGTGGGGCCGTGAGTCAGCGGGCAGGGCCGGGGGGCGGCGGGGCTGACAGGCTGGGTGTCTCCCGCAGCGAGCTTCGCCGCGACCACAGCCATGAGCGGCTGCCGCGTCTTCATCGGGAGATTGAACCCGGCCGCCAGGGAGAAGGACGTGGAGAGGTTCTTCAAGGGATACGGCCGCATCCGCGACATCGACCTGAAGAGGGGGTTTGGGTTTGTGGTGAGTACGCCCTACCACAGGATTTATGCTATTAACGCGCTCACGTGGCGCATAAACGTGTGTTAATTTTTTAGAGATCAATTATTTTTTTCTACTTCTATGCTCTTGCTGTTGTGGTTTTGCAGGAATTTGAGGATCCAAGGGATGCAGATGATGCTGTCTATGAATTGGATGGAAAAGAGCTTTGCAGCGAAAGGTGAGGTACCCTGTTTCATGAATACATAAGCTTGGCTACTTAAAATAGGAAGCGGATCAATTTTAACTTGCATTGTGTTACCAGTACCGTTTGAACGATTTTGTGTGGTGATCTGTATAGCTATGAAGGAGTATATAAGGAGAAAAATGTGAAAATACGTGGGTTTCCATTTTTTCCCCTGTTTTTTTCCCCCCAGGGTTACAATTGAGCATGCGAGAGCACGCTCTAGGGGTAGAGGCAGAGGGAGGTACTCTGACCGTTTTAGTAGCCGACGACCACGTAGTGACAGGAGGTATGTATAGCTTTGAACTGACATAGTTTAAAAAAGAATACCGTGGAGTCATCTGAGCCAAGAACTTGGAACTTGAGCTAGAATGAGATATTAAAAGGCATCCTTTGCTGTTTCAGTCAAATCGTTTGATGTGGCAGTAGGATAGTGAGGATTACAAAACTTGTCAGATGCACTTGTTATCCTTCCTGCTCCAGAGTACTTAATGGTTGTCTTAAGTTACTCAGGGCATTCCATGATGAAATTGTAATAGTAATGGCGGTGTGTCGATACTGGTTACTGATGTAGCCTTTATTTATTAATACTAATGTGGTTACATTTTAGTTACTAATAAAAGTCTTGATTGTTTATTTCCAACACCAGAAACGCTCCACCAGTAAGAACAGAAAATCGCCTCATAGTAGAAAATTTGTCTTCTCGAGTCAGCTGGCAGGTTTGTTGAAACACGATTAACTATTTTGACTTCATTTAATGGGTATGTAATGTAATGTAATTATTTTGTAAAATAATTAATTAAACATTAAATGTAATTTATTAAAACAGTTTATGTAATTAATGTAATTGTAAATAACATAATTTAAATGTTTTCATTGAAAATTAGTTAATTTTAATTTATAATGATAACTATAAATGTATATTTTAGAGGATATATATTTATTTTTTCTTGTTTTTTAAATCCATTTTAACCACATATTAAACCCTTTATTTGCCAGCCTATCTGTGTCGTTGGCCTTATGACGAGGAGTGCCTGTGGGTTATCCTAATCGTTCTGTCTTGGTCACTCTTGGTTGGGCCTGGTTGACTTTCCAGTCAGCTCCTACAATGTCACTTGGCCACCTCTAGATCTGTGTTTGCCGGTCTAGACGTAATCGATGCACTCCTTAAAGTGCCACATTGCAACGATCCCAGAGCGTTAACGAGATCTGATTCCTAAGTTGAGAGCTGTTCTTCCTGTAACGCTTCCGAATAAAGAGGTCCCGGTCGAAAAGAGTTGAAAGATACGAAATTAGGTGGTCGTTGGAATCCTGATCGCAGTAAAGTGGTCCTTGGTAACATCAAGCGTAGAGAATGTCTGGATCCATCAATAGTCTCCTAATAAAGGGAGGGCAGTGCGATTAATGGCTTCCATCGACTGGGTAGTGTTCGTCAAGTGGGTGGTGAAGAGCCAGTCGGGCATATGTCATGACGGTATCTCCGGTCGCTTAAGGCAGTTTGCTGCTTGGCTAGCCTAGGGAAATGTTAATAAAGGTAAAGTAAACTATATTTTTAATGACATATGGGGCACAAAATAATTGGTGTTATGTAAATGTAATTCTGTTTGCATATAAGACTCTTAATGTAACTGGAGACTGAAATAGTACAAAAATAAATGGGTAGCATTTCACAGTGCAATATATATATATATAAAAATGTACTTTTTTATTTCTTCTCTCTCTCTCTTTCTCTCTCTCTCTCTCTCTTTATTCTATGTAATCTTTGTAGACTAATATTTTCCTTAATGTTAAGATACATTACGAGCATTTTGCTTAAAGCAATGTGCTTTTTTTCATTTATTTCGTGCCCTGATACAGATAATTCCGTTTTGATAGAATACAAGTATGGCAGTTGCCGTGTTTGTAATTTATCTAACATCTTCTCTTTCAGTAGTTGTAAGTTTCTTTTGTTTGTTTTTAACTGTTTTTATATAGATAAGTATTAGTGTCACTTCTTTGCATAACATAACTGGTCTTGTGTTAGGATCTCAAAGACTTCATGAGACAAGCTGGGGAAGTAACCTTTGCGGATGCACACAGACCTAAGTTAAATGAAGGGTAAGTCTCTAAAACAATCTCTTGAAAGCTGTAGAGTGATATTTGTATGTGTAATATTGGGGGAGCCAAGTTGGCTGCTTTCAGTGCTCAGCAGCTGTTCGTGGTTTAATTTAGCTGCCCTGTAAAAATGCATTCTCTGGTATTTGGGGAGGGGAGTTCTTCATGCTCAAGTTCTGGTGAGGAATGACGCAGTGGGGTTTTTGAGTTGTGGGGTTTTTTTTTCCCCCAGAGTATGTTTTTGTGGTTTTGCTCTGTCATCAAAAGTACAACTTGTAAAAGTGAACTCAGGTTTTTTGGTTGGTTTTTTTTTTTTTCTGTAGGGTGGTTGAATTCGCCTCTTACAGTGATTTAAAGAATGCTATTGACAAGCTTTCTGGTAAAGAAATTAATGGGAGGAAAATCAAACTAATCGAAGGCAGCAAAAGGCACAGGTATGGACTTCTGTTCTCCGAACTAGCGCTCTGCTAAGAAAGCTTTGAAGTCTGTGACCAGGCGACCGAGCTGGAAACCAGTGAATTGCCTGGTTGTTGCTGTGGTCTGTGACGTTTCCTTGCTGACACTGATGCTCTTTGCTTCTTCAGTAGGTCCAGAAGCAGGTCACGGTCTCGTAGCAGAAGCTCATCCAGGTCTCGTAGCCGTTCCCGTTCCCGCAGCCGCAAGTCTTACAGCAGGTCAAGGAGTAGGAGCCATAGCAAGTCCCGATCAGTTAGTAGATCTCCAGTGCCAGAGAAAAACCAGAAACGTGGTTCTTCCAGCAGATCTAAATCCCCGTCGTCTGTGGATCGGCAGAGGTCCAGATCAAGGTCCAGATCTGTTGACAGTGGCAACTGAACTATAAGTAACTTGCCCTGGGGGCCCTTTTTTAAACCATACTTGCTAAACCCTGTGGTAAGTATGTGACTTTCTGTGGGGAAGGGTTTGGATGGGAGGGGGGAGGGATGGGGGAACTTTGTAGATGTGGACCATGGTGGGAAGGGTTATTGACTAATTGTATTAAATGTTTTTTGATAACCCTTTTCTTGCTCACATTTTTTGTGACTGTCTGAAGTGTATAGTTTGTGTATATTGGTAGAGCTCTTTATAACTAAAGCAGACAAATGTTTTTGTACTCCAAAAAAACCACCATCTGAGCACTAAATGCCCATTATATTGAGCTGTGAACAGCCATTCAGAACACTAGTTTAACACCTCAAATTAAACCAATAGCTTTAGGCATCTAAGAGCTCTACATGTGCTGTACATAAAGCTTTATTTCGGAGGGTATTTTTTTGTGCTTTTGAACCATTGTTGCAGTTACAGGTCAGCAGATCAAGTGCCAGTCAGTACTGGTAATAAAACGTTATTTTAAACGCTTTTCATTTAATATGACTTGCACTACACTAAGAAATTGCCCATTTCACTGCCCTGTGGTGATAATACTCTATAAAGCACCCTAAATCTTGATACTTAAGAATTACATAGCTAAAATAAAGTATAAAGAAACACGTCTCTGCTTCCGGTGTGTCCTTAACGTTACTCATGGTTTTGTGATGGCACCTCGTGTTGGACAGTGTTAAGTGTTGAAGGTGGATCCACAGCAAAGCTATCATTGAGTGTTTTGAGTGTAGGGGGAGTACTTGGTTCCTCTTAAATACACATTGTGCTACGTCCCTGGATATCTTCATGTTCTGAAATCAGGACCTTGACATAAGGAGAATCGTATTTTCATGGTTCATAGCAAGAAGTGGAATGGACAAGTTTTTACTCTCTGTTTGGGTAACAAGTGTGGAATATAGAAGTGGGATGTAGGGGGTTTGTGCACACCTCTGTGAGGGGACGCTGAGGTGTGGATAAAGCATTTTTATAGGCATTTGTCCTCATTTTGGAGAAGGAGGAGGGGTTTGTAAGTGGGTACTGCAGCCTGTGTCAGCCTTTGTGCCTTACAGAACCAGCAGCCCTCTGCAATCTGCATTTCTCAAACCCTGGTCCACCTTGCAAGAGAGAGCTTTAGAATTTAATGTAAAAGATAACTTGTGTTTTCTTATGAAGTGCTTTACAAAGCCACTCCAGTAACTCACCAAAACCCCTGGAAAGATCTCTGGGGCCTCAGCTGGGTTTGGGGTTTGGTCTGGGGAAACAAGACGTTTTTGTTTGGAGCAAGGTCTGGCCTTGGGGGAGGTTGGTCGCTGAGAGTTTCTGCAGGCCCTCTTGCCTTTTCCCTGTACTGGTGCAGGGTTCTCTTAAGCAAGTGTCAGGCTAATGAAAAACAATGAGCTGTTGTGCCTTGGGAACCTGTCCATCAGGGTGACACTCTGTCACACGGTGCCTGAGCAGGCAGTGAGTGGTGGTTGGGTTGGTATGCAGTTAATTGGATTATTACTAATCAGCTTTGGGGAGGGGAGAGGCTTCCTTCTCAGAGGTCAGTGGTTCAGATGCTGGAGCACCTTCAGAGGTGTGGAAGGAGGGGGCTTTAACCTCTGGGGGTAAAAGCAGTGTTGGTACTTGGCTGGCTGTAGGGTTTGCTGTGTTTCCTCAAGTCAGCTGCTCCTTTCTGCTTTCGTGAATGATCAAGGGCATCTGTTCCAGTGGGACTTGGCTCCAACAGGAACCCAGGTGGCTGCAGGCACCTGGTAGTTGGAAAGGGGTGGGATTTCAGACACTTCCTTCCCTCAGGCCAAATACGAGGCACTACCTCCTCTATGAACAGCTGTTCTAAGTCCTGTTCCTAGACTGCACCACTTGCAAGCAGACTGAATACATTTCTGCATTTTATTTGGGGGAGATGACAAAGGTTTCATTTAAAACAAACTCCCAGCCTTTGCCTTACAGAGGGTTACCTTGACTTCTGGCCACAAACGGTTGCGTATTTATGAAGCTGAGGTTCTTGGTGCAAGCCTGTTTGTTCATCCTGGTTCAGGTGGGTCACTTCAGGTTACAGTACACCCCTAGCACATGGGAGATCCTGGTGCTGGTCTTACCTCCTTTGTGGGGTGACAGAAGCACCCTGAAGGGGTGGTGCATTTAGGTTCACCGACTCCTACAAAGCAAGGCACGTTCAAGGCTCGTGTTTGGAATTTCCAGAGGTCCAGATTGCTGGACCCAAACGTGGCATTTTGCACGGCTGTGTGGAGTTCTTGTGGGCTCTGCTGCGTGGGGAGCGGTGCCGCCCCACAGCCTGCACAGGGTTTGGAGAACAGGAGTCGCCAGCAGTCTGTGGGCTGCTCAGCTGCACCCCGGGTCTCGGTGACGCCTCTGCTGAGAAGCTTTCACACTTCGGGTCTGTGTTAGAGAAATAAACGTGAATCTTCAGTGATGTCTTTGAGAGCTGCTTCCCATGTGTGCCAACAGGGTAATTACAGGTGAGTGAAATTAAAAAAGTGGGTGGTGATTTATTTGCCTGTGTGCAAAACGGAGGGGAGTCACTTGGGAGCGTGGCCCTAAGCTGTCCCAAAGGGTTGTCACGATGACTTGGGAGTCATTGGAAGTCTCCTTCATGGGCAGGCAGGAAGAGGTTTGGTCTGGAGGAAGGTCTTTGGGAAATAACAGCAAGGGGACAGGTGGCTCCATGGGGATCCCCTTCTCCGGTGTGAAATGAGCGTATAAAGCCTTACACGGGGCTGATGGAGACCTGTAGGCCAGCTGCAGGAGGTGGATCTCGGAGGCTCGGCGGCAGCAGCTGCTGCAGGACCAGTCTGTGTTGTGTTCCTGGTTCCACGCTGTTTTCGCAGAGTCTGGAGACTGCTTTCATCTCTGGAGCAGTAACTGTGTCTGCAGCTGCGGGCGTCATTTTTGCTGCATCCGGACAAAAAAGGAACACGTACTGAGAACAGGCACTTCGGAACTCAAGTGATGGCAATGCTGTGACAACTGGTAGCTACAATTGGTGGTTACAGGTGATTTAAAGCAAAAGCGAGGAATGTGAAAGTCCTGTCAATATATTTAGGCCATTTATTTTTCAGTCATTTGTGAATCAGAGCTTGGAAAAGCCACCCTTTTAATAGTCTTCTTGCAAACATCTGTATGGCTGTTTCCCGTATCAGCTGCTCTACACTGCAGGCACACATGCTGCAGGTCCAAACTGAGTGGGATTTTTCCCCCCCCATAACAGCCATCCTTTGGCAACGGCTGTAAAATGAAGTGCAGTGCTCCTGTAGCAACTGCTTCTCTGTCTAAAGGGACTGGAGAAAACTGGTCTGAAAGCATCAGAGGGATGAGTGATGGAGGACCTCATTCAGCAATGCATTCTCCAGCTGTCTTTGAGGCACTCAGCTGGACTTTGACATTGTGGACCCGTTGAAGATGGAGAAGAATCTACCTTGCATCTATACCAATACTGTATGTCTATTTTGAGCTTGAATCTATTTATGTCCTTCTCTAGCCCAAGGTCCACGTGTTCCCTTCTTTCAGCTCCAGTACTTGACAGTTCTGTCCTTTTCTTCCTCCCCCTCCTCTAAAAGCAACACCATTCAGTGAATCTCAACAGTTTACAGCAAAGCTGGAATTTGCTGTGTTAAATATCGGATGTTCTGTAGTTTTAGGGGTGTGTGTGTGACTATTCTTGGCATGTGCTCAGCGTGAATCACAGCCTTTGCAGGATGCCTATCCTAGTTTAAGCACAGGACTCTGAAAACCTTGGAGCACTGATAATATGGATAGTAGATAGCTATAGGAAACATTTTGCCGATGAAAGGAGACGTAATTTCTAATGTCTTCCGTTACTTCATGAGTTTTTGCCTGTGATCTGTATTTAATTCATTGGGTATGGGAACTGAGTTAAAGGGCGACCCGATTCTGCCCCTAGAAAGCAGCAAGTCATTGGCAATTACACGTAAACATACGTGTTTTGGATTGGAAAATGTAAGAAATACAGGAGCAAAGCTGTACTTGCCATTTGGTTTCTTTAGTCTTTCATGGAGCCTGAAGACCAGAACCAGCAGAAGTCCCTCTCCCAGCTGGAACAGCAAGTAGAGGAGTGGGAAGAAGTAGAGGGGGCCAATGATTTCTGGGGTGAAGGCCACCTTGAGGACAGCTGAGCAAAGCTGCACGTTCTGGCAGCCAGTTTCCATGCTCACTGTCCGCCTGCATCTGAAGGGGGAAAAGTTAAACAGATGACAGAGTTAATCCACTTCTTTGATTTAAAAAGAAGGCTGCCCACCTTGCTGTTGCAACGCTTCATGTGTTCGCCTGTGCTAAAAGCTGCTTTATGAGGTGCAATGCTGGCTTCCGACCTTGGAAGGTTTTGCCTCGTGCTCCCTTTGCAATGCACAGAGACAGATCAGGCTATAAATGTTGGATTTTGTGCCTAATGGTGTTTGGAAGGCCTTGTGTCCTGCTTTGGGAGGTGCAGCTTCCCGCTGGGAAGGAATCTGCTTCCGAGGAGAAAACAGGAGTCCAGGGTGTGAAGGTGAAAAATAGCCCTACCGGGCTTCCTACCTGGGTTAGATAGGATGAGAAAGGGAAGGATTGGGTTTTATATGCAAGGGCTTCACCCTGAATTCCTGGGGTTTCAGATGGATGCACTGACTGTTTTTGGATAATTTTCAGCTGAGTAACTGTTGTGTCATTTCAGGGAATACCAACAGCGACCAAACCTAATTCTTTGTTGTTCTTAAAGTCAAACACATCCATCTGGCTTGTTCAGTGAATCTGCATAATGTATTTCTACACCTTTGATATTGTTCAGGTACCTGTGTCAAAAACTGCTCTGGTTGCTCCTCTCTTCTTCATTGAGCTAAGCAGATCTTGAACTCATTTCTCTTTCCCACTCAAGGTGTGGGAGTCCTGACTTGGGACCAGCTTGCAGTGTGTCTGCTCATACTCCTAGGGTTGGTTTTGGATGACTGCAATCAGTGGTTGTTTTTTTTTTTTTTTAGAAAAGTACATTTGTGTTGAAACTCACGTTTTCACCATTTCTCCATAGACCGGAGCTGTCACACCTCTCGCCTCTCTATTCTGGTGACAGAGAGTAAGGGGAGGGCGGGGGGCGGGATGGAGGAACATACCGGTCACTAAGCTTGAAGACTGCGGAGAGAACGTAGCCCAGGAGGAATCCAATAAACGGCATCAAGGCAGAAGATCCCAGGAGGGATGGTGAGAAGACAGCCATGATACTGCTTCCCACACTGGCCACAGACAGAGCAGTTATTGCAGCAGATGACAGTAGAAGCACAACTATCCCTGCCTAAAATAAAAGTGGTCGAGACAGGGACAAGAGAGAAATCCTCAGCAAAATCTGCCTCATCTGTTGGAAGCATCTGTGCCCAGTTTCCTGTCTATCACATATGTAAGTATATAGTGAGACTTCAGAAGCGCCTTTTGTGGACAAATGTTGCAAGTAATCAACAAGAGACTTACCTAGAGGGACCCTAAACAATCAAGTACCTTTCGGGTCTGTGTGCAAAATGACCAGTGCTTGCTCCACCAACCATTTGTTTCTCAGGTATTGCATCCACGTCTCTATGTGGGTCACCCAAAGCAGGTGGGGAGGAAACCACTTTACTTATAGGTAGAGTCTGCCTATAGCAAGTGTGGTATGGGAACTGAGTTGGTGGTGGCTGTGTTTTCAGACTGTCTCATTGATGTCCAGTGATTTGGCAAGTGAAGCAGGTGGGGAATTTTGGGAGGCAGAACACACAGCTCTCCTGCCTGTGTCTCCACTTCGGTGTCCAATTTGGATGCAGTTCCCCAGGTGTTTGTTAAAAGAGAGTCTCCACCCCCTTCCTCTTTTGTAGAGAAAGTAAATGAAAAGGTGCTGTTAGCAGTAAGGAACATGACCCAGGGGTCAGCTGGGCTGGTGGAGGTCACCTACTCATGCTAGGCTTTTTAAGTTTCTTCTGAAACAGTCCAGTCATTACTGCCCTGTGCTGAGTAAAGGAACCTTTGAAGAGCTCTGGTCCTCCTGCATCTGGCCTAGCCTGACTCCTGGTTCCCACGCTTTTTGGAGGTTAGTGATTCCTAATGTCATTTTATCAGGTCTGCTATTGAGTTTTGGCACACAGTTCTTGCTGTGCTTGGTCCCAGTTTCTCTGAAATGAAGCCTTAGTGAAAGAAACTATGAAAACCAGGTGTAGAAGGTTGTTAACAGCTCTCTGGGCTCTACTAGTGGAGCTTTTGAGTTAGACAATGGTGTAAGTGGTTGCTGTTTAAATCATTTATGTACAAAGGAGGCAGGGGATGATTCCAGGCATATGTAGGTGCCTAGTGATCTAGTGGCTTCTGCTGGATGGATATCTCATTGATGTAAGCAGCAACTTTGTGACATTACTTTTGCCTTGTGCTAGACCTCTGAAAACAGTGGTGTAGGGTTTTTTGTTTGTTTTTGTGTTGGAATTGTGGAGGTTTTGGTTTTATTCTTTCAAAATCTGGGATTTGCTTTGGTTACAGCAGTAGTTAGGGACAGAACCTATGAGGCTCATTAGTTCTGCTTGTAGCAAGTTAAAATGAAGCTAAATCTGAAGCCAATAAAGAAGAGCAGAGTAGAAAGTTGTCTAAAAAAAACGCTGTTCGTCTGGTAAAGGTGGAGGACTTCTCTTTGGGCAAATATTTTAATGATTAAAGTGGTGAAAAGGATGTCTTGAGTTTTGTCCACAACCTGTTCATTGTTTTTTGGCATGCCTTAAAGAACTTAATATTTCTCTGCCTCTAGTTTTGAAAGGTCCCTTGAGGTTCTTGTTTGAAAGGCAACTAGTACAGGATACTTCTTACCTTGATGATAAAGCCAGTGTACTGTGGTTTCTTCTCATTCAAGATGATGCCGATGGCACAGGGGATTAGCATGAGGACCAGGGAGGTGATTATTCCTTTGTAAGGCACCTTGCCCTCCAAATCACCCTCATATAGTCCTCTTGAGTAAAGGTACAGAAGCAGAGGCATTAGTCCAATTGCCAGGACCGTTGAGCATGTGGTCATTACAATGCTGAGATGAAGAAAGAACACTTCAGTATAAGAATGACGCTTCTTTTACGGAATACGTTAACTTTTCTTACTAATTGGGACACATGGCTTTAATAAGACTTTACCTTGCTCTTTCCCAACCTGTCACTGAGGTTTCCCCTTCACTATCAGGGTGTATAAGGATGCGGTATGAATAGAGAGAGTGGAAGATGACTCGGGTTCTTTACAAACTCAGAAAGAACCCTCAGTATGGATACAGCTCACACTTCAGAAATTCAAAAGTGACAGAGAAATTAATACTTGGTATTTTCCCCCTGGATATTGTTTTAACACTAGGGTTTGTTGGATTGCAGGGTTCTGCTACCATGTTTCTCACCAATGCAGCCTCTCCAGACAGTGTTCTCAGTTTACATAGAACTGTATGCTGGTATATGTATATAGCATATATATGTTATGTGTACTGCTGTGTAGAGATGCACCCACCTCATCAGGAGCAGTATGCCATATACTTCAGAGAAAGGCACAAAATCTCATTTTATTATAAAAATAGGATTAATTGGTTCATTGAGCAATATGGGTGCTTTAAAAATATTCTGGATTCAGTATTTCAGTCTTTGTCCAGCTTCCTGGGAATTGCTAATGTTGATTAAGCTACCTTCTGAGCTAGTCATATGACTAGATTGGCCTGGGCAATGAACACGCACTCAGCTTGCCTTACCTGAGGTTCATGTCCCCTCTCAGTGCCAGACTAAAGATGTTGGAGAGGTTTCCACCTGGGCAGCAGCCGCAGATGAGGATGGCCAGGGATTCTGTAGCACCCAGCTGGAAGAGCTTGCCCAACACAAATGCTGTCAAGGGCATGATGCCGTACTGAGCCATTACAGCAATTGCCACGCCTTTGGGTTTCCTGAGGTGAGTTGTGATCTTGGCTATCTCCATCGTACACCCCAGAGATACCATGATAACAAAGAGGACCACAATAAGGACCACATTCAGGGCTTTGTCTGTGGCCTGCTGGCTAAATGGTGGTGCCACAGTGGTCAAGGATGTGCTCTGCACATGACCCGGGCTCCACAGCTCTGGACTTTCAGGGGACTCGTTGGTCTTGTTCATTCTGCTGAAGAATTTAGAGGTCCGCTCTTCTGTACGTGGCTGGGAAAGTGAAGAAAGGATTGATTCAGGAAGGCAAGCAATGCATGAGCTCTCTTTCCAGCCACCACTCTTATCATTTAGCAGCTCTTGAAACAGAAATCTGTGTTTTGAGGGAGGGAAAATGAACCAGAACTCCCATCCATAAGACACTGCTGAGGTCAATGCTTGAAAACATGATGCATCAAGAGTATTTTATTTTTAACAGGAGTTACAAAGTGCTTATGCTTCTATCAGTAAATCAGTCTCTGAATAGGAGGACTAGGAATAAAATTTCTCCATGAATGAGTAGTTTCTCTAGTAAACTCTTAGGGGCTTTCATGTCTCTTTTCCATCAAAATATTATTCCCATTCCCTTCATGGTGTTGAGAGGAGGTTCTGCATGGTAGGAGTCTTAACAGCCCTCTGCAGTGCAAAGCCATGACTGCTGCAGCACAGCAGTCTTGGTTGCAAGACCCAAGGGACCCTGCACCATGATCCAGCAAGTGGTGCATGCCTCACCCAAGCTCCCCAAGCAAAAGCAAGTGGGTAGCTCTTACCTACTAGGGCCTGTCTACTGTTTTCAGTACAAGCATGCAGAGATCTAGTGTGCAGGGAAATGGGAGCTGGGTGGCTGGAGCTCAGGCAGGAAGAGGGATTGGAGAGGTGGCTGGCAAAGACTGTTTCTCCAGCTGCTACAGAGGTCACCTCTGTCCATCCCCTTGCTTCTCCACATACCCTGAATGTACAGGGGACGTGTTTTCCTCCTTCTGCCATGCTGGGGAACAGCATGTTGCTTGCCCTGTCCCCAGGTGACATGCTCCCTGATCTGTCGGCAGGTTTTTGCTTTCATTTATGGAGCAAATTGACCTGACCCAACCCCTAGGTCAAGCACGGGACTCCAAAACATGCAGAGCTGAACACATTAAACTAGAGGAAAGCAAATGTCATTACCTTATGTGCCTATAGGAGACTTCAGTGAGATTGCTTGCTGCTCCATCCTATCCTTGCCAAGCTTGGTCCTTCAGTCTTCTGCTTCAAGAAATTCTTTCCCCTTTCAACAAAATCTTGTTCTCTGCTTGCAGAATATAAAGCCTTTTAAATAGGGAAGTTGTTATATGATAGTTGTGCTTACAGGTCTGCAGTCTTTTTCTCTCTGGTGGGGGATTTTAACCAGGGAGGTTTGCTGCAATATGGCCAAGCTCTAAGCCCTTTGCTGAAAGGTATTATAAGATTGCAGTAATGCATCCATCGTTCCTATTCATCTGGGAGCTCTGTGGGCTCAGCCTCTCCAGCCCCATTGCTCTGGAAACGCTGCTGATGTCAAGAAGGAATGTTGGGGCTGTTCTTCCCCTCTTGTTCTCCCTTTAGTTGGGAACTTTGTTTTCCAGGCTGGCAGCCAGGGTGGAAAAGCACTGACAACAGCTCTGGAGCCCAGTGTGGGCATCCCCCATTGGGTGGGCAGGAGCTGTGCCTGCAGCTCCCAGAGGCTCTGTGTGTCCATGTCCATGGCTTCTTCTACACCCTTGTGAGCATGACACCACCATGCTTGGGGGCAAGAGCCTTTCACCATCAATTGCAGGTGACAGAGACATCTCTGTCCCTGTGGTGGCAAAGTATTGTTCAGTCTTGTCACTGGGGTCCCGCCTAAGCACATGGGAGGAGGTGTCCTGCAGTGCTGCACAGGTTTTGTTTCTCCTGGAGCACCTGTGAGAAGATTTGTGCAAGGGCTGCCCAAATAGCACATGGGCAAGGCCTGTAGGAGTTAGGAGAAAACAGAGGAGCAAAACCTGCAGCAATTCCTTCTTTCTTTCTCTGCCTCCCTTCAGGTTTTCCTCTTGTAGGTCTCTGGTCATTCTAAGGAAATGCTTGTTTTCACTGTGTTTGCCTTTTAGCTGAGCGCTGAATTTTGTCAGAAGATGGAAGAAGGGTCAAGTCAAACAATTAAGGGACTATAAAGTGTCACTGCCACAGCAGTGCCCAGACCTTCCCTGGCAAGCTCAGAGCAGCTCGGGGTTTTAAAACAAGAATGTTGTAACGCTCTCAACCTTTGTCTTTGCAGGGCTGTATAAGAATGTTTCAACTACCCCAATAATTAAAAAAATGCTTGCTAGTTGTTTGCTCTTCAAGTGTTCCTGCTGGTTAATGCAGGAAATGCCGTGGGAACCAAGAGAGAGACTAGTTGAGAGAAGCAGAATAAATTAGGATAATTATTTTGCCCTGATGAGTGCTGGGGATAGCCAGTTGTTTTACACAGCCACTGGAGCTGGAGGTTTGCATTCAAGATGTGTCTGAAAAGCTGCATCTCTGCTCTAAAGCTGCTGCTCGCTGCAGTGGGACCTGGTGGGTGGGACCACCAAGGGACTTGGCTGGAGGAAGGAGCCCGCTGCCACGCTGGGAGGCAGTGGGGGTCCGGGTGGTGCATGGCATGCTGCTAGTAGCCCACAATGGGTTGCTGCTGATCTGGTGGTCACATTGTCTACCTGGGTTCAGAGGAGGCTTTGGCCTTGGAGGTGCCACCTGCTTGGCAAGGAAGCCCCTAGTTTCATCCCTAGGCAAAGCGTGCCTTTTCCTTCTTTTTACTGCTTTCCAGGCTCAGTTCTTAAAGGGTAAACTTCCAGATATTCTTTAAGTGGTCTTCTTTCCCCGCCCATCACGGTCTAAATACCCTCAAACATCTTGCTCCCCGTGCAGGGGCCTTTGCCTCTGCCCTTCTTCCTCTGTGTGAAGCTGAGGAGCTTCCCAAAAGGTCCTGTACAGCTCATACCACTTGAGGGCAGTGGTTGCATGCCCAGAGCCTAGTTGCTCTCTGAGGATTAAAGACCTCACAAAAAAACTAAGTCTCACTGTAGCTGCCATCGCTTAGATCGCTTTTACTAAGTCAGATGCTCCCAAATTTAGAGATACGGTCTGATATACCAGGCATCCCAGGATGCTTAACAAACATGAGGTATTAAAGGAGACACTTAAAAAACAAGCCCCAAACATATACAAGTTAGCAGGCTTCCTGTTGGAGCTCAAAATGAGCCATTTTGTGGTCTATTTTTTTTTTTTAAGACACTGAAGGACTCAGTGCTTTGTGCTTTCATAATGCAACTTCATAAATTCACTGGAAAAATACGAAATGGCTCACATGCCTCTTTCATCGAGGGGGAGCTGAGGTCCATTTTTCCAGTTTGCAGCTGGGATTGTAATTTCTGTGGTTTTTTTGCAGAATTTAATGTAATTTGAGCTCAGCCCATTTGTCACCCAAAGACCATACTTCAGCAGATGTGTCATATTTCACACTATGTTGGCCCACAATCTGAGACGTGACCGTGCCCATATTTTGCTCAGGTAAGGTTTTCTCACTGTATGGTTACCAGCTTGGCTAACAAATTTGCTTGTTTCTGTGTGCTTTTGAGGGGTTTTGCCCACATGTCCAGTGCTGTGCTGTATTGCCTATCAAGGGCCTGAAGAAGGGGAACTTCTGCAGGGACAATCTCAACTTGTCACAACTTGTACTAGTTGTAGTTCTCCCATGCCGCAGTTTTGGTCCTGTTCATGTTTTTCCACTTCTGTCACCATCTGAGGATGCAAACCACTTAAATGGGATGCCCTCCAATTAAAATCTAGGTGTGGTCTGTCCTGTCACAGGAAAAGTTGTGTGTTTGGGGTGCTGATTGGCTTTGCTTGTGTCTGAGCCTGCTGTGACAGGGTCAGAACCAAGAATGAATTGACTGGGTTTGTCTTGAGATACAAACTACTCCCACCTGGGTGTGGAGCAGTCTGGGCATGAGCTGCCATGTACCATTTGCCAGGGCAGCTGCAGACTGATGCCACGGTGATGGCCAGACTCCTCTCTCCTCACTCCCACATTGGGTGCCATCATGTTGGGCCATGCCAGCTCCATATTGGGGATGGCAACCTGGTGTGTCACAGGGAAGGGGCACATCTGGAGTGTGACAGGGCAGGGGGGGCTGGAGAAGCTCCCCCAGCTCTGTATGGTCCTGCTGGCTCCCTGCAATGAGGCTGAAAGCCCTGCCATAATACCAGCAGCATGCCCTGGAGGCTTCCTGCAGCCCACGAGGATGCACCAAAGATGGGCAGCTGTGCAATCTGCTGTTGGCTGCCCAGCTGTGTCTGCCGTGGCATTCCAGCACAGATGGGGGCCCCAGCCCAGTGTTCTACTGCAGGGTGTATGGAACTGGACACCTCTGCCTTACTGATGGCAGCCATGTACTGTCCCCCAGCATCAGGCATCCGCTGGCTTCCTGCCCCAGCAATGCTACTCTCTTAGCGGTCCTGAGCGCAGCCAGGAGCCAAAGTTGTTTGTATTTATTCAAATCCCATTTAGCACCCATCAGGCTTAAAAATCCCATGACTACCCTCTTATACAATTTTGTTTGATAGGAAAATAATTAATTTTGCAATTAAGCTGTGCCCAGAACAAATGATGTAAGAGCACTTCGTATGGGCTAAATTAGCGCCTGCTGAGACACAGCGCCAGCATCTGTCTGGTTTAGTGACACTTATTTTAAACAGCCAGAGGAGGGGATAGTGCACCCTCCTGTGATTTTACTGATGGCTTTGCCTCAGCCGGAGACCCAGAGAGGACTTGTCAGTGGGGCACGCTGTGGCTGATCAGTAGTGAAAAACGAGCCTAGTCCAGTGCCACTTCTCCTTTTTAGGGATGCTGTTTTAAATTTGAGCGTGCTGGCCAGGTGGGCGTTGCTTATGCTTTAAGTAGGGTGGAGGGCTCTGGAGAAAGGCAAGCCACTCCAAAGAGCCTGAGTTGAGGCACTACCTACCATTGCCTACCACATTTCTGCAGCTGGCCCCTTTGTCCTAGCTCCTAGAGCAAGGCTTTCCACCAGCACAATGAAGTGCCAAAGGGCCTTGGTGGCAGGGAAGGATCCTGCCCTGTCCTTTCAGTGGTGTTATTACCCTATGGGTTTTAAATTACTCCAGACCAAGTGCTCCATCTACCTCTGGAGATGGGTGATTTTTACAATCTGAAAACACAGATTGCTGTGAATTTCTGACCACTGTGATACCTGCTTGGGTTTCTCTAAGGAGCCAGTGCAGCATGGTGGTATGTGGGAGAGGCTCTGTTTCCCTATGGTGGGGACCAGTCTGCAGGTCTGAGGTAGAAACCCCCCTGTTGATGGGATGGGGATCTTTGCATGGGTTGAAGGAAACACTGGGGTTACCCCACATTCCCAGGTGCAGAAGCTGATTCTGGTTTTGTCCACAGGAAGGTTGTCAGCTTGGTGCTGGAGCAGGTTTGTCTTGAGGGCGGATGTTTTTTGGGGGGAACTCCACAGAAGGAAGTATGTTCTTGTCTGTAATGATTATTTTTCCCTGTGGGAAAAGAGATATTATTTATTGTCTATTATAGTCACTTGTTAACTACAGAATTAGTGGGTCTGGTTAGTCTTGACTGTTCCATTTCATTAGGGACCAGATGTCAAAAATAGCATCATAAAAATTTGACAGCTTAGGTTTCCTTGAAACTTTGGTAAAACCCTTTCAGCAGGCCAGTAGGACCTTCCTTGAACCTGTATCCAATCCACATAGCCTTCACTATTGCTCTTAGCTTTATGGGAGGGAGAAACAAGCCTTGTCTGTTCTTCCTCTGATCTTTGACACGTTGATAACTACTCAGAAAATGCTGTGTTTTCTCCTGGCCAGGTGGGAAGTCTCTCTGGCGTGAGCTTGGGAGAGCTGATCCGGGCAGCAAAAGGTTTCCTAGTCCCTTTTCCAGCTTCCAGCTGTGGGTGCCATATACCTGTGAAGGGCAATAGCATCTTGAGCTGAGTTGAGTATGCTTCATTTCTATCCAAGCTTATTTTAAACAATTTCGCTGAGTAGACTGTGCTCGAATTTTACCTCCATAGCTTTAAACTGCTCAATCAGTGACATGAAGTAGCTCATGGTGAATATGAAGATTTAATAAAGGAGATGACTCGGATAGTGGGAAATAAGAAATAAGGTGATTAGGATTCCCAAAAGAGTCCAAGACCCTTTATGCAAACTCCAGGGGAGAACCAGGAGGCCTGTGTAAAGGCAGCCTCACCACCCAGTCTTTTCCCTTCTGTTCCATCCAAGCTCCCATGTGAAGGGCAGCCAAATTGCCTTGATGAAAGAGAGAAATTTCCATGTCAAAGAGAAGGCATGGAAACTACCACCAGTGCTTAATTTTAGAAGTAAGCAACCAGGTGGCTGTGTGGGAGACTTCTCCAGTGGGCACAGAGCAGTAGTGCCACAAAAACACTCAATTCAGTCCCGGAATGTGAAGGCTCAGTGGGAGAGCTGGGGGTTCCCCTGCAGCACATATGCAGTGCCAGAGGAGGGCATCCCATGTTCCTCAGTGCCTTTGCAGGTGTCAGGAGGATGCTAGCAAAGCCTAGGCCCTGACATTGCTCTGGACATCATCCTTGAGCTACTGAGACAATGATCCAGCCAGCAACCAAGCAGCTTTAGCTGCCTGAAAACTTTTTTCTTCACCTGCAAATCAATTCGGGTAAATTACCTGTTGACATGCTGAGTTCCATCTCCTCTTCTTCCTCAACTCTGCAGTGATGCTTTCAGCTACCATCCTTCCCAGCATGAGGAGGAAAAAATCTCTCTTTTGTAAAACAAAAAGAAAACATAATTTAAGTAATGCAGTGCAAACCAGAGCTACCAGTTTAAGTGCATACCTGATTTAAGTGCATACCTGACTTTGTAGGACCAAGCTGACACTGTCACTGTGGAGAATGTGGTTTCGCCTTGCTCTTGTTTGCTCCTTTGGCATCTTTGCATCAATGACTGCTGTGCCTGGAAACAATCTCATCTCTTCTCTCTTTTCCTCTTGCAGTTGCGGACTTTACAGGAAAGCTGTAGGCTGTACGTATTAGAAGATCAGACTTCTCTCTCACCCATAGATGTGTTAGAAGCTTTGAGAAGAGGATGTGTTATCTTGCTTATCCATGAAGATCTCCCTGACAGCCTCATTGCACTCGTTCATGAGGTTCAGGACCAAGAAAGCCATTGGGAAGGAAGCTGGGGCCAGTCTCGGTCTTACTCCCTGCTTTATCACCATCCCCTGTGCGGGGAAAGCAGTGGGGAAAGCTCCTGAAATGATCTGAGCTTAATAAGAGATAAGCACAGCACATTTTTAGCTACAGAAGGGTTTTCTTTTAAGCCTGCTTGGATGTCCAGCAGCCACAGAAAGGCTGGTGTGAAAGCGCAGTTCCTGTGGCACACTGGTGTACCCCAAGCGGGCCAGCCAGAGGAGGGTCATGAGTGGGCATGGGGGGCAGCAGGGCTGCAGAAGGCAGTGCTGCAGCTCAGGGTGGCCAGGTGAAACCACATCCCAATGGATGCTTGAAGCCTGGCTGTCCCTGGGTCAGTTCTGGGCTACTGGCCTAGTTCAAGCATGATCCACAATCAATCAGTGGAGCAATCCTAAATAAATATCTGGGTGTACAGCAGTACTTGGATATGGTCACCTCTTTGTTTACAGAGCAAACTCTGTGAGTGCTCAGTGATGTGATTATGCCACTGCCTTTTAGTTTGAAT
>VXBJ01007131.1:343063-507889 GCA_013400055.1 Nycticryphes semicollaris
GTACTGTTTTTTCTCCCCCCCCCCCCTTATTTTGTTGCCTTTTTCTTTTTCTTCAACGTGTATCTGTTGTGTCTGTTGTGATGGGTCCCTGATTCAGCCTGAAGAGGCAGGACTTGTAGAGGGTTATACTGCTCACTTTCAGGGAAAGCGAGCTGGACCTATTTCCTTGCTACCCCTGCTGTAGGACACAGGTAAGCAAATTTCTGCCTCTCTTCCACTTCTGCAGGCAGAAGTTACACATTTTGCTTCCTGGTGTGGTGGGGAGGATGAAAACCCTGGAGGATGGGAGATGTGATACTGGGCTCCACCATGCCTTGATGCAATGCCGGCTTGGGAGCTCCATGTGATGAGCTCTAGGTGTGTCCTCCTTTGATCTGAGGCAGGGCTCAGGGTCCCCAGCACACTGGGAGATGGTATGCACCATCCTGCGAAATTCCTGTTGCCTCCTGCCTGAGTAGAGCCATTGGCCTTTCCACAAGGTACAGATGGGCCACGAACAGTCAGAGAGGGTTGTTGAAAAACCTTTGCTTACTCCTGTACTTCACCCCCTGCCTTCCCCTTTTGCCGCCCCCTTAGCCCCACGTCTGCTGAGCTCTGCCCAGCGCAGCACCTTTGGGCACTGGCTCCCCATCTGGGCACCAAACGTTTGTGGTGTTCTCCAGGGTGTTTTGCCAAATTTCTGGGCTGGAGGAAACCTTGTGGCTTCGAGTTCCACTAATACATCAGGCCTTGTTGTCTTTCAGTTACTGGCATTCCTGTGGTGAGTCCCTGCGCTTGGGCTGGTCCAAGCACCCAGGCCATGATGAGCCAAACCCAGCCGTGCAATGCTTTTGTCTTGCTTCAATTGCAGTAGGACACAATTATTAGTGGCATGTTTTTATTTCCATTTGTTCTTTCTGACAGCAACCAAAGGAAGTCATTATCTCTACAAGAGGACGTTTCAGCAAGTGTTACAGTAAATAAACCTAACAGGACCAGTGCAAAAGAGAGTATCACATTCTCTTACAGGCAGCAATCAATAATCAGGCTGTTACAAACCAGGTCCTTTCAAGAGGCACAATAGTGAGTCTGTACTCAGATCAACCTTTAATCTTGGAGGATGACTGAGCTCTTTACGGGCTGATCTATTACCACAGGCTGTCTACCCCTTAGCACAGGCATCCCTGTAAAGACATATGGCAGTTCTTTCAGCATGTTCAGAGATGAAGAAAGCTGGATGGCACTCACCTACTCCTTTTGGACAGTAAGTTGCTGTATGGATCAGGCTAAAGATGGAAGGTCAGGTCTGGATTTGACCTTGGATAATGTAAACCCACCTTCCTCACTCCATGAACAGCAGCAACTCTGAGAGCTCAATGTGCTTTTGGAAACTGCGTGCTCCTCTGGTCCCCTCAGCTGTTAACCTCAGTTTTAACTTTTCTGCAGCCCCTAGTTGCAAGTGACATTGTTCTCAGAGGCAAAATGTCATTGAAGACCTGCTCTTCAGGCTGACAAATGAAGTAGTTAAGCAACACGATGTTTGTTAAAGCAGCAAAATATCTTCTAAAAGTGTTTTTACGCAACACTGGAGAAAAATGGTAAGAGACATATATACTGCAGGGTGCTCATTCTTGAGATCTCCAGTATTTCCTATTCTCCTTATTTTAGTGTAAATCTTTTGATCTTAGCTGTTTGCCCCAAAGCTGTGGGCATTAGGTGAGCTTCTCAACTTTATTTTATAATAAAAACGTAGAAGTTTGTAGCCCTCAGGGATCTGGAGAAAAGTTTGAAAATGCAGTCATAAAGTTCAAGAAACCAGAGTGCAATTAGGAAAAGCTCGAACAAAACCCCTTGTGATTTTTAAGCTGTGATTCTCTGGAGCCTGATGCATAATTTTTGAGTATGTGGGGTTGGCAGTCTTGGAAAAAGGATGCTTTTCTTTGCCCAGATCATGTATTTCTACTGGGAATTTTATTTGCTAGCTACTTTTAACTCTTTCTGCCCCTCTTTCTTGGCTGGATACTGCTGCAGCTGAGGACCACCCCCACCCCTCCCACCCCTGCCCCCCCTATCTCTGGGGTCTTGGAAAGGCCACTGGAGTTGGCGGTGGCAGCTGGGATCACCCCTGTGTGGCTGAATCTGGCTCTGTGTGTCAGACCCTTCCAGGCAGCAAAACCTGTCTGAAGCCCCCCTTGTCCTGGTGGGGGAGGACCTGGGGAGTTCACCAGGGCAGCAGCACCCCTTGTCCCCCTGCTGAGTCACAGCCAGGGTGTGTGGCTCCTGCTCCCCAAACTGGCAGCTTTGCTTGGAGGATTACCTCCAGCCTGCAGGACTTGCTGGGGAAGATGTGATCTCCCTGGGGCCTCATGAAGGGAAGGGGATCTTTCCTTTGGGTGCTTGTTTGCATGGCATGGTGGCTCCTGCAAGCAGGGCCCCCAGTGTGACCGTGCTCTTGGTGGGGCACAGAAAGGCAGGGTCCCTTACCGAAAATACTGCAGGGATGTGGCAACAATGCCAGTCTCTTCCCTCAGCTTCTGCCCAGAGCCACCCTCCCTTGGGCACTGCTCTTTTATATTTTTAGAAAGCACAGTTTATGTTTTTCAATGCTGGCTTTGCACGTCAGCAGCCACTGCACAATGAACTTTCTGGGGCCCGTTTATTTTGCAAGGAAGTGTCGTACCCTGCGACAGTGTTTTCCACTGCGTTGTCATGAACACCCTGGGCGGTAGCTGCTTCAAAATGGCAGCCTATTGTCTGGAGTCCCAAACCCTGCTTGAAACTAGGTCCCCCCTGTACCTCTTTTAATAGCCCCTCTCTGTGAGCTATTTATCCCCCAGTGCTTTCAGGGAGAGTGGGGAAGGGCTTATTCCTTTTTTTAGGGACCATTGCAGCATGTGCTGCAAGCAAACCCTTTGTCTGCATCCATCCCAACTTTTGGAGGTAGTCCTAGTTTAGTCCAGTGTGAGTCCCTTGCAGACCTGGAGGGTTTTGGGGCTGGCTGTGCTTGCTACACTGTGCTTTTTGCTGTAGGGACACAGCCCAGCACAGCCTTGGCAGAATGATGCCTGCAAAAGGGAAATTATGCTCTGGCCTGCTCAAGCAAAGGTAGTTTTGAATTAGAAAGGTAGAGGAGGGCAACAATTAGCAGGGCTTTGTTCTCTAGCTATAGGGTGACCTTGGAGATATTTTTTCAGAGAACACACAGACTAGTAGAAAAGTGTAGTAGTTGCAGCCTGGCTGGGCAAAGCCAGAATCTCCTCAGTACCTGGCCGGACTTGGGTACTCTGACAATTCTCCTTATAAATTACTCACTCCACCTTCTTCTGGGCCTGCTGCAGGCCCCCATATTAACATCACGTACCCATCATTTCCCACCAAAATAGCTTATTACAGGGACCTCTTTTCTCCATCCCAGGCTTGTAAGCACCTCTGAGTCGTGTGGCTGTGGTGAAACACCCTTGACTAACCTGTACCATCTCAAATGAAGCTTTCAGGCCTTCGAATGTTTTCACATTTTCCTAGCTGGGCTGAGCGCCTTTCCAAATCGTCAGCCTGACGCCACCCATGCTGATTTATGTTCTCTGAGAAATGCAATTGCAACTGTTTCCATTAAGAGCGCCCTCAAAACCCTAAATGGCTCCGAAGTTGTGAAGCGTGTCCCAGTCTGGGACTGCAATGCCCCTGGGTCCCTGGAAATTGCCCATTGACATTTTCCTGAATTTGGCTGTATCTAGTGCTTCAGTTAAATGGTGGTTTTGCTTCCAGCATGTGCACGTGTGCAAGGCATACCATTGGCTTACCCTGGTGTGGTGCCCACACATTCACACTCTACTAGGCCTCCTTTCTCCCACTTACGGTTTCTCCCCAGGTAAGTGCCCCTTTTGGTTTGTCCTGTTCTTTTCTATGTTTGCTCATCTGCTTTGAGAAGAACCTCTTCAGAGCCCAGGATGTTATCACTGTTTATGTGGGGCTTGTTGGGGGGTTTGCTAGCAGAGAGGGCACTGTTCTTGCATGGTTCCTAGGTCAACGTGCTTTATTTTGGACACAAGCAAGCCTTAGCTTGCACTTAGCATGTGCAAGCTGCTGGGCAGCGCTGCATTCACCTTCGGAGGTATATAAAGGGTAATGATAATGTTGCCCAGAAGGCGAACACATCAAAGACCAAGGAGCAGTTAAAATGCATTACGAGCTGTTGGCAGTGATTGTGGGGGGTATTTGTGTATTACTGGTTTGGACAGCCTGAGTAAATGAAAACCCTCTGCATTAATTGGTACACCAAAGAGATTTGGAGGAAAATGGAGATTGATGGAAAATGACAAACAAGGGAAAATACAGATAGCTGGGTGTGCTGACCTGTGGTGGTGTACTGCTGATTAACTTGTGGCTCCCCACTGTGCCTTGGGAAGCTGAGCAGAGCTGGGGGTGCCCTGCCAGCAGCTCGCCTGGTGCTTTGGTGGGAGTGGGCTGAGCCCCACGGGCAGCATCTGCAGCGCTGCTATTCCAGCACAGCCAAGTGGGTAGTTAGAGGTGAGACTTACCAGGTGTCTGGTGACACCTGGACACCACAGGACAAGAGTTTAATTATTTTTAATGATGTGGGGGTTGGGGGAGAGAGGGGAGGTGAGGCTGTGCGGTGCTTGGTGTCACAGAGCAACTGAAGCTGGGAACTTTGATGTCGATTTTCAGAGAGACTGCTGGATGAACTGGATGACAACGAACATTGGCAATGTTGAGTGGTACAATCCCATATTTTCCTAGGATACCCATATTCTGACTACTATTATGTATTTTATTGCAAATGCTTAATTTATACCCAAACAGCATCTAACTGAAGTGTCACAGTGACAGCTGTACAAACACCAATCATACTGGCTCATTCACGTGCTAATTGACCAGCTGCAGCAGGACCACCACTTCTCAACACCAGGTAAGTTGTGCCCTTGCAGACCACCCTAATGGTGACTGGGGCAGGGTACCCCATGCTGATGACAGTGTGCAACTGGTGCTGACGTGGGGTTCTTTCACTGGGGCTGCAAGGGCAGAAGGTCCTTTTCTTCTTTCTGATCAGTGATCTGTGTTCACCAATTGGTTTCCAAAAGATTTTTCCCTAAAGTCAACCCACCACAACTTGTGCTTGTATCAGGGATCTCTCATCTGGACATCACATGGGTCATCCCATTGGGTACTTCCTCAGTCCTCTTGCCATGATCTTACCTAATCATCACTGACTCTGATAGATCACATTTTCCTACTGTTAGTCTTGATTCCTCGCAGTTTGGGTGGTTTCCTGTTCTGTTACGCTAGTTCCCCTGCAGCTCAACAGTTTGCTTCATTCCTGTACCGAACATTTTAACTCCACGCTTTGCATATTTGTCTCTTGCAGACTTGAGGAATCCTTGTTGTAGGAAGGAAAGCACACAAGGTGATGTGCTTCTGGTCACCTGGTAATTTACAAGTTCTCTTTCTCCTTGCATTATCTGTTCGATGTGGGGAAGAGGAGAAGGAAGAGTTTGCTCAGACTGGCAGGTTCTCGCAACCACGTGTACTTTTTCTGGCAGCTGTGTCAGTGTGATGGGGATGAAAGGTAAAACAACATGGGATGAGGGCAAATTCCAGAGGGCCCCTTCTCTGTCCTTTCCCTGAATATACATCAGAGAAAATTCTGTGGGTAAAGAGTGGACAGAAAGTCAGAGAAGGAAAGCACAATGCCGTATGCAGTGGTATCTGCACAGGTAGGATCACTTATCTCCCCAAAAGCTTGACTCCTGCTGAGCTGAGCCTGACAGGCTCCCATCTCATCTCCCAGCTCATCGTCACAAATGACTCAAAGCATGGCTCAGCTCTGCAGCCTCTGTCACTATGCATCTCACTGTCCTCCTGCTGGCAATCTCTTTCCTTTCCTGGGTGTCACAGAAAAAGCCTTGTTTTCTGCTCGTGCCAGGGAGCGTTGCAGCAGGATGGGAGAAGCAGCAATATTCTACACTTTTTCATATAGTGAGAGCATAAGAATGAGCATCACCAACTTACTTCTGACGCACTCCTGAAAAATGCCTTGCTTATTCTATAAATCCTTGACATATATGAGGAATCTGCTTTCATTCTTAAAGCTGAAGACAAGCATCGATTTTGAAATCTATTTTTAAAGTTAATTGCATTATAATTTATAATATTAAACTGAAGTTTTTGAAGTGCCCTCATCCTTGGAAAAAAAAGAGACCATTTAATTTTTGGTGACTAATGATGAAGTGTTTTCTAAAGGTGACTGAGCATAGCACAGAGAGTCCTAAATGTATTTATTAGCTTATTAAACATAATTAATTGGATCTAGTTGCTAGTATTAGCTATGCCTTTGCAAGTGAAAAGAGCTTTTGCTTAGCTAAACAGTTTCTTATCAAGGAACAAACTCGCAACATTAGAACGTATGCAACTTACTGGATAATCATGTTATTTGTCAGACAAGCAGAAGAATCATCACTGAAGTGCTCTCAAAGTGCCAAAATGGGTAATATACATAATTAGGCCCCATTTGATTAGATATGTGCCCATGGTAACAGCCACACTCATGATCCACATATTAGTACAGCCTTGAAATAATCTTCAAGGAGCGGGTGATGGCAACCGAGCACATCTGAAGCTTCACTGGGGAGATCTTTGGAATATAACCTACATGATGATATCCTCTGTTCCTGCACTTATTCTTTTTTTTATCTTACTATCTTTTATTTTTAAAACAATGCATGCCTTAGTTCTCAAAGGTGATATACTGCTTCCACGAAATGTCGCTACAGTTTTTTCCCTAAAAGGAAGATCTCTTAATCATCTGCATCACATTTTAAACTCCCAAACCTTCCTATATTTAGGGATGCATCCTGGCAATTGGCAAGGCTGCTGCAAGCTGTTCCTAGGAGGTGGGAACAATCATCACCTGGAAGCCAGCCCATCTCAGATCCACTCTCCTCTTGGAACTCTGGACAGCCTGGTGATGGATAAGGGCCTTCTGGATGTTCTTTTAGGCTTTTGCAGGAGTCTCGTGAAGAGACTGCAAGGTCTCAGCGAGAAAACTGATTTTGCATAAGATCCAAGCCTTTGAGAGAGAGCCTGTAAGTGCTGAGCTACTGCCAACCCACAGGGAACAAGTCTGGAGGGTGCTGTCTGGGTAACTGTGGAACCCAGGAGAGTTTGTTTAGCTGTAGATGCAATATGAATTGTTCCTGCAGTTTATTTTTACATTCTTAGAGGGGGAATGGGTTTGGAAGAGACAGAGAGAATCACAGAATTACCAGAATGAATTATTATTAGAGGTTATTTATACAAAATGAGAGAAATATACCTCCCAGTACAACTGTGTATGTCCAGGCCTGATGAGAGTTACTGCTTTTGCAGAAATAGCCACTGGAAAATATATGAAGAAGCTTTTTCCCCCCGATAAGGAAGAGACCAAAACATGGAAAAGTTCCCCCAGGTGAAGGCACCAAAGAAAGACTTGTCTGTAGCACAGCAACCTGGGCAGTGGGTGCTGAGTGTCTGGCAGGAGTGGAGTGTGGAGACCCAGTCCTGGTTAGTCTGGCCCAGAGGGCTACGGTGTATGTGGCTAGTCTGTCAGCTATCTCACCAGTGCAAGAGAGCCATAGCCTACCCGCATGTGGACACCTCACCCTGTAGAAACAAGATCGGACCTGGCATCCAGGGCCCCTGTTTGGAGATACACGGTGGAAAGGATATCAATGCTGTGAAAAATAAATGCACAAAGATGATTTAGGATGTCTGGCACAGAAGAGGGGAGAACTTTCTCTAAGGGGCTGGTGACACAAATGTTTTCAGCCTGCGTCTGGAGGGCAAGAACACTGTTAAGTTGTGTCCACACAAAGTTGGCAGCCTGTTATTAGATGCGGTGTTTGGATTACACCTTCTAAGGCAACAATAGACCTTTGGATCCACTGTGGGCATGTGGCACATGATTAGGAGGGCATTGATTCTCTCCTTAACCATGCTCAAGGGACAGGATGCATAACCCTCAGCAATATGAAATAAGATTATTGGTAAAATTATACTGAAGCTGTGAGATTTCCACACCCTTACCTTTTCTCTCTCAATACATGCTGGTTTTAGCATTGCTCCCTAAAACGGTTCCTCACTATTCACGCAAGCACCAAACTATGAGGTCTGAAATGGGTCAGAGTGAACCCTGTGTCTGCCCTGGTTGAGAGTGGGAGGACCCTCAAGGGAACTGGGCTGTGTGTGAACCTTGTGGTGATGGCTGTGCCAACCCTAAACACCCTGTTTTTAGGGTACCTTGTGGGCAGCCACTGCTTGTGTTTGACAGTGTGCTTGTACTGGGCAAGCCCAGACACTTGGGACCTTCTGCAGACCAAAGGGCATCCTCTGGTGATGGGGCTGGAGGCTAGACAGCTGTAAGCGTGGTAAAACCAGAGAGGTCTCGGGTTGCCAGTGGAAGGCACAGTGGATGTACAGTGCTTGCGAGTAAGAGTGCTCACACACATGTGCATGTACAGGCAATATTGGTCCCTTCTGTGACAAATGGTTCTAAGTACAGCTATGTGAAAGTTTGAATTTCTGTTTCTGTTTTCCAGAGCAGAGCAAACTGGGGCAAAAAAATAGGAAAAAATTGTTTCCTGGAATTAAAACAGTCATGCTCAGAAATGTCTCCGTGTTCTGTTTTGACATTTGACATTTTTTGGATCAAAGTGAAGCATTTTGACGTTTCTGAGGTAGGAATGTTTTGTTTCAATTTGTTGAACTGACATGAAACATTTTGCTTCAAGTCTGCTTAACATTAAAGTAGGCAGTGGCTTTCCTTGGGTTTGGGTCCCATTCTCTTCTCTGGGCTGTGCTCCCTGGGAGCTCTGCCCAGCTTCCATAAAGCCTGGGCAAGGTCCACGCTGTTCTCAGTAAATGCAGCTCAGCCACAAGCCCAACACGCAGGAAAGAAGAGAGGCCTTTTTGGGAAAGTTCGTTTTGATGCTGAACTTGACTGAAATGAAAAATCTGGGGGCAGATGAAGTGAAAAGCACTGTTCAGGTCCACCTCCAGCAAAACATCATTTCTTGTCAGCAGCATCGCTGTCTTCCCACAAGCGCTTCTTTTGTTGCAAGGATCTTTTCTGATCAAAAAAGGCGGCGATCTCCCCCAGCGAGTGTCTGCATAGGTGTTGACATGTTCTACACCAATAAGCTCCCCAAGGGGTGCAGACTGGTCCCCTGGACTTAGTGGTGAAGCTGTCCTTTAGTGTCAGTTGAGCAGATTCTCCCACAAGCTAAAAGCTCACCTGCTTAGTGGCTGGCAGAAGCCAAGGCTCCTCTGGCCTGCAAAAGGAACAGGAATTTCACTTAGGACATAGCAGACCCTGCTCTTTTTATAGAAGTGGCTGTAGGGTCTTTATGGCATCTCTGAAGCATTTTACCCAGAAGTCAACCCAAAAGTTGCTTTGGTCCATTCTCAACTGCTCTCAATAGGACCAGGCAAATCCTACTACTTACTGTGGGGGATAATTGAACCCTTCTCCCTCCCCCTTTCCTGGGCAACGGCTTCAAAAGGTCTCTGATTTTGCTCACCAATCAAGCAATCTCATTTGCAAAACAACTGCAAGGGCCCTTGGAAGCAGAGGGCCAGGTCCTTTGTTAAATAGTCGCTTTTGGTGACACAAAGGAACCATAAAGGTGATGGAGTTGCAGCCTGGACAGCCGCATTTCCTGGACTGTGCAGGCTGGCCTCCCTCCCCCCCCCCTCCCATTTCAGACACCAAGCCTAAGAATTATGCAGGGCTTCAGCCCAAGGAGAACAAGGTGCATTGCAACTATTCTTAGCTCCAAAAATTATTCCTGCCTTTGCTTTGAAATCTGAACCAGGGTTAATTTCTCTCCCCCTTCCCCCAGTCTGTTTCCTCTCCTCTTTCATGTACCTATTTGCATAGACTGTCATCGTAAGAATCTCCATTAAAATTGAAAGCCTCCTTCCTGCATGTCACCTCTCACAGCCCCCTTCCGCTTGCCCTGAGTGACTTTTGGAGGGCTGGAGAGCAAAGGTCCTGCGCTAGCATCGCCTCCCCAAGCCCTGCATTCCCCCTGCCATCAGTCCCGCTCCTCCGTTGCTATAGGAACATCTATCAACTTTGGAGTGCCAGAGAAACAGAACAGAGAATTATCTTAATTATTTAATGATTGATTAATATGTTTATAGAGCACTTCAAAACTGTGCATCCTTCTGTAAATTGTTTATTAACTGGGCAAGCGGCGTAATTTGGTGAACATCCTCCACTCTCATTGGTTTCAGCGGGAAGAAAGGGTGGTAGGCAGCTTGCAGGTTTTGTGATAATCATATTTCTAAGAGTACTAGTAGTTCTGCTTCAGGAAAACAATTTAAATATGAACCCTCACTTCAAGATTTTGTAGGTGGGCTGCTCCCAATACCTGCCACTGATGTTGCTCAAACACCTCTATTGTAAAGACCTATCTTCAGCTGTTCTTTGGCAGATTTTAACCCCTTGGAAAGAAGGGTCAGGCTTGATTCTCCTTGAGGCTGGATAAAGCAAGGAGGCCTGGGAGAGTGTTTGCAGCACGGGGGTACAGCATGGCTGATTGGTACAAGGGGGCTTCTGGCTCAGCTGCTCCTCTCCCGCTGAGTGATAGAGCTTTTGTCAGGAGGCCATGGAGGTTGTTGCTAAAATTTGTGTGCTCTATGCCTGTAGTACCAGGTTGGAAGGGCTGTACATGCGGTCAGTGTCAGCTGGGTGAAGAAGTATGGAAGCAGGAGCATGGTGCTGGTGCTGTGCCTGCTGCCTTGCTCTCACACCCAGCTGAGGATGCCAGCCAGACCTTTACCTGCTGCCCAAGCTCATTGTGAATCCTCATCTCTGCCCGGCCTGACCCAGGTGACCTGCTGAAACTGGCCTTCCTCTGCTCCCTCTAGCCTCCAGGACCTTCTTCAGGCACTGTAAACTGTGAGTGCATGAAATCTGCCATCACTCGTTATGCCCTTTCCCTGGTGCCTGGTCTCTTTCTGGCTTCCTCCCTCTCCTGCTAACAAGCTGAGTCTATTCCAAAGTGGGATGCCAGGTAAATGCAGACTAGTCACCTGAAGAGCTCTGTCTCACCAAGCAGAGGAGAGTCTGGGACATGTAACACACTGCCCTGCGCTCTTGAGAAATGAGACTTGCAGTCTGAATGGCTTTGATGTGAGCTGTCACACACTTTGGGGATCCGTGGGGCTCGGTGTCAAGCCTGACTGTCCTTGTAGGTGCAGGCGGTGAGATGGGCTGATGCAACAGGATACAAGCAAATGGTGCTCCCTGAGTAAGGCCTGCAGGGCCATGGCTGCTGTGATGGAGGATGATTAGGAGGGTAATAACTACAGCTGGTGCTCTTGGAGAGGCTGCTTTCCCTGGTTACTGCTCTGTACAAAGCACTAAAGAACTGTGATACCATGGGATGGGTGTTGATCAGGTGTGTGATGTGCACAGCTCACTAATTTTTAATAGGAAGCACAGATTAATAAGGAGACTTGCAAAAAAACCCACCCAGATTTGCCCTGGATTCATGTTGGTATTTAGGAGGTATCAAAACCTTAATGATTTTAAGGACTCTCAGGTATCTCAGTCCCTGTGAATCCATCTGCTGTAGAGCAGCCATCCCGTAAAGATGACTTTGCATGTGGCAGACACCTTCTTGGTTCATTTATGGAGCTTAATCATGGACTGCAACAAAAAAGTCTAGGCTCCAGCTGAAGAAAGCAGTAGCAGGATTAGGGTGTTATTCTGTAGTAGTTCAGCACTAGAGGGGGATGTAGCATGTGCTTTCCAGCACGTTTCATATGCGCATACAGCAATATTTTACAGCAGTATTTATGAGGAGGCTGCTTTTTTAATTGCCAACATGAAGATTTTTCTCTTGCAGGGGTGAGTTTCTTGCACAGGATAAAAATCAGAGAGGCTGCTATTTTCCAAGCCTTAAGAGACTGTGTTCGTAGCCAATGAATTTTGTTGTGTTTAATGTGTCTTGGATATTGGGGCCTCAGAACTTAAGGCGATTCCAAGGTCTTTTTTTTTTTTTTGGGTCTGTCATGAGCAAATAGCAAATAGAGGCTGCTCTTCAGCTCAGCTGTAGCTCTCGGCCAGGCTGCTGGCTGGAAGGGTCTGAGATCTGCCCTTCTTGCTGTGAGGACACTCGGTGTGCTGTGCTGGACGGCTGCAGCCCAAGTCTGGGTAGTGAGTCCTGTGAGGGGGCAAATGAAGGCCTAAAGCCAAATCCACCCAACTCCAATTTCTCAGAGAGCTGCTCACTTCTGCTGTCAGCAAAAATGGCTCTTTGACTTCTCAGACATCCCAGTAACACAAACCAGTTGTCCACCTCACACATGAGCAGAACACTTTTCCAAAATGCTGCTGCCTCATGGAGGTTTTGCAAAACCTGGTCCTCTTCTCCTGTTTTCCTCTTCATCTCCAGTGAGCAGTTCTCACTCCATGTTTTACTCCACTGTGCAGGAGTGTGTCAATGTGGGAAGGTGACCCGCTAACCAGTTAGCCCAGGGTATTTCTGCTGGTGCATGTGGGTATGGTATCTGGGGAGAAGAGCAGGCTGGCTGGTGTATGTCACGTATACGCACAGACGCAGCTGTAGCAGAAGGTGGGAATGCCACTTGCTGAAAAAAACCCATATTGAGGCCAGTGGGTACAGACTCTTGCAGATCCAAATTTTGCCGGTTTGTTCTCTCTATGGGAGACCTTCGGTGCACAGCCCTGTGCCCTCCTCTTACCCCAGACATCAACACAGGGTTGCAGTTCCCACCTCGTGCTGAGGGCAACGTCGGCTAGCCAGAAAAGATGTCCCCATTCACATTTCCACACAGAAACTTTTCTTCCCCTACTTTTAGTGCCTGTAATTACCTCTTTACTCCAGTGCCAGCAATATTCCATCAGCCATCGTTATTAACAGAGAGAAAAGAGAAGGGGAGGGAGGGAGGGAGTGAGAGAGCCACAAAACTTAATTTAATCACAGCACCCCATGCTCAATTTAACAGACACAACAGCTCAGAATGGGGTCCCTGTGCAATGGGAGGGCAGGCAGTGGAGCGTCCCTGGAAAGAATTAATTGTGGATGACAATGTGTAAACAGTGCAGATGAATAGGGCACGCAGGTGTGAGGCACCGGGGCCATCCCGGGGACTTTTTCACACGAATTTCAGCTCCTTCACTGCTGACCTGCTCCCGAAAACGTGATTAGTGTCGGCGTTGGGAAAGCATTCAGGGTGTCAGAATTTGGCACATATTAACTAGCCCTGGGGGAGAGGGGAGGGAGTGCATGGGGGCTATGAAAGGAGGAAGTCTGGCGGGCAAGGGGATTGTTAAAAGGCCAGAAAATCCTCATTGCTCGGAGATGCCCTCGCTGCTTGGAGGAAAATGGAAGGGAGTCGAAGCAGAATAGAACTCTGAGACATCCTAGCCCTAACTGAGCTATGTGGAAAACAAGGCATTGCATCGTTGAATATTTTTCTCTGGGTGCCCATCATAAATATTGATGATGTTTATATTACTGACTTTTTACTTCTTCTTGGCTTTGGCTTTCATGGTTCTAGACACTTCAGTGCAAGAGATAAACAGTCAAAACAAGCAAGAAAATTAATGACACAGCAGCACCAAGAACAGGAAATATCTCCTGAGTAACATATGGATGTTATTCAGTGTGCAAAAGTCTCCCTTCCTCAAAATGTACTCTATATGTAAGGTGATACATACAGACAGGGGGTTGTATAATAGGCCCAATTTACCAAGCATGAGGCTAGATGCTCTTAAATTATGTCCCCTGTACCAGCCTGGCTCTCTGCATCCCAATGAAGAATTTAAGTGTAGAGACCAGACGAGGTTACTGATCTTTTTTCCCCATCTTGGGAGGATGATGCAAGGGGAAGGACAGAACTTGATGAAGACTACTGTGAATAATAGTGCCTCTGCTGGACTCTGTTAGGCTCCTTCTCCCTTGTGGGAACCCTTTCCCTGCCTGTCTCAGGGTCTGGGCAGGGGTGCTGTGCAAATGCCTGCTGAGATTCACAGATTTGCACTCCAAACCACTGCAGTCCAAAGGCTTGAGCCTTATGTAATATAAAAGTAATAGAAGTTATTCTAAGTGCAAATGCACCTGTGGGTGTGAAGGTGAGGCCGGATTCTTGCTGATCTGGTGGAGGAAAAGGGTATTGCCATCAGTACTGTTTTGGTGATATAGGCAGCAGTGTGTGAGGCAGGGTGGACCAGCCCCTTGCTAGGCTGCATCAGCTTGGAGAGATGAAGTAGGCAGTGAGGAGGAGGCATGAAAAATCAGCACAGAAACCAGTAAAAGTCTCACCTCAAATTCAGAGTTGAACTTAGCTAATCGCTTTTGGAAAATTAGCTTCTTATTTTACTCAGTAACCTACACATGCATGACAGACTAGTTTAGCATCCTTTTGAGAAAAGTCTGGTGGTGGCTATAACTGCCTTTAAGGGATGTTGCGAGGTTGAAGTCACAAAGGGAATTACAGTGGAAGTTCTGCCTTTGTTTCTGACTCTGGCAATTGGAGATAATTTCTCTGGTAAATCACAGCAATGGCTATGTGGAGAAGGTACTCCATAAAAACTAATGCAACCTGGCAATACCTGTTTACTCAGCTAAATTGTTGACAGAAGAGCAAAATTTGTTTGCTGTTAAGCCCAGTGATATCTAGCTTCACAAGAAGCAAGAAATACTGACAGAGGCTTTATCCAGTGTACAGCTGGGGGAGTCCAATCCTGCAGCTCTTGAGACGGGACTCTCCCTGACTAACAAGCTTTCCAAAAGCTGGACATCCTGCTGAAGCCACTCATCTTGATTCCCTCTGGGACTCCAGAGGGTGCAGCACCTTATTTGTCTAACATGCCCTCAATGAGGACCAATGACAGTTGTTGCATTGCAACCTGCTTAACTGACTGCTGTTTCTAAAAATTATGATCAGTGCTACTATTACTCTTCCCCTGGACTGCCCCACCATGAACTGCTCCTGCCTCCCCCCACGGAGGTATCTGCCCTCTCAGAGCACAGCTACCCTTGGGAAAGCTGATGCTGAAAGGACTTTCTTCCCATGAACTGTGCCTGGTGTTTTTTTTAAAAACGATCAGAGATAAGTTAATTCTGTAATGCTTGTTCTCAGCAAGGTGAATATGATGTTTATGAGAAAAGTGAATTAGCCTTGTTGCCCTAGACAAATTCCAAGATACTAGCTTTCTGCAGTACCTGCAGAAAATGCAGTACCATGGAAAGGGTATTGCATTTGCTGCAGTATGGCTGTTTCCCACAGTTTTGAGTTCCATGCAGCGGTGCCTGTGTTTGGCCAACCACTTTTAAAGACCTTTTTTTGGTTGTGATTTTTTGTTCTCATTTGCATGGAGTCATTATTTTGAAAGGTATTTTCTCATTTTTCCAATTTTATTTTTCATTGAGGGAGGGTAATGTGCTAGAAATCTTACCAGTTTGACTGCTGATAATTTACCCACTGGAAGAGAGGGCTGTTGGAGCCAGGGAGGAGATCAGCTCCACAGACACCTGACTTCAGGACTACTGCGGATCCTAACTTATACAAAGACTGGTGTCTCAGGCTGTAGTACTTCATCAGCTAGAGGACTCAACAAATGTTCTTCATTTGTACTTACGGCTGGATCTCTGGATCTTCACTTGCACTATATTTAAGGTTGCATGCCTCTGACATAACTCCCATGGGAAGCTTTCTTTGGGGCCACCCCACCATGACAGTGCTGAGGCCCTAAGACACTCTGGTTCAGAGCTGTCTGCACAGTGGGACTGTGCTGGCTTGTTCCTGGACATTGGTCCTAGCCAAAGGACCTGGTGCCATGCCATCAGCATCAGATCTGCGGATGTTTGCCAACTAAGGACTGATCTAAAATGCTGTTTTTTTCATGACTTCCTACATATTTTAATGCAAGATTTTGCTTTACAGCCGCTAGCTGCCATAGAACCAAGGAAGACTATGTTGAGTTGTTTTAGTTCAAGAGTGGAGGAGATGGGGCTAATGAATGGTCAGTAATTTGCAGGCAGTGAAAAGGAGACAGCTGAAGAAAGTGAGGATGTGGCTCCCCAATCAGTTGAGTTAAACTTAAGACCATAGCTCTAGCTCAAATTTTTACAGAATCCTCACACCACCCTAAACTGATATTGCATATGAAATAAGCTCCTGTGGTGACAAATTACCCATTCTTGTAGGGTCTCCAATAAGTGCAAATGTTCTCAGGCTTGCTGAGAAATCTCTGCAAGGAGGGACTCTGGAAAGTTTAGAAGTCGTACCTGGATGTACCTCTTCTCCAGGCAGCTCCACTGCTGCCTGTGGTACCCAGCATGGCATCAGAGCCTGGCAAGATGGTGATGAAGGGGCTGGGCTGCTGGGCACTGTGATTTTTGCAAAGGTGCTGATCAAGTTGTGGTGCAGGTGAGAAGATCTGTTGCCCTCTCAGGCTGCAGAAACCCTTGCACACAAGCTTGTTGTGGCTGTGCATTGAGTGATGGATTTACCTACAAAAATCTGAACATTTCACATCAGAATTCCCAATGGTATTCCTAAATTATTGTGCAGTTCATGTTGATCTTCTTCTCATCACTGCTTTTACTTAACATCAGCTGCCTTTTCAGGCCTATCATCTTGTTGACTGAGCCTAGAGCCACGTGCCTCCTGAGCCATGTCTTCAGATCCATACCACACCAGAGAAGAGCTCTGCTCTGGACAGAGATATGACTGGTAACAAAATTGTGTTCCTGACGTTTCTCTTTCATGTGAGAAGATAGCTTGATGTGACAAAAAGAGAAACCTACCCTTCCCCTAAATCAAGGGAACAATATTCAAAAATCTCCATAACAGTGAGGAAAAAAAAAACCTGAGGTGGCCAAAAGTGATGTTGCTTACAATTAAATAAAAAGGCAACTGGATAAGTAGTTCAAATTGTGGAGGTCTTGTCGTAGTGGTTCCCTCTGACAGCTGTCTTAAAGGTTTCCAGCTTTCTCACAAATGCTTCTGCAGCGGACATTGGTTATTGTATCTGATCAATTTGATGATATACTGAGTCTGGCTTTGCACATGTTTCTGTTCTGTAAGAGGGCATTCAGCAAAATACTTGGCTTCTTTTAGCACCCTGACAGTGTCTTGGCAACACTGGAGTTTTCCAAAGTGCTCTTAGATACAAATCTGAGTAACTTCCTTGTAGCAAAGCTGGAGGAGAAAATTCTGGCTTCAGAAGAGGTTACAGCAGAGGGCAAGGAAACAGGAGCTCTGGAGAGAGAGCGAGCTGTCTGCCCTAGGAGAGAAGAGCTGAAGCTCTGGGTGCTGAGGACTGCTGGCTTCCTTACTGGTCCAAGCTAGGACAAAGTCTGGACCTGCCAGGGGAAGAAGACCTGGGAACATGGAGGAAAGGCTGTGAGAGGAAATTCACTGCTCAATATTCATGCCAAGGAGAGATATCTCACAGTGTAGTCTCCATGGGGTCATTCATCACCATAGCTTAGCCAGTCTGCTGGAAAGTTGTGCTGGTCTGGCTGCAGAACAGAAATGTAGTGGTATGGCAAAAACCAGTACTGAGGAATTATAAAAAGCAAAGTCTCTGTTGGTTTATAGGTGATCTGAGGGATGGTGAAATGAAATGTTGTGGAGCTGAAAGTTAAAATGTATTTCTTTTAAACTGGAGATGTGTTGACTAATTCTGGTAAAATAAGACTGTATCAAACCTTCAGCCAAAACTCAGATTAAGTAAATTCTGAATAATTATCTTTTTCTGATATGTTTTTTGAAGTATGCATTTATAGCTTCTGCTGGAGTGCTTGTAGAGCTGCTAAATACCACTTCAGAGACAGGCTTGTTGCATATTTTGTCTTTCCTAATCAGTGCCTGCACTAAGGCAGAGGAGAGGCAATACTGATATTTCAGTGCAAACTGTTTTTCTGAAGGACATTTTTCTCGTGTGTAGACCATGAGTTTGAAGATAGACAAGGCACTTTCTTTCGTCCCAAAAAAGTTTATCTGTATTAACTGAACTGAAAACCTAGAAACCAGAAAATCCCTAAATTCTACCTGTTACACAGTGGTGGGGAGTTGCCACGTTTTGGTTTATTGTCTCACCCCAGCTGCAGTGATCAAACATAGGACTGCTTGACAAATGCCCCCAGACACCCTAAGCCACATGAATTGCATATCTTATTAAACATTTCTATGTTTCTTGATCCCGCTTTTTGCCACTTGTGCATCTTCCTTTCTTTTCCTCAATTCAGAGAGTCAACTTGGATCTAACTACATTTTCCTCATTAGTCTTAGTTTTGCCACCTCCATACCTGAATTTGTCATTTCTGATACTGCTAGCCAGGTTATCTCAGCTTTATATGCTATTATGGGTATGGTTACCAGGCACACTGGCCTGGTGAGGTCCTGTTTCCCAGAATGTCCCCAGTGCTCCACTCCAGCCAGCTGTGTGGTTCAGCTGTTGCTCACACATGTTCCCCTTAACCTCTTGAAGGATTCAGCCAGCCCTCACAGCACTGTCTGTGGCTTTTTCCAGCTTCTTACAATATTCCTTGTCACATCCAGCTTTCCACATGACACATCCACTGTCACGTGCGTTGGCTTCCCCACCGTTTGCAGGTAGCTCAACCTCAGGCCAGGGCCCAGCTGACAGAGTGGTGCCTGCAGTACTATCCCAATCCTCATCCACCAGGCTGCAGCATTATTATTTGCTTGTTAATGATCCTTAAGAAGATTATTAATGTATTTATTTGACAACATAAATTTAAGTTGTTACTGAAGAGTCTTACTTTGTTGAGGATAGTCATGGCAGAAGTTGCCTCTGAGCAGTTGAATGTTCAGCTTTCCAGCTAATGCAAAAACCCATGGCTGTTTAACAACAAAGCAGACTCAAGGAAGGTGGTCGTGAAATGTTTGTGGATGTCCTTGCATGTTCCTTGGCAAGTCTACGGTATCACCTCTAGTACCCCGAGGGTGGTGAAGCGATTCAGCTTGGTTGTTTCTTTCACACCTTCAAGAATGTGTGAGGTGTCGTTTTGGGTCTGCTAAGCGATGCTGGATGTCTGCCCAAACCAAAGCGCTGGCCATGGGAACAGTTGAAGTCCTTATGAGAGAGACTTGGGGGAGAGGAGGCAAAAGCAGCCAATGGCAAAAGGGGAATGCACTCGTGAGATGCTTCTTGTCTCTCTGCCTTCCCCTGGCACTTCAATTTTGCATTGCTGCTGGGTCTCAATGGAACCATTTCCTCCTGGCCAGCTGAGGGCAGAGGGATGTCTTCTCTTCAGGGGTGCCGGGTGAGATGGAGCCACCTGCAGCCGAGCTGCTTGCTCCCAAGAAGGCCATGCTGCTGCAGGG
The DNA here is from genome assembly GCA_013400055.1 of Nycticryphes semicollaris. Taxonomy (NCBI): domain Eukaryota; kingdom Metazoa; phylum Chordata; class Aves; order Charadriiformes; family Rostratulidae; genus Nycticryphes; species Nycticryphes semicollaris. The sequence goes on from VXBJ01007131.1 coordinate 362,432, forward strand.
GGACAGAGCTTTGCCAGGGGTAAAGCCCTGCCCCAGGCAGCTGGGGTGGTTCAGCAGCTTCAGAGGCTCTTGCCTCTCCTGCCATCCACCTGCTGACCTCTGGCTCCTGCCAGCAGCAGCAGACCTCTGTTTCTGTCTACAGAAACAAACTGTTTCTGTAGCTCAAAGGTGCAGAGAGGTCTATAGTTCAAATGTAATGCCTAACCAAAAGCTTGTTTTAGCAAATGGAGAGCACTTGGAAAACTTTGTTCCAGACCTGGAGCAAAAAACCTCATGCTTTGGGGAGGACCTGCACGGCCCAGAGATAATGGAGTCTCTTCACAGGAGAGGGACAGGTCCTGTGCCACCTGTCAGTCCCTGCACCTATATGGTTGTTGCCACCATAACCCACTTGCCTTTTCTCCAACAAGGAACTAAACTAAAGGTAAGCCCGCGACTCTGCTGGAGTGCCACGGCAGTATATTCCTCCTGCAACCCAGGAGTGTTTCTGCATACCTTCACGGACCATGTGGGTCAGGAAGAGGCTGCATAATGAGCACAATTCAGGAGACCTGCAAGTTCTGAAGAGACCACAGATATACCCCCAGGAGGTCTTCCCTTTAAGTCAAGTTGCACGTGCTGTGAGGACTCTTGTTTTCTCAGCAGGGGTGGGAGCAGCCTTTGGCAGAGCTGTCGTATGCATAGGGCTCTGGCATCTACTTGCAGTTAAGGCAGATCTCAGTATTTGGGAGGTGTTTCCACATACACNAACTGATCCAGTATCCCACTGAAGTGAACAGGAGGTAGATGAAGCCTACAAGCCTACTCATGGGAGTACCAATTTGCATGAGCACACTCTTGTTTTTGAAGCAGACTACTGTTCTCAGCAGACTGAAAGCTTTTTCCCATCTCCTGTTGTGTTTTTCAGTATGAAAACACTGCATATGCTCTGCCTTTCTGAAGCCTTCCCCTGCGATGCAGGGAACTCCTCTCTATCAGTGTGTCACACAGCCTCAGCACCTGAGGAAGCAAACGGCAAGCAGCGGGGACTGATGGTGCTCAGCACTCGGCTGGGAAGTCTTCTGGATCAGGCCCATAAGCCCTGATCTCTCTTCCTGCTCCCCGCTTCATCCCCAGTGTGTATTACACTTGCCCCAGCTTTGCAGAGATAATTTGCACTCTCCTAGTTCATTAGCTGCTACCCCCTCCTGTCTGTGGGCAAAAAAAAGCCCTTACTGTTCAAAAGAACACATGCAGCAATCATTAATGCTGACCCTAATTGTGCCAATTCAAACCACTCAATAGCTCTAATTAAAACCTCTCTTGTGCAGGGCACTGAACAGTAACAGAACTGTCACCCCGAACAATCAAATCATGGAGCTAAGAATTTTTTTTCCCCCTGTTGTGTTCAAATGTTGTTGCTGCTGTCGGAAGGGTCATCTGAAGGGATTAAGTATGGGGCTTTTGTAGGGTGCAAAGCGGGAGGGTGGGGGAGAATATCTAAAACCAACCAATATCTTTTGGTCACAGTTTGAAATCAGAAGACCCCAACCCTTTTCCAGGTCTCCTTTCATCCACTTCACCCACCCCCATTCAGCAAGCAACACCTGCAAAGTAGACAGGCTCTTGGTTATGAGACACATGGACACCACAAGTCAACTTAAACATCTGCAAAGGAGGGGGCGAGGGGGAAACCCAGGCGTTCCTATCGCTACAACCTTGTTTCTCAGGGTCCCTGACTACACTTTCCTGTGCGCCATAAATAACTCTGCAATTACATTAATTGGTTGCATATTTGTTGACACAGGGGTGGACAAGGGTAGGTTATGGTGAGAGGATTTTTGCTTTCAGTGCAATTTTATACTACTTTCTTCAGATGTCCCTTAATCCCCACTCTCCCCTCCCCCTTTATTTAGGATTCACATGTCTTCCAGAATAACTTTATAAGCCTGTGGGTGGGAGGGGAGGGAGAGGGGGGGAGAAAGAGCGTTGAAATTCATTTGATGGCACCCATGCACACACATCTGTTCAGCCGTGTTTCCCTAGCAGAGTCTATCAATCAAAAGAAAAAGGTCGATATGTATCACAGTGGGATATTTCAAAAAGCTGGTTGCAGGCGATTGTGTGCTGGAACGTTTCTTTTTGCACTGAGTTTCTGACAGGGGTCAGAAGAAGGAAGCAGTATGCATGTACACCTATATTTTTAGTACATTTGCCATTTTTTAAAGAAGGTAGCGAAATTAATAGAGCAATAGCATTAACTATGGAAATTTGAGTTTTGTTATGTTTTGCTCTGTTTACTGTCGACTGTGTTTTGGAAGCCCACATCTGGGATCAAACCTAAGAGCCTGAAAATCCTGCAAGCACTTCTGTATCTGTGGTTCTAGTGTAGATCATTACAGATGATCATTACTATGCTATGTGGCCCTGGGTTCACACCACCATCTCAGAGTATTTGGTACGGGGTGCTTGAGCGAGTCGTTCCTTCCAGTGTCTCCTTGGGCTTGCTTTCTTTTGCTAGCAGCAGTCAGAGCTGCAGAAAGAAAGTTCATGGTGTGTGATGTTTCATCCTTCTTCCTTTCATCTCTCCTGAGCTGCTCTCCCAGCTGAGGACTGGGCAGTAGGACGATACCCGTTAGAGCCCTGGCAGTCTGCCTCTTCAAACACCCTGAGCACTTGCTGTTAGAAACCACCTTCGGTTTTTCTTGTTCCGACGGCTGGGCTGTGCCGTGCGCTGTCACAGCATTGCCTTGTCTCAGCAGTGAAGCTGTTTCATTTAGCGACGGGTAAAATAGCCCACATTTAGAGTACAGCTTGACTCAGCCTTTAAGTATTTAGCCTTGGTTAGCGACTAAGTACAAAAGCTCGATGTATAAACATATCAACACACATTCTTTATGCATAGAAGCAACGGGACAAAAGTTAAGAATGTTTTTAAAATGCTTGAAGGTAAACAGTCTCTTTTTTGTGTGAAATCATTGCAAAGTTGGCCATCTGGGCAGATACGTTCAGGGTAAGGTTGATTTTCACCGGTTTGCTTCATAACCTGCCAGTCCTAACCCATGGGCCAGCAGAAGGCCCCTGCTCTTTTCCAAAAGTGGGGGTGCTGCACTGTGATGTGTGATGGTGCTGACCTGTTCCTGTCTTTGTGTCACCACCAAGAGGTAACGTAACGCTCTCTAGTTTTTGATGGTAACATGCTCTTATAATGGGAGAAGGAGGAATAGACAACAGTACTGTATAGCATTTAAACAAGCGCTTTTCAGAGCAAGGTCCCTTCAGCAGCAGAACTAGAGAGAAGAAACCAGATCTCTTTTACTGTCTGTCGGGGGCTGTGGGAGATAGCACAACGTGAAGCTCTTATAACACTCTTAACACTTGCTCAAGAAGGGAAAATATGGCACAAAGAGGTTTTTTTGACCGGCTCCAGGTCCTTTTAGCGAGACAACAGCCAAGCTGAGAACAAACTCTGGGAACCCCAGTACCATCTCCAGCCTCTGGAAAGCACCACCTCCTTTTCTGAGCTGCTTCTTGCCTGTCTTCATAGAGGAAGCTCCTCCTTTCTGTTGATCTGCACACTGAAGATAGGGGACTTCGGTAAAACACATTCTGGTATAGATTCCCATCGCTTTCTGTACGGATCTCGATCTCCCACAGTCTCCATTTGCCCTTCCGCCCTCATTCTTTGCCCCCATTTTCTCCGCAGCGATGCTGGAGCCTATCCTCTTGACTAAGCTGTTGCACTTTAATTTTCAACAGGCCCCTATTGCTCTTGCACCTTGTGTGTGGTCTTTGAACGTTATGTGGCTCGGCAGCTGGGAATAGTGAGTGGGTGGGCAATTTAAAACAGAAAAGACTCTGTATCAGCACAGGGCTGAGGTTTGAACTCTGCTCAGCTTTGGATACACGTAGCTGGTTCTCAGGGCTGTGATTTAAGTGCAGTTTTGTGTGTGAAGCCTAAAACAGTGCTAAGAAACTGGTAGGGAAATAAAAATAAACTTTGCCTGTCCGATAACGAGTGTTACTCTTGGCCCTGATAAAAAATTGGAGAATCAAGGCATCTTAGAATTTGTACCCGGCTCTTTTGTCACTGTTTTGTCTCCCCATCTCAGAAGACAGAGTGCCTAACATGATGCCAGGGTTCTCAGAAATCAACATTTCTGAGTTGCTTTCATGCCATTTAAGGCACAGTGCTGATTCCGAGTTTCCTAAGGATAAGGATTACCGATGAAGGGAGGCAGATGAGGGGGAGTGCTAACCTGTGATACAAAAAACCCCTTTATTCCTTTCATCTGAGCATTTCTCTGAGACAAGGTAAAAGTGCTCAAGCAACAAGAAACAATCCCAATGCCATGACTTGTTGAGCTCACAGGGCCTGATCCTCAGCTGCTTCCTCCTCTTTTTTGCTGTTTTCTCTACTGGTGGAGGACCACACGGAGAGGAGGTCAGGTAAGAGACCATGCCTTCCATGTGCCCTGGCATGATCCCCCCCAACACACACACTTCTTGTGCATTTTCTATGGTAAGCCCACTCCACATGGGCAAAGAGTGCTCACGTATGGGAGATTCACCACCTGCTCCCCCTCGCATTTGCAGCCCAGAGAACCGAGTCCTTAAAATTTCAGTGTGGAGTTATTTCTTTCCCCACCCACTTTCCATCTATCCCACCCAGGTAGACAGGATGAGCAGAAAGAATCCTTGCCTTGATAAGATTGATAAATGAGGTTGGAACAGAACTCCTCTCTTCTGGAGTCCATATGGAGTCCAAACCAACTTCAATCTCATAGATGATTTAAAAAAAAAAATAAAATTGGCAAGTCCCTAAGTACTTTTAAAGATTCTAAAGGTTAAAGATATGGTCCATTGGCATTCTTTTTAGAGCCTGGAGTGATATTACATTTACTTCTCAAAATTGAAAAAAGTGCAAAATGAACATTAGATATCTGTTAGATAGATTATTGGAAGAGTAATTTAATTTTCCAGTGCTACATAAATACCCATCATTCACCACCACTACATAGGACCTCATACTGATTCTCAACATTATATCCTGGAATTTGCAAAACATAAGTAAGAGTAAAAAGGCAAAAGAGGAGAATATCCCCATTTTCAAAGAGCCGGCAGTTTACAGACTAACACCAGCCAGATCATTGTAGAGGTTCCATCCTTTAGAAATAGGCATGTCCTTCAGCACCATGAAAAAACATAGTGAAGCTCAAATGGGCTTCACTGCCTCTTTGCTACACCTTGCACTTCACTGCATTAATTTTTTGGGTTTGGTTTTGTTTTCCTAATAATACTGGTATATGGACAATAGGGTCTTTCTGCAGTGGCATAACATAAGGGCATGAAGGAAAGGCTGGGAAATAAGATCAGATGGATGGGCACTAGTGAAAGGTGAGGGTTTGGCAGAGATTTGGAACTAACCAGAACTGCTAGCAATTTTTTGGGAAACCAAAGAATTGGAGCCAGGACCCACACGATTTCATACACTTTCTAGAGAAAAGCTCCTTGCAGAATTTCTATATGAAGTATAATGAATGCAGTGGTGGATTATAGATGGATTTCATGGAAAACGACTTGCAATCCTGTCATATTTTTAACAAACCTTTTTCTTCAAGTATAACTGAACATTCTACAAAGAGCTTCCAGGATGAATAGCCCAATAGAACTCTTACTAACAGGGTTTCAATCAGGCATATATCTAATTAGTTTTCATAAGAAGCTGAGACTCCTTTTTGCTGATGTAATTCAGCAAGTACACCCCAAGACATGCTAATAGCAATGTGTCTCTACATCTCAACAGGTGTGACTACTTTGCCCACAGCAGCAACTGTGCTGACGGGGGGGGTGACAATGTAAAGTAGCCGTATGTTGTGATGTGAACCCTTTCAAACCCAAGGACTTTTGATTTCCAGCCTTGTAATCACTGTAAGTCAAGCTTATTACTTTCCACTACCTCCATAATTAACCTATGTCTGTGAATCTGGGGAAGCTATTCTACCTCATTTTAGGGTGACTGCACGGTTTCTCTTGTTCTGTAGTTGCTGTTCCAATCTCTGCAGGGTCATGAGTGTGCTCAACTGTGGCTTTTCAGTCTTATTCTGGGCTCCCCTGAACTCGCCTTTGGATGGAGATTTGGGGGTGTCATCACGGCTCTTCCAACTGCTGCGGGTTCTCAGCATTTAAAGCCTAGTAGCAATGGATAATTCACCGATTATAATTATCCAAATGATTCAATAGGCACAATGATTAAAAAAATAGCTCTAAATTCTGCATTGTTACAGCCTAAACCAATCAATCAATCAATCAGTCTCAGAGTAAATCCCCCATATTCTTTACACCTTTTGTGACAAAAAGTGAACTAAATCTAGACTTTCTGCAGGAGTGATTGTAGCATCCACTGACTTAAAAAAAAAAAGAACTAGTAACGTTAATTTTGTCCCTAAAAACAATTAGCTCATATTTCAGTCAACCTATTATTCTTTATTGAAAGTGTGAGTAAGCTTTACTGCTAAATGTGTCCAAGAGGGGACACATTCCCCGATGGAAGCTGTAGTGGTTCTGTTGTTGGTGCCAACGCTGTTTGAAAGAGGACAGCAATCTTCTGAAACTTATCCAAGGACAAGACAAGTATATGCAGAGGCAAATAATCAAAGCAATCAAACAGTTCTCCCTGAACAGCTGTCAAGACCACCAATACATACATCCTGTGCCATTGGTTTGTGGTGGTGCGCGTAATATGCATGCACCATAGCAACAAGATATTAATCACCAAACACACACAGGCACATGTTGGGGTAAGTATCTGGTACACACAACAAGCCCCAACGGTACCAGTGCTACCTCCAGCAGCATTTCATAGTTGAATTCATTATGGCTAGGCTTACATTTTCCTTGGAAGTAAGGATCCGAACGTTGGGTCTAGTGTATGAATGCCTGGACATGAAGAATGACTTCTCTTCTAGTTCCATGCCCCTATCTCTTTGTAGTTTTCAGTTAAACACCCTGGGCAAGTTCTTTGCTGGTGAGACACCACTGACTGAAGTGGCATCAGGCCAGCACAGTGTTTGGCACTGCATCCTCAGAGTGATGGCAGGGATTTTCAGAAGAGCTCGAGCGAGAAGGTTAGACACCCAATTCCTCTTGTGTTTAGACACTGTCCTCCTCTTGGCTCATCAGCATCTCTGCAATGCCCACTTACCAGCAACCTGGACTGAATTAACAGACAAGTTAATCTTTCTGTTTGGGCAGTTTGTTTTATTTATCTAGATTTTTCTTTGGGGATGACACACCAGTAAAGTGCACCTTTACCAACCCGAGTACCAGGCCCAGCATGCTGAAGAGATAGGCACACATTTTCAGTGATAAAGGTGATTCACCACTTAAAGACACATATTCTGTCTCTTGCTGGTGTCTTTAAACTGGGGCTGTGTGTCCTCCATCCACGTGCATGGTACTTTGCTCAGGTTTTGGGGCTCAGACCAGTCCAGGGGAATTTGATGGTTGGGATACATAGTCCAGTGTATGGAGTCTTTTCTGGCCTGGTTATTGCACTGAGACAGCTACTATTTGCAAAAGAAACATACATCTCTACATAGAAACACTTGGCCATAGGAATATTGGTCAAGGCTGGAAGTACATGCTGCAAGGTTGTGACCAGCTTTGCCCATAAAGAGGTTAAAGTACTAATTTACTGTGAATTTCTGGTGCTCTGGAACTTTTACATGATGTTAAGATGCTGTTGGTGTCAGGGCCTCATAGGCATTGGAGGATAAGCATTCAGTGTAACTGGTAATCTTCATTAGGGCACTGGAAAACAATCGTTTCTTCCTGGGGGTAATGAGTATTTATATAGCAGAGATACAGATGGTATTCATGGGTTTATCTGTGGAAAATACACCAAAGACAGACATTCATGTTTAAAGCGCAAGTGATAAGGAACACATGAAGGCATCACACAAAGTAGGTCAGATGCAAAAGAACTCCCTATGAAACTGGAGAAGGGAATGTAGGCAAGCGGGATATTGTTATCTGGACTGGAATTTAATCAAGACTTAACTATGAGGTGATGTGGTACTTCAGTGGTGGGATCACTGCCTCAACAAAACTATACTAGATTCTGCCTGTCTTCTCACAGATGTCAGGTGTGCACTTGTATAACTTGTCCAACCTCAACAGAGCTGAACCTGATGTACACAAGGACACTCATATTCAGATTTCCCAGCTCTCCCCCTTCTCTTCCCCTCAAGGTCTTTCTGCTTATGTCATGTGGAATGGCAGAAGAAAGAAGACTTTGAAATGGAAAATCAGAGGATACCGCAGGCCACACTGAAGAAGAGCTGGCAAAGCATAGGACCAGGATAGCAGAGTGGTAAGGGTTAGGGCTCAGGTACATTGGTAGGCTTGTGTGGTGTGTCGGGTTTGGAGCTGCAGAGAGATCTGCAAGCCAAGAATAATGAATACTGGCAGAGCTCCGCATGAGTAACAAACGGCTTATCCTGCCTAGGCTAATGACAAAATGTTACAAACTGGCATTTTTAAAATAAATACCTTTTTTTTTTAAGGAAAAAAAAAAGATTAAAGCAACCGCTGTAGCTAAACACCCTGTTTTGCTCTGATAAAATGCCAGAATTATATGCCTTCTACTGTGTAACAAGGTTCTTCGTGTGGGTGTAGCAGCCCCTCCCCATACCTAGCGGATACATTCTAGGGAATTTTTACAAGTGTGAGTATTGCCTCTTGTAAGGTCACTGAGTAAAAAAAGTTAAATATGTTGTGTGAAGAAAACGCATGTCTTGTGTGTTTCCATGAGAGCACCGCAAAACAGTCCCACAAAAAGTTTATTATCACTGTTATGTGCACAGCAGTGACCTCCCATACATAAGTATTTTGCAAAATGTTGGGCTTCTGCCCTGCCATGCCCACTTGTCAAGCTCATGCTTGTAATTTCAAAATGAAGGACTCAATGTAAATGCGAGTCACTGGTTTACAAGATACGTCCATCACTCAGTCAGCAGGTAGAGACTCAGCAGTGCTCTCCACCCTGATTGCTCAGGGTCTACAGCTTGCTGCCATTCCACTGCCACGGGACTGCTGTCTCTTTAGCTCCTAATTGCACAGACATAGAGTCATAGAGTCATTATGGCTGGAAGAGACCTTTAAGATCATGAAGTCCAACTGTTAACCTAGCACTGCCAAGTTACTACTAAACCATATCCCTCTGCACTACATCTACACAGCTTTTAAATACCTCCAGTGATGGAAACTCAATCACTTCCCTGGGCAGCCTGTTCCAGTGCTTGACAACTCTTACAGTGAAGAATTATTTCCTAATAACCAATCTAAACCTCCCCTGGTACAACTTGAGACCATTTCCTCTTGTTCTATCACCTATTACTTGGGAAAAGAGACTAACCCCTACCTCGCTACAACATCCTTTCAGGTACCCGCCTGCAGAGACAGCCCTGCTGATAGATGAATCTCCGTTTTTCCCTGCTCCTGCTCCCACTTGCCTGTTGTTTGACACAACACTCATTTTCTACCCAGGCTTCCCATTATTGAGTGCCTGGTTATGCTTGGACATACTGAGACCCACAGGCAGCCTGAAAGGTCTTGCTGTCTCAAGAGATGTCAAGCTTGATCTAGTGACGGTACGGGCTTGTTGTCTCAAGAGATATCAAACTTGATCTGGGTATGGTTTTCCAGGTGCAAGGCATGTATTACCAAAGCCCCCAAGCACATCTCCGCCACAACAATATCTCTTGGCTTTGCAGGGCAATGCACAGCAACTGGCCGTGAGGTTACATTTGCACTTGGGAGAGCAGGGGAAGGCCTTCAAGGGACCGGCAGTCTCTGTGGTTGCGGGTCAGCCATGCTCTGAGCCCTGGCACAGAGGTGACAGCAGACCTATGATGCTCCTTGAGACACTAACTTGTTTCTGCAGCAGGAACACGGTCTGTGGACCATGAGGTATTTTCCTACACCAAATTTACTTGCTCATTGGCCCTACCCGACTGCACGGCTCAGCTGTCACTGCCACCTCCAGCACCAGCCCCAGGGCTGGGACCGGGGATGCCCAGCGGGGCTTCGGGGCGGGCGGGCGGCGCAACCCGGCAGCCCCCCGGCGAGTGCTGGTCGTCTTCTGTAACCCCGCCGCGACTGCTCAGCACCCCAGCAGCCGCTCCAGGTGCCGCCGGCCCGGGGACGCTGCCCGCCACCCGCCGAGCCGCCGGCAGCACCTCGCCGCCCGGGGCAAACCTGCACCACCCGCCTCACGCCCGGCCGCGGGGCGGGGCGGGGCGGAGGGTCCTGCCCGTTAGCCATTGGCTACGACCGGTAGCGGCCGCGCTGCGATAGGCAGGCGCCGCAGTCAGTGCCGCCCGGCCCCGCCCCACCGCGGCTTTATAACGGGCATCCCCATGGCCGAGGCGGGTAACCTGCTGCAGCGGGAGGGGGCAGAGCCGGCCCGGGGCATCGCGCGCTGCCTGCCAACGGACACGCCGCCGCCGGGCTGAGGGGCGGCCGCCCGGGAGAGCCGCCTCCGGTGGCCGCAGAACCCCGTCGTCCCACCGCTGCCGGCCGTCCCGAGGGAGGATGGTGCCGCGGGCCTGTCGCAGCGCGGGCGCTCGCCCGTTCCTGCTGGCGCTACTGCTGGTGCATCTGCCTCAGGGTCGCGGCCACCGAGCCACGGGGCCCCGGGTAAGTGAGCCGGCTGAGCGGGGCTGCCTTTCCGCCGCTCGCCCCGCCGCGGCAGGTTGCCCGGCCCGTCGCCTCCGCGCCCTGTCAGCGCCGCAGGTGAAGCTCCGGCGCTCGCCGACGCCGAGCCCCGGCCCCCGGGCCGGCTCCCCGCGGGCGCAGACCCTCGCCGGGGCCTCCCCGCTCATTAAAAGCCCTGTACCGGCTGAAGGCGGGGAGCGTGTATATCGATATTAACTTGTTGGTATTTATTGTAGGGGGTGGGAAAGAAAAAGTAGAGAGGGGGGCAGGTAGGCAGGCTGTATTTTTATATTGCTTGTCTTGTGTTTAATGTAGCCCCTGTTCCCTGTACATCGCTTTAGGACTTTTTTTTTTTTTTAATGTTCCCAAGTAGGGATTAAATGAATCCCTGCAATAAAGCTAGATGCCTCCAGCCCAGACTTCTCCCTGTAGGAGTCTAGCTCTGTTTTTTTAATTTGACAATGTTTGACTCTTACTGGGGCTGTTAATTTCACTTACCAAACTATTACATTGCTCTGGGGGAGAACCCAACATCTTTTCTAAATATGGTCCTCCCAGTGAGCTAATGTTACCACTGCAGCACCACTATGGAGTAGCATGAGAGCTTTTAATTACGAAGCTGCAAAACAGTAGCTGTTCTTCAGCCAATGCTGCAATAAAAGCACAGCTCTGGGTGAGTGGAAAAAACTTGATCTCTCTGCAGGCGCGTTGGATGCATTGGCTGTGTGCATTCTTGACCCATCAGTCTGAAATCCTATGAAATGTAGTACCTAATTAACTTACATCATGGTTAGGCAAGAGCAGGAGCCTTTGGAATCCCTGCTCAGCCAAAGTGTAACAATAAGGGACTTTAGTGTAATGTTCTAGTTTTTTAATAGAAACGTTGTTTGACATGATGGCTAGTAAATGCCAGAGTTATGGAAAGTGTACTGGCTGCACTGGTATCTGTGTGTTCAGCTGTGCTGCGTAGCCTCTTTTACGTCCAGATGTGTAACAGCAATGGTTAGAATGTGGCAGATCAGAACTAGCGAGTGCCATAAATGCTCAGAGACCTGTTTTAAAGGATGGGGAAACACAGAGGTGCTTATGCATATATCTGTTACCCAATATCAATCATAAACCTCAAAACTGGAGTAGTGCCAAATAAAGAGGAGCTTTGAGATGATAACTAGGAGTCTGGCTGGATGACTAGGGCTGTTCATCAGCACTGGTATCCAAATGCTTTAATGAAGAGCAATTGAAACAAAGAACAAAATAAAAAAGCCCCACGGGAGCACATAATTGCACAGTGAGCCTGTCTATCAATTTCCATATATGCCACTTTTATATACTGTACTTTACAAGGCAGTTTAATGGCTCGCTATGCTGCGTCGTCTTTGGAATGGGAGCTACTTCTGAAGAGTGGAAAACCAAATACAAAGGACTACTGATTTACTTTTTGCTTGAAGTAAGTGAACTGATGTTACTGTTTCTCTGACTTTGGTATTTCCCCCTTCAGGACTAGGGGGGAGAATGTCATCTGTGACACCGGTGTCTACAGATCTGTAGAAAGATGTGCCTTAAAGCTTTAACTTGTTAAAGTTTTAGCTTATGAGCCCTTAAATAGAAGGCTGTGAACTTCCAGGACGCGTAACTCATGAAGCCTGTCTTCTCACCCTTCTAAGTGTCATGTTGAAGTGCATGTGAAGGTGGGGAGTTTGGTTTGCTCGTTTGCAATTGTGTTGATCAATATGACAAGCCCCTGAGCTTCATCTTTTCTAGTGACTGGACACTGCCAGTAAAGTTGTCATTAGTGTAAAGGTGCCATACTCTAGATTGCAGTGTACACAAGAAAATTCCTTATTATGAATTTTTTAATTATTTCCAAGTTATACCTATGTTTGTTATGCGAACTTGTGATCTAGAGTGTGTTTCTGTCAGGAACCCTCCCTGAATGCGGGGTGGTAGTAGGATGTCAGTGTTGTGGTTCTGAGGTCTGATCCTGTAGGTGTTTAGTTGCTAGGTGTAACATTTATCCTTTCACACTTTCTTTTCTGTATGGCAAGCACTAGAGCTACAGTATTTGCAAGCTGAAATGGTTTTAAAGGTGAACAACTGCTTTTAATCCTACTCAATAAGTTTAAATGAGAAGTGGCTTGAAGCAAGTTCTTGATCTTTCTCCTGGCATTCCCTTCTTACTACTGTAGTGCTGCTGCTAAGTTATGCAGCTGTTGCTACTGTTTGCAGAAAATGATGGAAAACTAAGGGTATTGAAGAGAAATAGGTATATCTGCATCGCTTGTGCCAATAAGGGATGAAAATTTTGGATGGGGTGAGTTGAAGATTACTTGCATACTAAGGTAAATTACAAGTGCAGCTGGTATCTGCTGGCCTGCTGAGGTACTTCTGGCTCTCAAAAGATGTTGTACAAAACTTGGTTTCTTTTTCAGTAAAACTACGAGCAATGATATGAATCCCTTAGACTTGGAAGTGTCAGTGATCTATAGGAAATACCTGGCTTTTGTACATGTGCTGTGACCCACTGAGAATTGATAACTGTCCCAAGTGAAGCCCCATAGGAAGTCTAGTATCTTGGGTGTCCTAGAAACAACTTGGAAGCCCAATGCTGCTGTCTCACCTGTTGTGTTGCTTGGCAGAATCTTGCTGTGTTACAGTATTGCTTTGTCACGTCTACTCTTGTAGATATAAAGACTACTGTGGAAGTGATCAACTGACTGTACTGGAAAAATGTCTGTCTTCTGGGAAAAGATAATCAGGCTTTACTTTATATTCATAATGTCTTCCTGTGTGCCTCTTTCTCTTTGGTATGAGATCTGGAGTTGTGTGATGAGCCAGGTCTTGCTCTTTCCCCTCCTTGATACCACAGTGATAGATGAGGAGCTTGACTGGGCTGGCTCTGGCACCTTCTATGGTGTGATGCATTTCAGCAGTACTCTTTCATAGCAAATTATATAGATTGTGCCACTAAGCTCTGTTTTCCCCCATCTGGACAATAAATCGTGACCTCTGTCTTTCTAGTTCAGAAAGATAGATCTATGTAGCCCCCCTGCTTTTTGAGTATAATTATGAACTCACTCCACTTATGGCAGAGAACTGTTGGTGGCAGTAATGACAAAAAATAGCACAGGAGAAGGGTGGGTGCTTGCAGAACGAGCAGAATGTGACTGCAGCAGTCAAGAGCTGTCCTAGGAACAGGCTTGAATTTCTGGAAGACTGGGGATCTGTACCATGCAGTGACTGCAGAGGAGTAAGAAGTGGGAGGGGAGGGCAGGGCAATCACTACAATTTTTTTCCTTAGTTTCACATATGGCAATGTGCCACATCCCTCCTTGAAAGGCATGCTCATTGGAGATGGGGGGGAACCTTCCAGTTCAATGCTGTTGCAACAGGAAGGTACTAGATAGTAAAACTATGAAGATATCCACAGGTTCCAATGCATAAACTGGAGTGCTACAGAGCAATGGGAGTTCCCTGCTCTAGCTGCTGGTTAGAACCAAAAATAAGAGCCTTGATAAAAAGTGCAGAAAATGCTCCTGCAGCTTTGCCATTCCGTCTGGAGGAGCAAGAAGCATCGCAGACTGTGCCAAGGAGCTTGTGTTCTGCTGTGTGCTCTTACTGCAGCCTTGTTGGGAGAGTTCCATGAGGCATGTGTCTACACATGCTTTACTAAAATGAGGGAGACTGGGTTCTTTGTGGTGGGAAAAAAATTAGAAAAGGATATATAATAAAAATATTCTATGATAAATACAAAGCAGAGGGCTCCATATGAAGGAAATCTGGAATAGAAGAGTGAAACTTAGGTTTTCTGTATTTTATTTCTTGGTTTGGGCTTAAACATCACTCTGCATTGCAAAGGTCTGTGCTAATAAGTAACAACTGAAGCACTTCAATAGTTTAGATTTCCTTATTGTTGGAGAGACTCATTTTAGTGAAGGAATAAGTACCAAGTAGCAAGTCTTGAGAAAAAGCTTTCCCTGACAGGGCAGATATGTTAATCTATGGCAAACAGATTTTGGTTACAAATGCTGTTTTGGTTGGGTGAGAGATGTTCTTGCCTAAGTGGAAGCGCTGATTGTATATACAGCTATACTAATTACTTCTTCTATCTAGACCTTTAATATTAGACAATTGAGTTTCCTGATGTGTACCAAAGAACCTGATTTGACTTGCTTTGTATCTGTTACGTAGCTGTGTGAGGAACCAGATTAATTCTTCTGTGAAGAAGCATTGGAACATGTTTTAATAAATAAGCATTGGAACATCAAGTCCTGTTGTAAACAGGAAAACACTCTAGGATCCAACTTCTTGTGTTGTAGTCTTAAAGTTGGTGTTTTAACTGCCTGAGCTTCTGAGTTGGCTATGAAAATATTTCACTCATGTTAATAACCTCTGCTGCTAATGAAAGATTTCTGGCCACCAAAAGTTTTATACAGAAAAAAGAAGCTGTAGCTGGTGGAACACCTGCAATGATAACCTCTTGGACAAGTTTTCAAGTTTCTAGCACTAGTCATGTGCTAAGGTAATCTTCACTGCCATCAGTGCAGAGCAGATGCTGCCTTGGCTTCTTTCATTTCCAGATAGCCTGAAGCAATTGGTAAGATGACTGTAAACCTCATTTCAGTGGTATAGTAGCTCTGAAATATTAACACTGCTGTTTAAATATCTTAGATGTTCTTATCCTACCATCTCAAACTAATTGTGACATTACTATGTCAAAAAACCCCCAAACAAACAAAACTCATTTGTCTCCTACTTGGCTGCTGAATCCCCAGTTCTGGGGTTGGCACATCTGACAGTGCAGTTAAGTGTTACACAATAAACTCTGTGCTTACATTAAAAGCTGAACATGGAGGCAATACAGGTGAAACTGAAGCTCATCCCTGAAGGCTGCTGTGCTGACTATCATACTTAGTCTCCTGTGTGATGGTGTGGTGGCTTTCTGTTGGAGCCCCCAGGCAGCTGCCAGCCAGGGAGACTTTGTGGCACAGCAGACCTTGAGCCAAGCTTGGTGTGCAGTGGTGGTAGTTCACTGCTCTGTCATCAAGTGAAATTCTGGCAGAGAAGTGGGTGTTGTAACTTATGATTTGAACTATGAACCTTACTTTTTTTGTGTTACCAGCTTAACTACTGTTGTTGCATTAGTAGGACTTTAAGCTTCCTATGCTTGTTTGCAAGAAGCTCTTCCACTTGTGAAGTTCTTGTCCCAGCACTGAAGGCTGCCATTGCTGTGGGTAAATTGCTTCTGTGCTGGAGCTTTCTGGGTAAGTTTTGAGGTCAGTGTGAGATGTTCGCTTACATAGAGAAATTACCAGGATGTGATGAATGTGATGTATAACTTTGCCTCTTCTGACTGGCTCTCATGAGCAGTTAAGGCTTGTGTTCAGCATTTTAGCATCTTACATGCAAGCCCTGTGAAGCTTTCTGTGTGTGGTGGCTTTACTGCCTGTAGGTATGAATAAGGAGTATTCCTGTATTGAAATCCTTCTTGTGATGACTGAGAATGCAACTCTGCCCTCTTTTTTTTTATTTTTTTTTTTCCTTGGGAGGCATTGTAACTGTAGGAGAGTAACCACAGGAAAGCGAAGCTAGTCACACCAGAGTGTAAAGCTTGCACTCAGGGCAGTGAAAACAACCACCCACCATACAAAGGAGCTCTTTGTGTGTGACCTCGTGTAGGCTATCGGCAGCTCTTCAGTCTGAGAGCACTCTGCTCCCTCAGGATGAGGTCTTAGCTTGAAATCAGGCTTATGGTTCCTGTCTGGTTGGTTTTTGTCCTTGTCACAGTAGCCTCCTGATGCAACTTAGACTCCTGTGGGATGCTGCAGTAACACTGTAGATAGTGTTAGCAGCGTTCATGAACATTAGAGAAGAATCATCTGCTCATTTGTGAGGAAAACATTGCTTTATGTAGTGGGCCTGCCCACTTACAAATGCTATTCCTTATGAAATTGAGACAAATATGGCTGTCTTGTACAGGAACTGCTCTGAAGGAAGCCTGTGCTGCCTGCCTGTGCTGCCTGAGTAAAAGGACTACATGCTGGAAGCACAGTCCCTACAGTGTGTGGAGGGGTGATGGAGCAAACAGTCTTTGGCTCATGAAGACTAGAACAGATTTGTTCTAGTCTGTGTGACCCTTCTAGGGTAGCCTTAAGACTGGCTTGGGCCTGACTGGATGATGCTAAGCAGAGTGGAAGAACCTGGAGTAACAGCCTTGGTGGAAGGCTGGCTTGCCAGAGAAGCCACCATGAGAAACATCTGGGCCTAGAAGCCCCTGTAAACCTCCAACTGTACTGTCGAACTCTTCCTCGGCAGTCTCCCAGCTGTAGCTTGCTTGGGAGGACATGCCTGCATGTTGGGTTTGTGTGTTTTTTGCCTCCCACTGGCTTGAGGCTGAGCCAACTGCTTTTGAAGGCCCACTGACAGGTGTTCTCATTTGGAGTGGCACGTAGCTATAGTAGGGAAGTGAGTGGTAGGTGTGAAATGAGAGCAAACTTAGACCTTGAGGGGAAGCACCTGTGCCTAGAGATGGGAAAATAGCACTAGTTTCTATAGGAACAGAGGCTGCATCATTAAAGGTTGGCTCAGGCTTTTGTCAAGTAGAGTCTGGCAGCAAAGCCTAGACAAGCTACCCACCAGTGCTGCTGGCAGACTTCTCCATGCAGGTGGAGGAAACTATACAGAAACCAGTGTGTGTAGGCAGACAACTTGCTCTGCCGTGGGCACCCAGACTCTTTTCCTGGGATGGAGCTCTGAAGGAGCAACTACTGTCTCTGGATGAAGGACATGAATACATGTGAGCACGACAGTACTACCACAGAGTACCCCATTGCTCACTACTTGAGTATTGAGACCCAGACTATACGCTGTGGTTCTGTAAACTGGCTTGCCTTGTCCAAAACATCCTGACTTGGAGTAGCTAAGGTGAAAGAAGCAGACTGTTTGCATGCAACGCTTTTTCTGTGCAAGGCATAGTCAAACTCTATTGCGACTGGCTCAGTAGGCTACATGGCAGCCCATGTCAGTCTAAAGTTAAACTAGATCCACTGCTGGAAAAGCACTGACCTAACATTTTTCTCTACTCTGAGTCCTATGGCAAAGGCAAAGAAGTTAATTTCACTCTTTTCAGAGTGGAAGAAGCCTGCTGCTCTGTACCACTGAGGCATTTGATTAAAGCCGGGGTTGAGAGTGTGGTAAAAGGGAGGGATTTCTCATGGATGAGCTTCTGATAGAAAGAATCATAGGAAAATGAAAGGAAGGTGCATAGGAGTAAAGAAGATGGGGAAGTAGGACAGATGAAATAACTTGCTTTTCTGAGGTTTTTCTTGGCCACTGATCCAGTTAATGATAGTTGGAATCATATCCAGAGGGAAGTGCTGATCCTCAAATAGGCAGGAGAGGTTCCAAGCACTTAGTGGGCAGATTCTGTTTCAGAGTTTCTCTTGGCTACCAGTCCTCTGTTGCCATTAGCTGGGTCACAGACTAAAGGAATGTGGAAAATGTGTCCATCCCTGTTCTCTTCCTTGTTTCATGACTGAGATCAATTGCTTGAATTGAATGGGGAAGCCATACTTGGCCTTCTGATGAGAAAAGTCCAATAACTTAGCTACTATACTTAGGCTTGCTGTGGTGCATGGAATAGTGCTTGTTCTTGTAGAATTCCAAAGTACTGGGGGAAGAACACTTTTTTTCTTGGTTATACAGAGAACCTGAAATGTGAGATGAACTGATCCTTAGTAATGCTAATAAATTAGTGCTTGACACTCCAGCAAATTAAAACAATCCAATTATAGTCTTAATGTAAAGGTAACTATCTTATGTTTTACAGCCACCATGAAACTGAGTGGCCTTATGGCTGCTTCTTGGGCCTGCAGAAGCATCAGTGTGGCTACCTCTGGTACAGAGGGGGAGTGAAACAGGAATCAAACAAATGATGAAGCATCTTCAGGTGAAAACACCTGGTAAAGGTAGTGGTATCCTTTAATGTACTACAGGGATATATGCCTAGGAAAGGTGTCCAGATGTACACTATCTCTAGATCTTGCTTCTGTGTATACCAGATGCACACTAGTCTGAAGCAGGTCAGATGATAATCTTTTGTTGCAGCATAGAATCCCTTGAGTAGTATGAAGATTAAAGAGCCTACTCTAGGTGGTACATCAAACCATTTCCCTTCACATTTCTTTGAAGTGGATTTACATGCAGTCTACACTTAGGCTTAAACAAATACTTGATGGAATGAGGTGCAAGTTAAGAACTAAAAAGCCAAAAGCTTTTGGGTATAATTCCTAAGTGGAGAATATTAAATGAGTTGGAGTTTGTGGATACTGGCCAGATAAAGGGGTTTGTCTGAGCCAAGCTATTTCTGATTTGGGTCTAGTTACCATACAGAATGGTGGTATCTCTTTTGGCTTTTGCCTGGAGATTTTTCATTTGGCTTATTCCCTAGGTCTTAAAAGTGAGCAGGCAAGTGTTACAAAAGTAGATAAGCTGTGTGCAAAAGTAGCTTTTACAAATGTGTATGTATCTGGAATCCTAGAGGATAATCTGCTCTAAAACTCACTTTTCCCTTAAATTTTGATCATGTGTGCATTTCTCAGTCTTAGTAGAAGCAAAATACCTCTAAGATAGAAGTCCATAAAAGAGTGGTATGTATAAAATGAGCAGGGCATCTGAAATAATCACAAAAAGTAAGGTAGATGGAGAAATCTATCCTGCTAGAGCTTTACCTTAGGCTACTTTAAGTGCACTGCACATGTGTACAAGTCTATGGGCTTATTAACATTGAGAATGATGCTTTTGGCTGCTATACCTAATGGTCTCATGTTATTACAGAATACCAGAATATGGGGCTGGAAGGGACCTCTGGAGATCAAGTAGTCCAACCCCCCTGCCAAAGCAGGTCCTCCTGGAGCAGGTTGCACAGGAACTTGTCCAGGTGGATTTTGAATGTCTCCAGGCATGGAGACTCCACTGCCTCGCTGGGCAGTCTGTTCCAGTGCTCTGGCACCCTCGAAGTGAAGACATTCCTTGTGATGTTTAGATGGAACTTCTTATGTCAAAGCTTGTGCCCATTTCTTCTTGTATTCTCACTTAGCACTGCTGAGAAAAGACTGGCCTCTTCCTCTTGCCACCCACCATTTAAGTATTTGTAGGTGGTGTTCAGATTTCACCCCCCCCTCCCACCCAGGTCTTCTCTTCTCCAGACTAAAAAGACCCAACTCCCTCAGCCTCTCCACCCAAGAGATGCTCCAGGCCCCTAAACATCTTTGTGGTTGTCTGCTGTACACTCTCTGCTAGTTCCTTGCCCTTCCTGAACTGGAGGGCCCAGAACTGGACACAGTATTCCAGATGGGGCCTCACCAGNGTGCCCATTTCTTCTTGTATTCTCACTTAGCACTGCTGAGAAAAGACTGGCCTCTTCCTCTTGCCACCCACCATTTAAGTATTTGTAGGTGGTGTTCAGATTTCACCCCCCCCTCCCACCCAGGTCTTCTCTTCTCCAGACTAAAAAGACCCAACTCCCTCAGCCTCTCCACCCAAGAGATGCTCCAGGCCCCTAAACATCTTTGTGGTTGTCTGCTGTACACTCTCTGCTAGTTCCTTGCCCTTCCTGAACTGGAGGGCCCAGAACTGGACACAGTATTCCAGATGGGGCCTCACCAGTGTGGAGTAGAGGGGGAGGATAACCTCCTTCAACCTGCTGGTCACACTCTTCCTGATGCACCCCAGGATGCCATTGGTTTTCTTGGCCACAAGGGCACATTGCTGGATTACGGTCATCCTGTTGTGCACCAGGACTCCCAGGTCCTTTTTTCCTCAGAGCTGTTCTCCAGCAGGTCAGCCCCAACCTGTACTTGGTGTGTTATTCCTTCACAATTCAAATATTCTAGAGATGCTGTCCTGCAGCTTTATAGGTAAAATCTAAAGTGATGGCAAAGTAGATACTGCTTACATGAATAGGTAATATCTAATGGTAGAAGAAGGTATTTCAGGGGTGGCCATGCTACCTAACAAGTGGCTAATGGTGTCTACAAGGGGCTAAACATTGAAGGAATTCGCTATGATTTTTTGTCAGGGTTGCTACCAGCATTCCTCTGTTGCTGTCAGTGTCTATAGGTTATCTTTCCTCCTTTACTATTATACTGTTTACTATTATATTATTTACTATTGGTACTGCCAGTATTTTTAGGTGCAGGAAGAATCATACTCTTAGGTGCAGGACTGAAAGTCAAAGCTGTCCTCCATACGCTTTAGCTTGTTACATGCTCTCTAGAGCCAGCAATGTTTTGCCTCAAGGCAGGATGTTCTCTTGGTGGCAGTAACTGGTCTTGCACTCACTTTACCCAGTTTAAGCTTGAACTGTAGAAAGAGGAGTAGCTGCAATTTCTACAGACGTTTACAAAATGGACATAGACATACTTTGCTGGTGATAGAGTATTAATGATGGTTGAACCCATTGTTTGGAAGCATGTTAGCCCAAATTTTTTTTTTGGATGCTCATCTTCAGGAGCTTTCATGGAGCTGAACATTCTCTTCACAGTGAACTCAAAGTACTTTATGCTCCTCTTTGGTGGTGGTTTTCTTGTTTTTAAAATTAAGGACTCTTGCACTGAGGCAGGCTAGGTGGCTCCAAAACAGTCTGGATGTTACTGGCTGTAACTGTTGAAGGCTTAAGTTTTCCAAGGCTGCCAGATCTTGTAACCTCCTCACTTTCCCTGGACTAACAAGTGGGTTAGTGGAGAAAAATATCTGTATTCTGCTGGACTGACCTAAGCTTTCGCCTAAGCTACTGCCCTTCTTAAAACTTCAAGAGTTGTTAAAATCTAACTGCAGAAGCTCCTGAACTTCACAGCTCATCTGTCAGTTACGCATACCCTGAAAAAAATCAGGATTACATTTAAGGTGGCTGATGGAGTTTTATATAACTAGTCAAGTTAAACTTCTGCCATGTTATCTTTAGTATAGATGCCTCTTGAGGGTGAATAGGATGGGGAATTGTAAGCAATCAGTGTGAAACTTGGGCTGTTGTGCTCTTGTCTTTGTCCTCAGTTGTTAGTGAGACTGTTGTTCACAATAAAAGTCCTGAAATTTAGATAACTAAAAGAGTTCTAAACTAGCTGCATTTGGAACAGAAAGATGTTGAGCTTTTCTTTCCCATAAAAGAAAGTGTTTCTTTACCTGAAGCACTTGGCAGCAGTATTGGAACTGAAGCTGGCTGTTGCTCATCAACATAC
The DNA here is from genome assembly GCA_013400055.1 of Nycticryphes semicollaris. NCBI lineage: Eukaryota > Metazoa > Chordata > Aves > Charadriiformes > Rostratulidae > Nycticryphes > Nycticryphes semicollaris. Next base: position 384,364 of record VXBJ01007131.1, read on the forward strand.
TGTATTGTATGGTTTGCAGACTTCTGCTCTGGATGTAAAAACACCCATAGGACAAATCACCTTAACTCATCTGCTCTGTTCTGTAAAATCTGTCAGTGCATAAACAGCTATAATGTGTAGTTATATTAGCTTTCATCCTACAAAGATGAAGCTGTACTGGTTCATGTTATATGGTTCTTGCATGAAAGTATCTTAAAAAAAGTCAACTTCCAAACTGAGTTTTGTCTGTGGAGTTAAATTCAGAAAAACTCAGTATGTTTTTCTAAAACACTATGGTTTTTGGTGCTGAAACTGGAACTAAGGGGGAAGAAAAAAAATCTACTAACTTGAATAAATGTGAGCATTCTTAAAACCTGCCCTTCATATTTGGAATTGACCCAATTGTATGATAAGTACATTTTGAGCCCGAAGATCTGACTCTGATCTAGCTTGAATAGCTGGTGTGTGTCAGTAGTAAACTAAGTTTTTGGGGTTTTTTTTCTAAGCTTCTTGCTGGATCTCTAAGAATTTACCTAAAAGGGTCTAAGATTTGCTTTTAGGTCTTCTGTCTTAAAGACAAACTAAAAGCAAAACTTCCACAATTGCTTCACATAACCCAGGAACTTACCCCAGAAGTCCCAGAATAGATGGGAGCAATTCAGTAGGAAAATCTCATGCAATTTTTAAAGAAGGATTTGATTTTCAGTTGAGACCTTAAAAACAAGCAACATCTGTGCTGTTGAACCAATGACAGTCCCAAATAGAACATCTAAGTTCAGCTGTCAGTAGGCTTTTCTCTGTAGCAAAGACTGTTGAATTCCAAAAGTGTATCTGTGATTTCCTCTGCCCCATCTTAAAGAAAAGGTAGGTATCTTATTACAGTAACTGTCCTTCCTGTTAAACTCTATCTTCTCCTGTGTCCTGTGCAACTCTTAGTTCATCACTTCTTTTATTAAGAAAACTTTCACATCTGACATTCAGTGGGAAGCCTCCATTACAACTACTTCCAAGTTAATCTGTCCATTGGTATTGTCTCTTTAAGAATAGCTATAGATGAAAGGCTTCTGACTGGATCTTTTCTTATGCTGAGACTCTTGTCAAACTCTGCTCCACACCCTCCAAGGTGCAGTGCTCTGTGTGTATCCCTTCAGGTAAGGCAAGGACAATGGGAGGACGGTTCTGAACTTGGTAGTTCCTGCTGAAGCCTTCCTCCTTGCAAAGGTGAATCCAACTTCAGGTATTAATGCTTTTCTTTGGGAATCACTGGTGTAAGTAAATCAAGTTAAACTGCACATTGTTTTCCACCTGACGCTCTTTCCTTCAGTCTGTTCAGCTTTGATAAACTATTCATAGGTGTAGAGGTGTAACAAACCTTTCAGTGCAATGATGAAGTGCAGCATGTCAGAACAAAAGCTAAAGATGACTTTCACTTCTCTTTCCTTGTCTTCACCATGCATGAAACCATGGAGAATAGAAGCATTTGTATTCAGGAACTGCCAGAAGGCTGATGGTAGACCTGATGAGGTCACCTCAGATTAAGAGGACAAAATAGTGTTATCTTTGGCTTGACTCTGGTTAGTATTTATTAGAAAGCAAACCCAGGGATTACTGCAAACAACTTAAGACAAGCATGTCAGCTCTTTACTGGATGGCAGACTGTTCATGCCATTTCCTAAGGCAACCAATTAGGATCAAGTGAGAAGAGATAATCTTGTTAAATCTCATGCCAATGTTCAGATGGTTAAAGCCATACTTATCTAAAATTGCTTTAGTAGGACTTGCTAGTGGCTTTTCTTACATTAGCATTTGCTAGTGAAAAAATACAAGACTCCTGGCATCTGTTTTATTAAGTGATTGACACCAGTGCTAGGCATTGTTTATACAAAGCATCTGAATGAAGTCACTACTAGATTCAACAAGATAGTAACTGAAGACAGCATTTATAAATGCTGACACTGACGAAGCTTGCTTAGTTAATGCCCGGTACTAAACTGCAATCAAGATTTGATGGCTCTGAATAGAAGAAACATCTTAAAATAGGCATGGGACAGGGTATGAAAGGGAATCTCTTTCACAAGAAATAGGGAGTACTTTCTTCTCCCTTATTTTCCAGCTCTGTTCCTTATTTTTGCTGATAAAGTAGTTGCTGGGTTACAATATCAACTCCTGAACTAAAACTCCTGTCAGACTGTCTGGCTTGTTACTCATCTTGACCATTTGGCTGGGAGCTCCAGATCCCTGAAGTAAAGAGAAAGCACCAGAAGTTTCCTGTTACTGTAGGGACAGACATGCCTCTGTCCTAGGTATTTTGTGGGCAGGAAGCTGATGGTACCCAGTGGCATCTTGTTCTCGGGTAATGATGGTCAGAATGTACAGCTGGCTCTTGGGAATCTTCCCAGATGTATTTATTATAGGGAAACATCTATGTTAAATCCAGTGGTGTATGCGGAGGCTGCTCAGCTTGAATGGTTTCAGTTGGACCTACTGCTTTCAGTGAGCTTGACTTTGTAGGAAGCTTCTCTTTAATTGTGATTTCCCCTTGGGGAGAAGTCTTTGTGGAAACTGAATAAGACTATAAAGTCATCCCACTTTAAAACTGAAATGGCAGTGATTCAACAAGCACTACAAGCTACTAAAGAGGCAATTGTGGAGGGCTGAATAAATAACTGGCTAGTCTCTATCTTAGTTGAAGCTTGGAATCCACTGTAGTAATTGTGCTATAAACTCTTAGGCAGGAAAAGAAAAGCAAAAGGCAGATATTTCTGCATAAGTCTGAAAGGCCAGCAGTTCTTCTGGAAAGACAGGACAGCTCAGAACCTCTGACTTGGTGTCAGTCAATGTGACAAGATTAAACTGAACTGTAATTAATAATTGCATTCACTTCATTCACCATTCATTCCCTTGGTTGATTTATTTGCTGGATTACCCACTTACGCCAGGGAAAGCTTCCTTTCTAGATTTCAAACTATTTTATTTCTTAGCCTGCACTTATGCTACAGTCACCTCTAATGACAAGCGAGATAGTACTAAGTTGTGCATAGGACAAAATGGCATGGGTAGCTCTTAGCTGAAGTATGAAGATGGCGCCCAGAATTTGTAAACTGGAAAGGCTTCTGCTTTTCTCCTTGCTAGTGTGGTTGGTTGACCTTCCCTAGCTGCCAGACCCCTCCTTGCTTCTCCTGCTCTGGCATGGGTCTTTCCCATGGGTTGCAATCTTTCAGAAAAAATCTGTTCCACCCTGTGTTCTCTATGGCCTGCAGCTTCCTTCAGGAAATGTCCAGCTGTTCTGGTGTGGCATCCGTTCCATGGGCTGCAGGGAAATACTTGCTCTACCATAGCCTCATCACTGCAATGGACTTCACATGGCTTCAGGCACAACCAGTTTGACCGACAACCGCTTCAGCCCTTTTCAAGGCAGCATGGATGTTTTACAGGGATTGCATAGGGTTTTGCTGTGAAAGGTGCCAGTGCACCTGAACAAACTCAGATAAGGTGTAGTCTAATATATATCATACTCTCATTGTTTATTTATTTTTCAAGATGTAGCCTCAAATTGGCTAAGCGCTCTCAGGGGCTGTTCCCATCTGCAGATTTCAGTATGGGTTGTGCTAGTCTGTTTTTTCCATATGAGTACTACTACTTCCAGAGAACTGCAGTTCTGTACTGATTGTGAAGAGCTGCTTTGCAGGCATATGTGTGACTTACGGGAAGTGAGTGACTTCCACAGCGAAGGAGGGGAAAGTCTGATCATGTTACTTGGAGTTCTTTGGGGTTCTAGCTTCTACACACTAGTGTTTCGGATCATGAGGTGCTGATGCAAATTCTGTCAGAGACACTGACAGCGTTGAGTGGGTGATAGGTGTTTAATCCCACAGGAATTCAAGCACTGAGATGCTATTCAGTTCTGTAAGTTCTGATTCCTTGAGGAGCCTCTGGAAATCTTGGCATGGCACTGCAGGGCTGTCACAACCAAACCAGGGACTGGCTTTTCATCTTCCCTTTTTGGAAGGGGAAGAGAACACAGAGCTGAAAATGGGAAGAAGTGCTATTACTGGTCCTAGTATGGAATAATTCTGAAAGATATTGTAACTCCTGACAAACTCCAACCTGGGAAACTCCTAGGAGCATCTATATAACATGTGGATCTGGTGTTCTGCATCCTTGGGTGTGGACAAGCCTCCATATTTTGATTCCCTGATGGAAGTGTTTGGCCCTTGTCAGCAAAATGCTTATTAGAGTTATGTCAGTGCTATCCAGTGAGGCACAGGATCATGATAAAACTTTACACTGGTTTTAATTTGTGAGCAATTATCTTCTCTTAAAGTTCAAGTTGCAGGTGTTAAAACGTGACATGTTATAGTGCTAGTGCTCTGTGCTTCATAGGGGAAAAGAATATGAAATACTTGAGCAGTAGCTTCAGAGAAAAGCTACTGCCCAGTACTTAGGTTGTCTGCTTTAATATCCTGTATGTCAAAGATCAAAACTTCACTTATGTCCTAAACTTTCTTTACTGTTGCTTGAGGTTAAAATCTTTCTTTAGTTCTTTAAATTTTGTCTTTTGCTGGACAGCAAAAAGCTAATTTTGATCACAGTCTCCAAACAGGATAGAAATAAACCTCTTTAAGTTTTCAGAATCTGCCAACTTCTGACATTTTCATCAGGCCTTTACCAAATTATTTCCCAAAGCCTCATGAATGCTATGCCACTGCAGTAATTCACAAGCACTTACTGACCTTACACTTTAAAGCAGTAATAAAACTGTATGTCCTTTCTTGCATTGCTTGCTGCCTTTTGGCAGGATTTTGTGAAAAGCACAAGCTTTAAGTGAAATAAAGCAATCTATGAGGAAAAACATAGCGGTCTGCACTAGCTGGAGAAGCACCACTGCTTGAGTTAAGATGGTTGGCAATTAAGGGCAACAGATAACAACATTAGTTGGATACTCCTGAGTTGTTTCCAGTCTATTTTTCAATCTATAAACAACAGCATAAAATTATGCTGCATCTGCACTACTGGGCTGTGTCTCCAAACTCATGTCCAAGTGTGTTTTCTGGTCCCCTGCTATGTGCTGAACTTGTTGCTTTGGCCTGGTAGGAGCTACAGCCAGACAACTGACAACTATGGCAGGACTGACACCTAAACTTTGCCTGCCAGTTGTATGGCTAGAGCTGGATTTAGTTACTTGTGTTGGTGGTCAAGTCTCGGTGAAGGACAGCTACTGAAGGCAGTCTAGACAGCTCTAACCTAAAGGCAGAAGCACTGACAATTCTTGCAAGTTGAGCAGCCTTCAGACTACAGGAGCTCTCATTACGATATTGCAGTTCCTGATAGCCTGTCTTTGCTGGCTGTAGGGAAGGACCATACTGAAAATGGGCTATTTCTGTTCCTACCAACTTGTCAGTTCTAGTTATCAAGCAATTAAGACACTTAAGTGCTTCAGCTGTTGCTTTCATGCAACACACTAGTGAATTGGGTAAAGTTAACTTTTGAAGTAGCTTCTGAAAAGCACAGCAATTGAAAAAAAAAAAAAAAAACCAAACCCCAACAACCAACCAACAAACAACTGTGTCTGCTTGTAATTGTTGCCTTTTGGAGACTGGACTCTTGACTCATGTTGACAATAGATACATCTCTCATTTCAGAAGACCAGCTTCTTAAACTAGCATTTTGAGAGCAGTTAACTGTTCTCATCAGCCATAGTTAGATTGCTTGCACAGCACTGGATTGGAGATACTGGTTGGTAATAGAACCCAGTATTTAGTCTTAAGCAAGAATCAGTAGTGTGACTTACAAACACAAGTAAAACTCCAGGATTCACTGCACATCAATAGCCCCAGGCAAAGTCTGGAAGTGCTAGTTGTAATGGGACATCACTGAAGTTCACATAACCTATGTGAAAAAAGGAGTTACAGCTGAGTCTCTGCTGTAAGTTAAACTCTAAAGGTAAAAACACGGCTTTCGTTTTCTGTAGAGTACACTTGGGAGCTATGCTAACTTACAGTTGTGCTTCCTACCCTCTGTTCAGAGTAACCAGAGGTTTTGGGGTTTTTTTCCTCCCACTGTTCATAATACAAAGCTCTTCATGCTGTCTCCTTAAGCAAATGCATACCTTGTGTGTACTCACTGTGAGTTGTGATAGCTGAGAATGGAAGCAAATGTTAATGTCTACTAAAAAACAATTAAAAAAAAATACAATAGACCCTACTCCACTCAAGTTTGTGCTAAGAGTTGCAGCATTCTGGTATGATGTTCCAGCCTAGTGTAAGAGCAGTCTTATGTGCATGAGGAATAGCTTCACTTCCAAGGAAGTGCAAGATAAAGTATTTCAGCTTTTTTAAAGTTAAAATAGGCTAAGGCTCTGCATAAAACTTGTTGAATAGGGTATATCTCTCAAAGCAATAGTATATTTCTTGGCTAGTGTGAAATGAGGCAGACCAGTTCAATGGGATAATAGTTAAGGGTGTCTGGACTAATGTCACCTGAAGGCAAATCTCTCTTCTTTCACCACAGAAACACTTTGTTGATGTCCTGTGCCGGCAGTCTGTGCTACAACGAGTGTAGATATAATTGAACACCAGGATTTTCTGGGCTTGCTTTAAAAAAAAATCCATATTTGGTATCTACAAGAACTGATCTGCTAAAAGAAAACTATATGTCTCTCCAGCAGAGATATGGAGTAACTTGTATGTCCCAACCTTGGCATTATAACTAGTTTTGTCCTTCCACTTGTCTGGAGACTTTCCCTGCATACCTGCTGTAGTGGTGATGGGTAGATCCAAATTGTTTACATACACTTTTGAATTTTGCATGGTTGCCCATCTTTGACAACAGCTGTAGAAGACATGACCACGATCTGATAAGAGCATTGCCGGGACTTCATGATGCTGGATGGATGATCTGGAGAATGCTCTGAACTCGCCTATTTTATCATGTTGTATTCTTACTTACTGAACTGCACAAAAGCAAGATGCAACCCCCAGAGTAATGTGGTTGTATTGTACTGGTAATGACACTGCTGTGTGATTCCCTAGGCAAGCTGGTTTCAAAGTGGATGTAGAGCAGCACTTAAGGGGATGGTGGCTTCTCAGAACCTGGTAGGTTATCTGCAGTGCACTCAAAAGAATTTTCAAGAGGCTTTTGTGGGTGGGTTTAGCCATATGTATACCCTGAAAGGCCTTTGTCTTAATAGGGGAAGGAAACTCTGAGCCCTGAGGTATGGGTGTGCTGGACTAGATTTAGTCTAGCAAGGGCACCTATTAATTTGGGCTTTTAACATCTACATTCTCTTTGCTATTAAGTCCCATGGCCAACCTGTGCAAGGTTCTTGACAGCTGCTATTTATTATCCAGTGTCAACCATCTAAGTACGTGCTTGAAATAGAACAGTAAGATGATTCAGCTGAGTGCAGGGCTTCTCTGCTCATCTGTTGCTTGTTAAATCTGAATGTAGGTTTGTCAGTTGCCTTCAGTTCTCCTTGTTTAAGTTCGCAGCACGCAAAAGTGAAAATCTGTCATGGCTGTATATAAACACAGTTTGTTAAAGCATTCACTCTGCAACTGTGAACAAGGGACTTGATGGGAATGAGAAAAGCGGGTCTGGAGCCTGTAGCAATGTTGAATTTAGCCTAGAAGGGAAGATGACAGTATTGCTGTCTGCAGATGGGACTGAGAACGCTCAGAAATCCTTTTTGCCTTCTGAATTACCAAAACATTGAAATGAGATTGATCAAGTTTTTGCTATGTAAACAGCGGTGTATCAGGGTGGGAAGATACAGGTTGATGTGATTTGTGGCTTGATAAGGTGAATTTGCTGACAACAGCTAAAGGCTCAAATCTTGCATTAATGCAGTTACAGTAACTATGGGATGTCTGTCATATGGCTCTAGGCATGAGCATCTAAGCGGTGATGTGATCCCTGTGGACAGAAGACTTTGAGAAAGCCAGTGTCAAGGTCTCTGATTTCCCTAAAGCATAGGGCAAGACCTGTCTCCTACACGAAGTCCTATTTTTAGAGTAAATTTCAATGCCCTCTAGTGGCTTTAATTGTACAAGGAATGGCTGGCTTATCTACAACACCAGCCTGGGGTGTTTTGCTCAGCAGGAAGAGGTAGTTGGAGGTGTGTGTTGTGGGGACACAGCTGTGCTGCAACAGTGTCAGGAATAGCAATGGAAAACATCCAGGAAATACTTCCCAACTTGAATTATTTAAACATTACGGCATGATAAGCATTCTGAAAGTGAGATCTAGGGATACTTTTTCCTTTTTAGGCTGGCAATAAACCTCCTGAGGTGCCTACTGCAGAGTTTCAGTATTCCCTTCTGTAAAAGCCTGAGTTTTAAGAAAAGAATCAGATACTCTGACACTAAAATGGGGAGCTAGCCAAGACAGACTTTTCAAATTGCACAGTGCAGAACTGCATCAGTAGTGCAGTTCATCAGGCAAAACCTGTTTTACCTCACACCATGTAGATAAAATGCACATTGCTTTATCTACAGTGGAAGGTTGTACAGGCTTGGGGACTTTGAGTAGCTGGAGGTCTGTGCTGGCAAATCGCCTGCAGATGTGAGCTCTTAAGTTAATCTCCTAAAGTAACTGTTTTGCTTTAAATGTTGTTGCCTAACACTGTTTCTTGTTCTGTTTGAGGAGTAATGATTGGGATGTTCAGTGTTTGTGTGGCTATAGAAGGCATAAAGGTGTTTGGTGGCATAATTGGCTGTTTGCACTTGCTTACTACCAAGAAGGAAAACTAGAATATGCCTTAAGGAGTTTTCAAGATCAAAACTGCTTGCAAGACTCTTGCTTTTAAATCTGATCTTTAAATTTACTGTGGCTTCTAATAATGATGTAGCATTTCAGCTTTCATTCAGTATGTTGTTGGTGAAAGTTAATTAGATGCTTTAATTCCACCTGAATAGTCTGCCTGACCAATGATATGATTAATTGGCTGTTTTTGCCATTTGGAGGTGTATGCATTGGTGTGCAGCACGCTGATAAGGTGTATTAGAGATGACTTTCTTGCATGCTTAGTATAAAGTGCTTTGAACTGGAAATTGAGCAATTACCTCTGGAAGCAACTAATAAAAGCAGTGGAAGTCATAGTGTAGATTGTACTGAATGAACAAAGATTGGGCTATGCATCTGACTTTTGAAGACTTAGTCTTACCTAAGTGTGCTGCTTGTGGATTGGAGAATCTGTCCTGGTAACTTGCTCACATTGTGTTTTAAGTTTGAGAACTCCTAAATAGCTTCAACACAGTAAAAAATGAGCCTGAATTGCAGTAAGACTTGTTTTATCTCTTTAGATTATGTTCTCGGAAGTGGTGCTCCCCCAATGTGCTACGGCTTTGTCCCAGGAATTGAAGGATTTAGAATCCTAGAATCATTCCGGTTGGAAAAGATCCTTGGGATTGAGTCCAATCGTCAATCCCACTCTACAAAGTTCTCCCCTACACCATATCCCCCAACACCACATCTAAACAACTCTTAAACACCTTCAGGAATGGGGACTCGACCACCTCCCTGGGCAGCCTATTTCAGTGTCTGACCACTCTTTCTGTGAAAAATTTTTTCCTAATGTCCAGTCTAAACCTACCCTGTTGCAGCTTGAAGCCATTCCCTCTTGTTCTAGCGCTAATTACCTGTGAGAAGAGACCAGCACCAACTTCTCTATAATGTCCTTTCAAGTAGTTGTAGAGAGTGACAAGGTCTCCCTTCAGACTCCTCTTCCTCCAACTAAACCGTCTCAGCTCTTGCAATTGCTCTTCATAAGATTTGTTCTCCAGGCCTTTCACCTGCTTTGTTGCCCTTCTCTGTGCTTGCTCCAATGAGTTTCACTAGGCTTAGGATTTCCTAATTTCACTAGGCTTAGGATCTTGAGTAACTCTTCATGAAGAGGCTTGGTAAGAACTTTGTTTTAAGGGTTCCTTGTCCTAAACTAATACAGTGGGTGTATAGCTGCCAAAATACTTCCCTGATGCTTCTTTTTTCAGTTCAGTGATTTGTTCACTTCAGTAGAAAGAGAATAAAGCTTCTGAACAAACTAAATGTGGTGTCTCTCTTCCCCATCATGCCCACTGCAGCTTCGTATTTCCTTGCTCTAAAGTGTCTGAAGTTACCTTGCCATGTAGTACTTCTGCACTGATCTGGCTAGATGTCTGAAGGGTTAGGCAGATGCTGACTGTTGCTTCAGTCTGGACAAGTTCACACTGTACAAATAAGAAACGGGTAAAGATAGAAACTGGTCAGTCTTCTGCTCATTTAGAAACTGAATCGTTATTTAGCAAGTGATTAAATCCTTTAAGGCTCTCGGCCACTGTTTTGGCAGATCTGTAGGCCAATAATTGAACTGGACTCTTCAGCTTCTGGTTTTATCGTGGATACTACACTTGATTACACTTGTGTTGCTGAGTTTATCCAGTCAATCCTGTTTGATACTGAACTTGGTGGACATTCCTGTGCTGGATAGGGAGGAGCAATACCGAGATGTCAAAACAGTTGCTAAAGCTGGCATGCAACTTCTGTAGCTTCTTTGTGCAGCTGGCTTGGGTGCCTCTGCCAAAGCCTATAGCTGTTGGTCTCCCACAAGGGTATGTATCTTAGATCTGATATTTTTAACTCTGAGCTTGTCAGCACCTGAGTCGATTTATCTGTGAAAGGGAATGATGTTAACAGCAGTCCTACTTGATTTTCTCCTCATATCGTAAGTATACTAAGCTGTATTGTCAGTAGTGTGTGTATATTCTACCAAAGATTTGCAGAGTGGGAACAGTTCAAAGGAATCGCCCTGGAATTTTTCAGGAAAAATATATGCAAGCTGTGAGTCATCTTGAGAATTAAATGACACATCAAATTGGCTACTTTTCTGGCTCCTTTCTTGTCTGCCCCTCATAAATTAAGAATTTGAAGGGGGGGGGTCTTTTTCTTTTTTTCCACATGTGCTGCACTATTCCTTGTTTTGGGGTGCCTTACCTTTTTCCAGTTCCTAGTTAGGTTGATGAGTGATTATTTTGTTGTTTACAAAGGAGCTGCCATATGTTCCTAGATCTGCAGCTGAGAGGAAGTGCCAGAACTGGAGTAGAAAACAAACTCATCCTTCAGTGCCTTTCCCAATGCTTTCTATTCTGCAGACCAGTTAGGTGATGGAAAGGGACAGTGCCTGGACCTCCTATGTTGTGCTAACCTCTGAGGGCACAGGGTACTCCTTTGAGATCCTAAATGGTCCTTGGCTCTGCTGTAGTTGGGTTGGTGCCATGTTTACACTTGGCTTGCCCCAAAGGTGGAGAAAGGGAAGGGAGGAATGTCAAATATCTTCAACTTGCCACAGGATGTGATTAGGCAACTTAAGAGGATTTTCAAATCTTTCAAACAACGAGTAAACATGTCAAATGTGATGGAAAGCTCCAGAGTCTTATATGGAGAATCTGAGTCTCTCTGTCAAACTTGGAACATCAGGTTAGCATTGAATTTCTATTCCACTTTGACCCCCTCTCTTTTGAGGGGGAAGATACCAGCTGTTGTGGGAGAGGGAACAGGCCTCCTCAGGCCAATAAAGGAATAACTTGCCCCTTTGCTACTAAGAGTTATTATCTTATGGGTTTGGGCAAGTTACAAATGAAGTTATAACTTAGTTTTGTAAGAAAAACTGTGGCCTGTTATTCCTACAATTGCATGGGTCTAAATCTCAAATTCTACTTAACTCTTGGACTTAGATTAGAATACGTGTAACTTCCTTAAAAGCCCAAATAAGCATCTCCACAATAAGCACGCTCACTGAACTGACTCTAGCTTTTGTACCACCTTTTGCATATTTCTACTTAACCTTTCCTTGACTGGTGAAAAATCTCAGAGAATGCATAGTAGTGTTCTGCCTTGTCCCCAGACCAATACTCATGCAGCAATATAAAAGAACAGTGGTAGGTTCTTAACTCTTCCCTGTGGAAGGGTATTCACTGTGCTTGTTAGGTTAAAACAGTAGCACTGTTTCACTCACTTCTGTGTAATGTTATCATCCATTTCCTATGTTAGATAGCCAGGCTGCAACAAAAAGCACTTCCCTGTAGTTCAAATACTGTATGTAAGTGAAGCCTGTGTTTCCTTCTCAGCTGTAATTGCTCAGAGGTAAGAGGAAAGTGCTCCAAGGTGTAAGGAGTTAACTGCATACTGCATCTGACTATGGTGATAGTTATTGTACTCTTTTCTTAGATGTGCTTTTGGTAAGTAACTATGAATATGACTGGAGGCTGGGGGAGAATAGCTTTCCAGGCATTAAATGCCTGGAGAGTGGTGGTAGCTTTTATCTTTTCTACTGGCTTGTTTTGTGAACTTGAGTGAGTTTCCATTCCATCTATAAAGCTTTTCACCTAGAGTAGGATAATGCCTGCCTCACAGGTATGTGGCAGAGCCTTTTTCCTACTAAATATGCTGTAGTCCACAGATAAAAGAAGCCTTAGAAGTGCAAAAACCTCTGAAGCTGCACAGCATGCTTATAATATATCCCCATTAAACAGCTGTTTGGCAATGTCTAACACAATTTCCAGTTAATGAGGGATGTTTTCAGGCCCTGCCAAGAGAACAGGTGATGTTTTAAACTGATATTTGTAATAAGTCTTCTGTATTTCATAAAAGGCAGCCAAGTATGTATCCTGTTGGATTTGATGGTATTCTAGCCATTCTTGTTCTTGAACAAGAATTTGGAGTCCTGCTTATGTGCTGCACAGCCCCTAAGAGAAACCCTGCCCTAAAGCTCTAACAAGAACAAGGAATATCTGGGGTCCTTTTGTATCTGTACTGGTTTGGGAACAGCAGAGAAGAAACTCTTCCAACATTGCTCCCGCAATCTGCTAAAACTTTGAATAAGATAACACTATAGTATGTTCTTGCTTAAATCTAACAGCAAGAACATGCTCAGTAGAAAAACTGTTCTTCCAAATAGTTTTCCTAGTCATACCTGTGGCGAGTGTTTATCTCATGCTTTCTAGTAAGTTTGAAAAAGGGATGAGGGGCGTAGAGGAGTGTTGGGCCCATTTCATTTAGGATGAAGGTCAGCTAGGAGCTTAAGGAACATGATAAAGATGATGATGTAAGTAAGCATGGTCCTTTGTAATTCAGGGAGCAAGTAAGGATTTTGGATTGGAAGGGCTGGAAACACATGGTGGGAGGTGAAGGCTAGTGTCTGGTAGAAAACTGAGGGAGTAGCGTGGCAGTGAAGTCACTGGCCATTAGGAAATGGAGCAGGACTTGACAGTGGGGAGAATGAGAACATCCCTGTTGCATAAAGCCTTACTTGCAGGCGGTACCGCCCTGGTGCCTTGAGGCTGGCTTGCAGCCTTTGAAATAGCAATGCCTTGGGATGGAAGTGTAGATGTATCCTTCCTCTTTGCTTCTGGGGTACCGGGCCTGTTACTTAGAATACCATTTCTGTTACATCATTATACAGCAATTCTCTTTCACTCGGTGGTGCTGACTACTCAAGGGGCAGGCTAATATGGTAGAACTTGCCCTTCCCCTTGACACTATGTTCCTGCGTCCCAGAGCCCCAGTACAAAGAGTGGGCTTGCTGAGCAGCAAGAGGTTACTTGGCTGTGTTGAGGGCTGGATGCTGAAGTGTCCTGACTAGTTATCTAAGAATGCCTGAGATGGCAGTAGTCTTGCTGTTTTCTGTAACCCTCAGTTATTTTAGGCTGCTTATTTATAGACGTTAAATATCTGGAACAGAATTATTACTAATTGCTATATTGGTTTGCTTCAGAAGCACATGCTTGCCATGTAAGAGTTCTTATGGAGGCGAATGGGGAGGTAAGAGGTAGAAGTGTGATAATATCTGTGAGCTGCCTTGGCACTACATGTGCTGTCCTCATGGCTTCTAAAACATCTCGGAAGGAAAACAGCTGATTTTTGGCACTGTTTCTTCTTTATTGTAGTGTGCAAGGAGCTAAATCTTGCAGAAGTCTGCGGACAAGACACTTGGACTGAAAGACTTAAGCAGATAGAGATCATTCCTGATAAACCATATTTGGGTTGGCTAGAGATGAGAGTAATTAAAACAACCTTTGTGATGGACGTTGTTTTGAAACCCTCATATAGCCTTAGGAAAGATCTTCACAGTTAAATAGTCTGTGACTCTTGTACTGGGCTTTCATTTGACCCTTCACTTTGCCATTCTGGCTGCTTTCCTTTAAAGGTCTGTCAGTATCTTTCCTGATGCTCAGTTGGGGGTTTTTTTTGCTGCAAGTTTTCTTTGCAGGTATCATGGTTTTTCCTTAAATGCTGAGCTGAATCTTCTTGCTGATGTTTAGCTTCTGAGGCTAGAATACCAAGCTTGTGCCACATATCATCACCATGTAAAACAGTTCTTAAGACACTCAAAGTTACAGGATTTCTCTCATGTTCCTTATTTATTACTAATTTCACTTCATTAAGGCTAAATAACTTATCTTTCTCAGGTAACATCGCTTTGCCCTTCTTGACAAGAACTTAAGCTTGGTAATCTGAAGAGGCTGGTGGACTTGAGAATCCCAATTCCACTGGTTAGAACACAAACATTCTTCCAGTATTTGAATGCTGTGCAGATGGTTTAGCATGTGGGGAGGAAGTCTAGAGGTCAGTGAATGGTTCTGCTAATGATGACCATAAGAGTAAGTCCTCTCACAAGCAAGCTGGTGGAAGAACCTCAATAGGATTCCCTTCAGCTCTTGTTGCTCTATTACTTCTTATGGGAATTACTTTCCATGCAACTACCTACTGTTTTCTGACTACTGGTTTAATTTGTTAATATCTGACTTTACAAAAAATTCAATGTAACTTTTGTATTTGGATAAACATCCTTTGCATATGTGGACATTGCCTAAGGGTAACAAAAGTATGTGGCTTAGTAGTCGGAACATCTGTGAAGAAACTTATGCAATTGATTATAGGCTCCTACAATATTAGTTATCTTGATGCAGACCTTTAGTGATGCTTCTGTAGTGCAAGTGTGGTATATATTTGTGTCGGGACAGATCGCTTGTGGCTCTTTGCATCCTGTATTCCAGTTAGTGAAACTCGACTGTGTGAATGGAAAAAGCAGCATGTTCAGGATTGTGGTACTGCTGCTTTTGGTGGGCTGGTCCTGATCAAAATGGTGGGGGAAGTCTCTTGGTGTTCATGGGGAGAAGGATGAAGGTGTAAGCCTAAAAGTGACAAACTTTATCAGAAAATACAGTTATGCTGGGGGAATGATTATAAGTAGAAAATGGAGAGAGATGTCCCAGGACAAGGTGACAAATAGGAGTTAACAAGCCAGCTACAGTAAACCTGTCAGACAGGTCTGTAGCTAGGTACTGCTTGCATGAATCCATCCTGGTACAATTGCCTTTGGGTAGCTGTTTTTGGGTATGTTGACTCCACCTTTTTTTTTTTTTTTTTTGAGTCCTGGGTAATAAGTACTGAGATGAAGATAAGCAGTTCCCATATCATCTAGTTGGTAATTTATTGTGTCGCACCACCACCAGGAGTAGAGCCACTCCAAAGCAGTAACAGTCTCTTTCTGAACTATTTAGTACTATATGGGAACAATTTTATCTGAAAGTAATGTTTGTCATGTGCTGCTTCTGCTGTTAAAGATGACTTCTGATTAAGTAGAAAAAAAGATGAGGGAAAACACTATTAATAAGAGTCACTTGGTGTTTTTTTTTCTATGTACTTACTGTTTACCTAATAAATTTGCCTAATCAATTTAGGTCAATTTCTACCTGTTGAACAATATGATCTAGCCTGTAAAATGTTGTAAAGGCTAGCTACTGATCTAGCATCCTCATATAAAAGCAGTCTCCTGATTTTGAACTAAAAAGGAGCCTTTTAGATACTTTTCCTTGTAGGGTGCAGTTCTGGAGAAGAGACGTGGTTTGTGCCTGAGTTGACACAAGTACTGGACAAGAGCTTTTTTGTGGAAAAAACAAACATACAAACCACACCAAAACCCAAAAAACCCGAACAAACAAAAACAAAAAACAAACATTAAAATTGAAACTGCTATCACTTTACAGAATCTTCAGGTCCTTCAATTTTCCTGGGAAGGCAACCATCTTCTAGCGAAAAACCTCATCTCTAAATCCACTTCTGGGGTATGAACATGGAGAATGATGAAATAAGCAAGGGATATAAATCTGTGTATTGGAGCCAAATACTGCTGTCAACTTCTTTGCGTGCAGACTTCAGACCTTCCTTCCCTCAAACCGTGTTCACAGGTGTTCAAAATCTGGCTCTGGTTTTACCTAATAACACTTTCCCTTTTACCTAGGGATTAATGAGACTAAAGTACCCTGCAAACTTTTTTGAGAAGTTTGTGTTGGGGTCCGCTTACAAGTGAGGAAATTCCAGTGGTGGGGGGAGAGGTAAGAAGGAAGCTCCTTGGCAGAGACTTCACACCCAGACTTAGGAATTGCAATGAGTTGTAGTCTGCTGTGAGCCCTAACATACCTGTGCTCTTAGCAGGCTCTGGGTACCCAGGGGGAAGGTAGCTGAATCCAGAGTTGGGTTTACTGCAGGACAATTTAGCGTTGTTTTCAGATAGCTTGTGTTTTCTTAAGGATAACTTGAGTTTGCATGTTCGGTTTTTTTTTTTTTTTTTTTTTTTTTTTTTTTTTTTTTTTTTTTTTTACTCTTTTCCACTCTGGTTTTATTTTAGGTAATGCTAATGCTTTCTTGGCACTGAAGTGA
This sequence comes from Nycticryphes semicollaris, assembly GCA_013400055.1. Taxonomy (NCBI): domain Eukaryota; kingdom Metazoa; phylum Chordata; class Aves; order Charadriiformes; family Rostratulidae; genus Nycticryphes; species Nycticryphes semicollaris. The sequence goes on from VXBJ01007131.1 coordinate 401,038, forward strand.
AACTGTAGTGTGGTACTTCTAAAAGATCTTTGCACGAAACTGAACTACTCCTTCACTGCCTCATGGCCAACAACTGTGATAACCCAGAGACTTGTTAGCAAAGGAACCTAGGCTACACTTATGTTGCTCTGTCACTTAAAACTAATAGGAATAAAATCTGCTTTTGAGATTTAAAATTTATCCTCTAGCTTGATGGCTCAAAACCAAGGCAGCATTGAACTGACTTACTTCTCTGTGGTCTGGAGTCAGAAAACACAGAAATATGCTGTTACTTGAGGCAAAACCAGTGAATGAGAATTTGGGATTGAAATATTACCCAGTACAGAGCTGGATTACTGAATATAATTAGGGTTTTTGAGAGTCTGGTAATACCTTCCTCTATCCACTTGAATTCTAAATGAGAAATCGGCTAATGAAGTTGTATGGTGTTTTTAAATGCTACTGGGAAGGGAGAAAAAGTCTAGGAAGCTGGACAAGTTGAGAATGGGAGAGGAGGAGTTGGAACAGTGATGAGAGATGAGAATGAGCCAGCTGTCTGGCATGTGAATAAACCTGTGAAGAAGATGCCTGGTGCATGAGTTGGTAACAATATATGTCTATGAAAGAAGTTACTACAATTGCTAAAGGAAAAATTCCTTTCAAAGTCCATTTATAGGAGTGGTATTTCTGTGTGCAAGAGCTGGCAAACTTCAACTGGGAGGAGCAGAGATGACTCTTCTTTAATGTTTTCTCAAAGGTTTCGGTATTTCCAAGTAGGTAGTAGAAGAGAGTTGATTAAATGTGTACGATCTCTCTGAATCTTAAGAGGATTGGAATTAAATAGTGAAGACAGAGTGAGCAAGTAAGAGTGAGAAACTGGATGTCTGGCTAAGAGGAGACTTGACTGGAGAAATGTATGGAGCAGACATGGCAAAATCAGGATTGACAAGGATAAGCAAGCTGATTCAGACAGAATTAGGCCAGAATCTTCACTGGTGGCCACATCTTTAACTTTCAAAAGTCTGTGAAATCTTACACCTCGGCCAGGTACAGAGCCATTTGTCATGCACCTACAAAACCAATTTTAATGTGACTGTCAGCCCAATTTTTTAAATGAAAACAAGTATTTCCTCTTGGCTCACAGTTGACCTAAACTGATTTAGTATCTGCCTGGAATCTTATCAAACAACATAAAATGAGTTGGGTTTTTTTCTGAACTCTTCTCTTCCCATTTGTAAATTAAATTTCTTAAACTTGATTCCCCCTTCAATTATCTCTTGCTTCCTGGTATGGACCAAAAGTGCTAGTAAGAAGTAGGGTGAGATATGCAGATACGCTTTGGCATGACAAAGAGTTTCACCTGAAAAAAATAAAGGCAAGACTTCTCAATGTTTGCTAAGACAGCTAGTGCCTGGGATAACTCTTCAACTTGACGAGGTTGCTGAGCTAAAGGGAGGGGGGAGGAAGAAGGGTTTTTTGCTCCAGAGCAGGGTCTTCCTCGACTTGAAGCCCACTGAGAGCTAGTAGCCCTGGATGCTGCTGCCACTTGTCTTGCTAATATTTAGATAGCACTGAGCTGCTTTTGGGAGGGTGGATGCCAACCACCACAGTCTAGGCCTTCATTGTTGCTATCTTTTACCTATCTCCTGCATTTGAGCAGGGTGAGGGAGTGTGATTTGCTAGTGTCGTCTTGTTTGAGACATGTTATTTCTACATGGGTGGCTGCAGGTGGATGGGGAGAAGTGATTACTGATACTTCATCTCCCTTGTTCCCTGCCAATACGTTAGCTTGCCTGCTGTCCCCTCAAGCAGTATAGTATCACATGAGCAGTAATCAGCCTACCCTTCAGTTGTCCTATTTGGTGATAAAGCAAGTCCCGCTTCTTCTAATCCTTCTTACTGGTGCCACTTTTCCTGGGCTCATCTTGTTAAAGGCCATAGTCTAGACTCGTGGAAGGGTGGGCAATATCCTCCAATGAGAAGAGGAACCTTGATCATTTGGGTCAGAAAAGCGAATTCCTTCAGATGACATCCAGGCCCAGTAGGCTTTTAAGCTATAGGAGGTATGAAGAAAGAAAACTGCTTAACCTCGTGTAGCAGCTCACTGTACTCTTCAAAATGTGGTGGTGGTACGAGTACTACTTACTCTTTACAGTCTGAAGCAGTCACAAAAAAACCCTGTATGTAGAAGCTGGTATCACAGCCTGCTTTAAGTCTGTCAACTAAAAATGTCAGTTTGGTCATTGTCCACTATGAGAAGTTTGACCAGTGAGGCTGAGTATGTGTTTGTAGTGAGGCCAGGTCTGAGACCAGATGGAAAGAGATCCAGAAAATCTGAGGAATCCAGATAAAGCCACAGCTGTTTTGCAGCAGCTTTCTCAATAACATGCCCTGAAAAGGAAGATGAGAGACTGCAATAATCTTGCCAATTATCTGTGTCAAAGATTTATTGTGCAAAGGTCTCATATTTGCTTATATTAAGATTGATACCCTGTTCCCTTCAGGGAGGCAGACAGCAAAATAGAGCAATATGTATGTTAGATTTTTTTTTTTTGGTAGCTTTCACTAGAGAGACACAAATTACAGCACAAAGTTAGCTGAGCACTTCCAGAACCCCAATGAGTGCAATCAGAGGGAAGGTCATCTGGGGAATGCTGTGTGGACTAGATGTGGCTACTTGTATGGAAAGCTGTCCTGGACTGAATGGCTCATGTACAAAGATATGCCACTGCCTTGGATGGCTTTTAACTGCAAGGATCTTGGTGACAACAAGCTTTAGCATGTTTAAGGTGGTGAAATACTGTAGAACTAGAAATGCTCTAAAACTTAATTCTGCAGAAAATAAGGAAAGCATGTCTGCCTCTAGCAACAAGGAATCAGCATGAGTGTTCTGCAACTTCTCACCAAAACTGTGGAAGATAATTTAGCGTAGCTGGAATCACCCTTTCTGCAAGTTGAAAGTAAACACACTAAAATAAGCAGTTCTATAGTACAAAATGTTGTGAAAAAGCTGTCAACCTGAGAGAGTGAACAGCCTGTGTGAAGATCAGTCATTAACATCTTCCTGCTTGGATGTGGGGATTAAGTGTGTGTATAACATAGTGGGAGGCACTTTGTGAAAGACATTTTGTATCTTGCTACAAAAACTCATACTAACAACCTGCATTGTCAAGATTACCTGTAAAAGTTTTGTCTTTTGAAGACACCCCTGTCCATGCTTCCCTTTCTACGTGTTAAAAACCGTAGGCCTCATAGCAGCAACCCTGACAGCTTAGTGATGTTCCCCCTTGCTACAGGAAAGACACTGAAGTGCTGTATAAAAAGCAATGTAGCTGGTGAAGGGTCTGGAGAACAAGTCCTGTGAGGAGCAGCTGAAGGAACTGCAATTGTTTAGCCTGGAGAAAAGGAAGCTCAGTGGAGACCTTATTACTTTCTACAACTACCCGAAACGAAGTTGTAGTGAGGTGGGAGTCAGTCTCTTTTTCTAAGTAACAAGTGATAGGACAAGAGGAAATGGCCTTAAGTTAGACCAGGGGAGGTTTAGATTGGATGTTAGAAAAAATTTCTTCACTGAAAGGGTTGTCAAAGATTAGAACAGGTTCCCCAGGGAAGTGGTTGTGTCACTATCCCTGAAGGCACTTAAAAGATGTGGAGACGTGACCCTTATGGACATGGTTTAGTGGTGGACTTAGTAGTGTTAGTTTAATGGTTGGCCTTGATCTTAAGGGTCTCTTCCAAATGATGATTCTGTGATTCCTTGTAGATCTCAGCAAAAAGGGTTTCTGCTGGGAATATTATACAAACCATGTCCATCACTTCAGTATGGAAAATACTCCTGATCTGTGTAAACATATTTTCATGCTAGTGTATTCAGTGCTCCCAAGCTATTGGAAGGCATGTGAGCTCTACTTGAATAGACTGGAAAACCTTGCACATGAACAACTTGAGATTTCGAAGTGGTGTTGCCTTGTTTGACTTTGCAATAAATAGCAAAGTAGTGATGCTTGATCTGGTTTTGGCTTGTGGTTTTTTTTTTCTTTCAAGTTCAGCAATCAGCTGCTAGGTTACTGCTGCAACCTTGAAGACACACAAGTAAATACTATAAAGAAATGTTGTCTGCAGAAGTTGAGAAAATGTGTTTACTCTTCAGTGTGTATGTATACAGGAATATTTTCTGAATGTTGCCTGTCCCTGACAGTAGATGATGGCATTAAAGCTAACCATGGTGTTAGCATTTAACCATGCAGTTAACAAGGATCTTGCCTTGCAGAAGCATTTTGTCTTGGACTTCCAGCTTTTCTAATGCCTGAGTACTTTGCACTGGAAGGGACCTTTAAAGATCATCTAGTCCAGCCCCTCTGCAGTGGGCAGGGACACTTTCAACTAGATCAGGTTGCTCAGAGCCCCATCCAGCCTGACGTTGAATGTTTTTAGGAATGGGACATTTACCACTTCTGCAGGCAACCTCTTCCAGTGTTTCACCACCCTAATTGTATAAAATTTCATCCTTATATGTAGTCTAAATCTTCCTTCTTTTAGTTTAAAGCCATTAACCCTTGGCCTACTGCAACAGGCCATGCTAAAGTGTTGCCAACTTTCCTGTAGGCCCCCTTTAAGTACTGAAAGGCTGCAATAAGATCTTCCCTGAGCTTTCTCTTCAGGCTGAACCATCTCAGCTCTCTCACTCTGTCCTCATGCATCTTGTCTTCTGTGGAAAGGTTTTCATTGTGTATTCAAATAGTCATATTAAGTGACTTTTTTGAGGTGGAAGCAGGGAGTCAAGAGTTAGTTTCATACCAGCAGGACTGAAGGTCGTATCCTGAGATTTGTGTGCACAGCAGGTTCTCCATTTGTGATCCAGAAAGACTTTAGTGGGCTACTGCCTGTGCTGTCCCACAAAACTTTGCCTGACAGTCTGAGGAAGCATTGTGCAACACTTAATTCATACAAAGGGCTAAACTCTGTGGGTGGTTACCCCTACTAAACTGAGGGAAGCATTTGGTTTAAATATAAGTAGAAAGATGAGAATTATTGTAAACACTTTAAAATACAATGCAAACAGAACTGCAGAACAAAGCAATGAAACAATAACTCTTTCCCTTAGGGATTTAGGGGGAAAAGTTTATTTTTTCTGACTCTTGACAGGAGTTTCAGTTCTGTTTTGTACATCCTTTCCTGATTCTTTCCCTCTTGCTCTAAATGCCTGGCTGGCATATTTCTTTTCTTGGTTAGCAGGACTTTGTTTTTTGTTGTCGTTCTGGATTGAAAGGTTGCCTTAGACTTAAAGTATCTATTTGGGTCACTAGAATCTGCCGAGGTGGGTTTGGCACTTGAAGCAGTGAGTGTTAAGACGTCACACCTGAGATCCTTATGATAAAAGCACCCTGCTGAAGGGTGAATCTGAAGAGTCTCTACTGTCCTGCTAAATAAAGAATTAAGATTTCTAAATAATGTCTTTAAATGTTATTATTTGACTTGTTTCAGAGACTCAACTTTATACTACCTGTCTGCAGATCAGACATATGCAATCTGAATGAGAAGTACCTGCATGTATTGGTAGGTGGACATCACTACTGCGATGTTTTTTAGGGAGAGCAAAGAGTACCTCATATCTATTACCTGAAAAGTTAATACTTCTGCTAATAAGAATATATCTTTATTGTTGTCTCTTAGTCTGTAGGTTAAAGGTCCAAGGATAACACAACCTCTACAGTATTAAGGAGACTTTCTCTTCTTAAGAGCGCTGGAATAATGTTAGCCATACATAGGAGAAAGCTGCAGTTTTCACAATATTGGCAACATAAGCTACTCTGTATTTAATATGAGAACATGATATTATGTATGAGCAAGGTGAAATTCCTGTCTTTTTTTTTTCTTCAGTGTCATTATCTTTGACACATTAGAAGAGTAATAGACTAAGTAATATTAACCTCCTTCATTACTCTGTATAACTGGTGTGGCCAGAACCCAAATCTGAACACTGCTCTGGAGATGGTAAGGTAGGCCTCTAGAAGAAGACATGTCAAGATAATTATATCCCCAGACAGAAGTAGCAATAGTGCTTCAGAAGCTCTGACACAAAAGTGTTGATGATAGTATGTGTAAAGTCAAATGAGCTAGGGAGAAGCCCCTGAGGTAGCCATCTTCCCCTAAGTGTGGTCTTTGGTTGATCATTGTCTTTGGATCACATAAGGCTAAGAATATAGTTAAGAAAAGTGAATCCTTTAATGCTCACAGTACCTCCTTTTTTAATATCCCTCCTGTGCAATGGAATTTCAGTCTTGGCATTCAGTTAGTATACCTCTACTGATGGGCAGCCAGCCCTTGCTGCGTTTTGAACTAATGAGCTCAGTTATTTCTAATATCTACTTCTTGGTTCTGCTGTTGGCAGCAGTACCAACCACCCTAATGAAGGCTGGATGCCAGCTTCAATTTGAATGCCTCTTTCAGCATTTCAGAAGAATTGATTTAGAAGGACTGAAACTTGTAGAGCTGTGGAGTTTTAATGGGTGGTATTTTCCATCCTGGAAGATCTACAAGAACAAAACATTTGAGGTCTAATGAGTGCAGTTGTATTTCTACTGGAGCTCCACTCTGAAGATATGGCTGCCAAATTGTTTGTAAACTCTGTTAAATCATCGTGTTTCCTGATGATGTGATCTTCTAGCAGTAGAGCAGTTACAGAGATGGTAGTCCTCTTCATACACCTGTTTTGTTTACAATAATAGTGTCTAATAGATATGGCTGTGACTGAAGTAAGACACTGGTGTAGACTAGACAATGGAAAAAGTATCTGGCTTGATAGAAGCTCTATGTGCTTAAGTAATGTGCCCTGTGTACACAAGGGGAATTCTTATGTATTCAGTGTTCAGGTGGTTCCAAAGCCATCTTTGGTAAGACTTGCTATCCACTTTTTGAAGTGGGTGGTCTCTGGCATGTACAGAAGGTTTTGTCTTGTTGGGGAGAATGAGTGATGGGAGGAGAAAATGTGTTTTTTATCCTTTTGAGAGTTTGAGATGTTTAGAAATCTTATCAAGTAACATGGAGACTCCACTTAAAGTAGGTGCCCTGCTCTTTAGAGGTAACACTGTTGAAGGAAAGGGTAAAGTATTTTGAGGTCTTGAGAGAAAGGCAGCTTGAGAAGAAAGGGCATCTGGATGAGTTGATTTCTGGTAATAGCTATAAAGATGTTCCCTTTAAATCTATCAGCCTACTGATAAAAACTCAACAGAGAACGTGTACTTCATCAAATAAGTTATTTACTTAAGAGTACTTCAGCAAAACTTGGTTGTAATCAGACATGCTTGCAGTTAACGTGTGGCCACACATTACATAGCAAAGACTCGTGAGAAGCTTGTTTGATATCAAGACTCTTCTACCCTTCAAAACAAGGAGGAAGTGTTACGCTGTTCATTACAGCGTAGTGAAAGATATTACTATAATGCTGGCAAACTCTCATTAGTAGAAATTTTGAGACAAATTCAAGGGAAGGATCTTGCACTTTGTTCCTGAGAGGTTATAGGCCCAAGAAAAGGTCTAGCAGAATCATTATGAAGAAACTAGGTATAGGTGGAGGGGAAGATTACTGTGGATTATGCAGTGGGATCTAATTAGGTAAACTTCCATCTTCCAACTTTTCAAGAGCTTGGAACTGATGGCCTCACAGCTTCTCCACTCTGTCTGCAGTACTCCAAGCTCTTGTAAATGGGGAAGAAGCTGACCTAGGTTTACTGCATAGCCAGTCCTTCTAGAGGTAGTAAAAAGGGGAAAACATCATCAAAGTATTTTTTTCATAGCTGCTTTCTGTATGTTGCTAAATTTACCACATGAGTGCACAGAACTCTACAAATCCTGGAACTGACTTTAGTGGTTTATACAGTGGAGGGGAAGAAAGTGTGTAGTCTCTTCCTTGATTTGACAAATTCAGGGCCAAGAGGCTTTGCTCCATGTTACGAAGAATGCACACAATAGTTTCAAGTGAGCAATGTGACATTTGTGTTAGGATAGGGATCACTCTTCCCAGAAATTTTGCTTGATATACTGCCCTTTGTTGAAGTATACAGCTGACATTACTTCAGCCATTTTGAGGAAAACCTATCCTGTTACAAATGAATAGCTGACTTCTCACCTTCTAATGATAGCACAAAATTGTAATCCTGCTACATTTACTAGGGGAGAACAACAGCCTCAACTGTTATTATGACAAACTAAAGTAGGGGATATTGTTACTGAAAGGAGACTAACTTAGCATAAGTTATACAGAAGGATGTTTTGAATTTGTTTCTGAGTTATACTGAATAAGCAGAAGACTCCCTAAACCAGAAAGACTGGATCAGGTTATTAAACAATACAGTTCAGTAAAGACAAGATTCCACCTTTAATGTCAATGGAAGTTTTGCCGTTGTTTTCTTTTAGACAAGAATTTCATTGCCTGACTGCGAACAGCTGGATTGTCTATCTGGTTCAACATGTATACTAGCAAAGCTAAAGAGAAGAAACAGTCAAAGTTAAACATGCCTTCTCTTGTCAATATGTTCAACAAATTAAATTTAATCTCAAGTTTGTCCTAGACTTGCATATCATCTTGGCTGCAAGAATAATCAGAGTATGAGAGTGAACTTTGACACAAGCTGAAGTAATGCTATTTCAAAGGAATTAAATCAGTCTCTATCTTAATATTGCAATAATATTACAAGTCATGTGTTAGAAATGTGAGGCTTGAGATGAAATTTCTATTTTGTGTTTTAGAGTTTTGGTTTCCTCTTCTGTTCAGTTGACTGATATACTGGTCTGTGGTACAACTGCTTAAACTTGATGTTTATAAAATTCAAGTCACTTTTCAGGATGGTGATATAGGCATGTGAATGAAAATTCTGCAGAAGGGAACATTTTAAAATCTGAAATGAACTTCTTGATGTCTCTGCATTTTTCTTCCCACAAATGAACTGTATTTAAGCACTTGCATAAGCCTACACCTCAAATGCAAAAAAGATACAATTTTGTAAGTTCAATCCCTGACTGCAATAGCTTTTTCCTTTTCTGTTAAAAATAAAAATACAACAATAAAATACTTCAGTAGAGCTTCTCTGTGATGAAGTTAAAATTTAAGAGCTTCTCCTGAACCATTTGTCGTAAGTGGGCTTTTCAAATGTGCCGTTAGGCAACTTCTTTGGATCTAGTGCTTCATTGTCTAAAAGTAGAGCACAGCTGCTGTATCATGTTTATCACCAGTTTGTGAAGAAAACCAAAGTATTATTTCTTAGCTAGAAATCTTGCAGATAAACCACAATACTTAAGTGCTCCCCTTACCCAAAACAAAGATTGAGGGATGATGGGGGGTGGGGTGGAGGAGAAGGAGGGAGAATCACTGTAGAAAAATGAAGTTTATCTCCTTTAAGGGCAAAAAATTGTCTTGAATTCAACTCATACAAATACAACTAGAGTTTGTCTGCTTTGTGATGTGATCCCATATGTTTACCCAGCCTTCCCCATCCTCCAGAACAGGCCCATGTGCTTTGAACCCATTCTTGTTTGCACAGCTGGGGGCCTGGGGTTGAAACGTAAGTGGTGCTTTAACTCAGGCTAGACTCTTCACTTTGCAGGTGGGATGACTCAAGGAATAAAAGTATTACAATATTCTTCTTGTAAGTCCCTCCTATCAGGGGGAAGTGCTGTGCCCTTCTAAAATTTGCTGGAAAAGCCTTAAGTCTCAGTATAAAACTGTAGGATGCTAGAAAACACACAAGGATTGGAACTTAAGATGCAGGACTTGGAGAAATTTTGTTTAGAAACATTGTTAAACTTGAAGTTGTCCATGTGCAAGGGAAATACAAACTTGTGTTTTCAAAAAGGGACTATTAAATAAATCTCTTGCTCCCCTTACCTCAGAATACAGGACAGACTTCCCAGGAAGTGTGCTTCAAAGGCCTTTTTTCACTAAGTAGGTTCTGAGGTTGCATGGACACTTTCAGGAGAGAGGCTGGACACTCTGGTCAGCTGTTAGGAGTTGTGGTGGCTCTGACTGGTTGGTATCTTTCTACACATGGAAGACTGCAAGTTCCCAGACAGTCCCATCTCTGCCAGAGTTTCTAAGACTTTCAGATTTTCTCTTTGTATTTCAAGAAGCTGACCATTTTGAGTCTATGGCTTAGAGAAGGATCTTTGACATCTTTGAGGCCTGCTAGGCTTCTGGTTCCATGGCAGAAAACTTGGCTGAAGTCCCAAACCCATGGCTGAAGTTGAAGTTCTCGCACCCTGTAGGCAAACTGCCATGGAGCTGAGAGTCTAGTCATGATTAAAACTGTGACTTGGCTCCAGCTTTGCCACCAGTATGGCTGGTTGCACCAGTTTGGAGCCTGAAACAAAGGCATAAATCTGTGAGGTTAAAACTAGGAAATGTGAAATAATGCTTTCCAACAGCAACAAAAATGTCCAGGAGTTTATAGCCTTCTCTAATGTATAAAATAGTATAGTTTTCTTGGGGAATTCTCCCGCAGAAGGACTCGCTCATTAAGACAGTCCAGTCTGAGTGGTTAGACAGTTGGGTGAGTGATCTGAGCCACGTGAACGTACCTGGACTGATCCCTCAAGGGTGTATTGTAAGGGTCTTCAAACATGAAATCTGCCAAAACAGGAGTAAGGCGTTGCGTGTGCTGTTTTCCTGATCTCTCTACTCCTCAGTTTTGGTAGGCAGCAGCCTGCAGTACTAATGGGAAGTAAAGCTGCTAAGCAGCAGAGGCGCCTCTGTTTCCATTTGTAGTGGACACTTGTCTGGTAGCTTTGTTCCTTAATAGACTTCCACTTTCCCACGTTTATGTCACTTGTGGCCCTTTCTCCCTCTTTCCCCCAAAGCCTTGCTAAAGTGTGTTACTCTGGTACTGCAATGCGTTGGCTTATTTCTTGTTACCCCTGGCACAAAGGGCTGTGCTATTCTGTTTGTGCTTATAATGTACCCAGATGGTGAATAGAATGAGTGACCACCAAGCTCATTTTCACTTGTGGGGTCAGACCTTTCTCTGCTAAAGAACACAAGTGTTCCCAGCTGCTGTGCAGCTGCAGGGAGTCTGCTTTCCTTCACAGGCATTAAAAAGCCTTTAATCAGTGTTTGTTGTTTGTCAGCAGTGGTGTTGAGGTGTGGAGAAAAAGAACAGATATGCTTTGTTGGCAAAGTTAACTTCATTCTGACCTCTTATCTTTCATTTTTCTTTTCAAGTCTGAAGAAGCAGAAAGTAGTTTGGGAAGTGGTTTCTGCAAACACCTGTGTAAATGTATTTGCTAAAGGAGGGAGTTTATGTCCTTATGCAGATACAGTATTTGACATAAAAAGATGCTCTGAGAGCTGCCCCGAACTGGAAGTTCTTAGGGCAGGGATTCAAACTGATTGGTATAAGAGCTGTGTGGGCTCTCTTAATGCAAACAAATGCTATGGAAATACAAATATTATTGTCTAATACTAGTGTCAGCTATACTTATTTTAGTATTGAGGCTACATTTAAGGGATACCATTTGCAACCTGGTCAATTTTAACCCTGGAAAATAGATTATTCCTGCTAGGTTTTGTGTAGTTTGGTTTGGTTTTTTTTTTTTTTTTAATTGGGTTTTGTATTTGGTGTTGGTTTTGGTTTTATTAGTTCTGTGTTTAATAGCTCTTCTGTCGTGGAGGAAAAGGGAGGAGAGAAAAGGACTGATAAGCCAGTAACGCTATCCCCAGCCCCATTTGTTTTGGATGCTGAAGCAAATGGGAACATGCGTATCAAAAAGAAGCTTTAATCAATCTTAGGGCTAAAATAATTGTTTCCCTCTTTTTTTCTAGATGAAGCTTGGAAGCCTTCTGGTACTGCACATATTTTTGCAGGATTACTTTTTCCCCAAGTCCAGATCTGTTCATGTTGTGTGTCTGTGTGTACAGCTTGGTGCACAGCTCCCTGAATATCAATTCTGTTGTTTGCAAAGCCTATGTGTGTAGGCATTCTGAGGCTGTTAGGATCACAAGCTTTGATTTGAGCTTCAGGGGTCATGATGGGACATCTGTTGTTTAAGGTGGAATATTTTATCTTGCTATGTTTCCCCCTGGTTTGAAGGGACCACGGAGTGGTGTTACTGCCTTGGCTGAGTCTAGGGCGAGTTGGTAGCCAGGCATCAGGGCACCCTGTGCATGTGGCTCCAGCCCCCTTCCCAGCTCAACAGCATCTCCTGCAGTGACCGTGGTGCTCTCTTGGAGCAGGGCTATGCTCCTTGAAAAAGCAGTGCCTGCTTGCTTGAATTGGGAATAGAGAACTGGGAATGAGTAACTTATGAATTGTAGTCCTAGCTGTTAAAATGGTAGATTTGTGTGCGCTCCCCATGAGCAGACACATTTTGGTGTTCATCCAGTGTTTTTCTTCAAGTGGCTGAGGCTGCTTACAAAGAAGGGCAGTTGTAGTGCTCTTGGGACAGACAAAACGTCTGTCAGAATCTTCTGTCTGAAAGAAGATTCTGTGCTCAGCAGGAAGGGATGCTCAAAACCGCTAGTATGTTAAATGTCTCTGGATGATCACTTCTGTAGCATGAATCCTTAACAGCTAGAAATGGGGCAAAGGACCCCCATTGTACTGTCTGAAGGTTAGCAGGGCTGCCAAGCAAAGACACAAAGGTTCTGAACTACAGTGGAGCAAGTGTCCTACTGTAGGGGGGGTGTGTGTTGATATCCTTCAGTAACATCTCCAGAAGATCCAGCCTTTCTGTCAGTGTTGTCTGATCACATGAGAAGAGCCCTGATCAGACAGGCATGATCTTGGATCCTTCTGGAAATTAATGCAGACTTTTACAATTGTAATCTAGCTGAACAAAACAAGCACCATCTTGTGCAACTACATAAACCATAAACTTTTTTGGCAAGGCAGGTGTGGCATCTTCAGTGTCTGGAAAGCACCTAACATGCTGTGTGGGCTCTGTGCTGTAATCCAAATTAGAAATGCTAAAAAGGCTTTGATTTTTTTTTTTTTTTTTAAACGTGGTTCTTGGCTTAATTTGGGTAGGCAAGAACTTCATAGACTGCATTGGGATGCTCTGCATGTTTCCTCAGGCCCTCATAATTAATCAATGCTGAGCTGTTCCTCCCTTTCCCTCTGCGAGGAGGCACCAGAGCAAAGCTGTTCCGTAGCCTCAGGTTCAGCTCATTTGTGTCAGCCCTGAGAAGGACTTCCTACTCTTCACAGATGCCCATTCTCGGAGGATGGTCTTTCCTGGCCTGCAAGGTCCCTCAGTACTAAGTGGTTTGGTACAGGCTGCAGAAGGCTTAGGGGAGTTTTCATGATGCAACCTGAGTTTTCAGTAAGTTTGCAATACGGCTTAGTGCTGAGAAATGAGTATTCTAGCGTTTTTGGTGCCCCTCTGGATAACTCCAATCTGTGGAACTTGGCTTCTGTCGCAAGGAGTTTGCAAAAGGTTTCATGCCAGTAGCTCAAGCCCCCAAAGTTGTGATAAATGGCAGATGCGTGCATTCCTCCTAAACCAGAATGGCTTCTGTGTTTAACTGAATATTTAATCACTCTGTGCACCATACTGTGCTATCAGGCAGCTCTGCTTTTAAAATCTGTTTATACAGACTGCTGAAAAGCCTTGCAAATCTTTCAGGGTCTCTGACATCACATGCTGGGAGGAAGCTACAGCACCTTTAGTCTGCTGCTTTTTGCTGTATGTTTACAGTTGCTGGTGATCTTTGCACCTTGGGGGCTACAGAAAGACATTACTGTAGCCAGAGCAATGCTAAGCTAAATTGTGGTAGTCCAACCTTTGACAAGAACTAGGAAAAAATCTGGTCCAGCTTTACAGTGGTTTTATAGTCTAGTCCAGATCTCTATAAACCATTTCAAATTGCCTTCAGGTTTAAATTTTCCAATTTCCCATTTGGAACAGGTGTTGCCAGGTTATAGAAAGTGTTGCAGAAAAGGAACAAAAACATTTTAAAAACTCTGTGCTGTTACAAATTTTGGCAAGTCTCTGACATGAGATTTTTTTTTAAAGAAGTTTGCCCCACCCAAATTAAAACAAGTGCAGACCTTGCTTACTTTTCCCAGCTGTCATGTTTAAATAGGGTTTTAAGTAATGCATGAGTCTTCAAAAGATCCAACAGTACAGAACTGATATGTTTTTATTTGAAAATATGCAACTTCTCAATTGTTTTTCATCTCATTTAATTGGGAAGAGAAAGGAGGGGGAAGATTTTTTTTTTTAAATGTCAAAAAACAAATTTCAGAGATGCATGTTCTCGCAGTGGTTAAAAACCAACCCAAACTAGGCTTCAGGCAATATTTTTTCGACAGCTTTAACCTCAAAGCGCAGAGCAGACAGCTTTGTAGGCAACTGTAACACCAAGGTGATTATGGCAATGACTCACTCTTCCCTGTAAGGCATCCAGCTATCGACACACTTGGGGAGCCGTGGCTTTGTGCGTGCAGGCAGGGTGTCAGTCTGTGCCCAGTTGCCAGCCAGCTCTGAACTGCTGAGCTCATTCATAACCGCTTTGACAGTGAGCTGGGATATTGGTGTGTTAGAGAGCAGCTCTGGTCCCCCCAGGCTTGTGAGAGGCTTATGAGAATGGGAGCTTGGGAAGGGGAAGTCCAAGGTGGGTTTAACTTCCATTCTTTTAGCTCAGTACTCAATTAAGTGGTTTTAAGAGTCACCTGAAATCTTCCCTGTGAGTAGCTGGTCGGGTTTGGGTAATAGTTAAAGTTCTGACCAACCAACCAATAAGTTGGGGTAGCATGGGAAGTGGAAAGGGCCTCTGCTGTCATGTCCTGGTGAAACTCTCTTTCAATGGTTATGGAAAGAGGACTGGCAGTCGGGGTCCTCAGGAAGGTGGTTATGAACTTAGGAAAGAGACCTGGGTATCTGTATAGGCAGCTCAGAGTACAGCTGAGGTTACAACAGTGAACTACTCCCTGATGTTGGGATTTGCAGGGAACAAGGGGACACAAAAAATGGAGAGTCATTGATGTGTATCGTGTGTTTCCCCTTCTCTAAAAGATAAGGCAGAAGCCAAGCTGTCTCCAGAGAAAGAAAACAGCGGTGATCGTGGTATGGAGGAAACCTTCTGAGCAAGGAATTGGGAGACAGGGATTGTCTGCATTGCAAGACTGACAAGACAGAAGTGCCAGTTTTATACAAAACAAGTGGCATTCACAGTGAATGCTTGGGAAGAAGTATTCAGAAAGATGACAAATTCAGACTTCTGAAAGGAAATAGCTTTTCACATAGTGTGCAATTAGATTGTGGGATGCATAGAGCACAATTAGAATGCAATTGCCAGGTGGGCAGGATGTCAACAGGAAAGAACAGAACGTGGCTTTGGGAATGTGCAGGTATGCTTTTGCAGGTGGTATCCACAGATGACATAAATAATGCTTTAAAAAACAAAGAACTGATAATATAAAGCAGGCCACATCCATGGTTCAACTGCCAAGGCCAATCTTGATAGGTTATTTGGGTTCCTCCATCCTTGTTGATAAGTTTCTTGCGCTTCTGACTAAAATTGTCTAGTACAGATATTGTTTGCGGCAGGGCCCTGGGCAAGCTGGGCTGTTGTGACTCAGTATTGCCCTTCCCGTGTGGGTTGTGTTTGGCTTTGCACATCTTGGGTTTTCAGAGGTGAGGCAGAGTGAGTAATGTTTCCGTTCTATTAAATAAAATGGAATGGCATAGACCTTTAATTTTTTCTTTTTTTTAAAGATGTACGTGTTTCATTTTAAGTTCCCCTCAGGCAAAGTCAGCTTTGGTAGGCAGCTTAAACTGCATTATAGAACGTATTGCTATTGTCATAAAAAAAATACACAGTGCTGTGCATTGGGAAACCAAACAAAACCATTTTTTTTTTTTTTCTCCCTCCCTACTTTTTTCACTTCCTTCAGTTTTTAATTAGCGACCGTGACAGAGACCCTCAGTGTAACCTGCATTGCTCCAGGTCCCAGTCCAAACCCCTCTGTGCCTCTGACGGCAGAACATACGAGTCAATGTGTGACTACCAGCGAGCCAAATGCCGGGAGTCAAGTCTGAGCGTGACGCATCGCGGCCGGTGCAAAGGTAGGTGGATTTCAAATGCCTTTGAAGGGGAGGAATAGGAGTCCTACCTTACAAGAAACTGGATTCTTAGATACTTGAGTCTAGTAACGTGCTCTGTAAGTAATCTGATTGAAACGGTGCATTCATTTGAGCATTGATATCTGAGTCCGGGTTTAGGTGGCAGGAGTATGAGCTGACTGAATTATCAATGAAAAAAGGCAGAAGAGCCACACATCACTGAAAAGGGGACAAAATGTGTGTCTGCAGAGCAGGCAGAACTGGCCCTATGGAAACATGAAATCAAGTCCTAAAAGAAGAGATCTTCCTTCCTATCTGTGCCAGTGAGGAACTGAGATGCCGTTGAGTGATAAAAATGTAGAGTGGAGAAGAATGTGCACATTGGATGTCCAGTCCCTTTTCAGACACACGTAGCCTTTCTGTGCTGAGCTAATTTAGAAGACAAAATGCATGCATGGCTTCACACGGCCTCATTTTTGCCTTTTTGCTGTTACACATCTACTTAAAAGTGAGAATATTGTTTCTCTCTCAATTCATCTCTTCAGCATAGTGTAAAGATGAAATTGCACCTTTTTATAAAGGAATATTGGTGTTCTGTCACACCAGTGTTTTGCTTCTTCAGTGAAGTGAAAAATCAAGTTGAGTGCACTTTCTGAGAGCTCATTTGACTCAGAGGGCAGGTGGCACAGATGTTTTTAGCAATTGGTTAAAGTGACAGGAAAAACTCATTAAAATCCCTGTGGAAGATTAAGTAAGCATATGTTTAAGCCTGACTTTTGTTTATGAGGGCTTTTTTACTATTATAAAAGTGTATCTTTGTCACAATTACTTGTTCTAAAATGGAAATTCCTTTTCAATTCATTGACAAGCTTTATAGTTTAGGTGAATTATCAACATGACCTCAAATATTGCTCTTTTAAGCAGTTTCTAACTGGAAAAAAACTTACTTCTGTCCCGTAGCATAGAACGATTCAAAGGCCTTTTTCTGCTTTCTGAGTACTGGAAACCCAGAAGTTTTCTTCCCAGGGCCCAAGAAGTGGTTGGACTGTTCTTGCAAGTGATGCATTTGAGTATCACTGTAAGAAGCAGTATGGTGGGAGTCCTGCTTTTGCTTTCATCACTTGAGCAGAGTGGCTTAGATAAGCAGCTCCATGGCTGATAGTGGCATATAAACTGGCACTGTTCTGTCACTTAGAACATGGGATCTATAATGTGATACATTTGTATGCAAGAGTGACTGTTTCTGGAAGTAAGTGGAGAAAGTGTTGATTGCCAAACTACACAGCCTACTCCATGATTGCAAAGAATCCCAAAGAAATAACTAAAGACTTGTTTGTCTTCAGCACAGTTAAAAGTGTATTTTCCTTTCTGCTCTCTTAGATGCATCTGAAATGTTTAGCTGAAACTACTTGTGTTCTCCTTTCTTTTTTCCTCTTACCCTGTGATACTATGCAGTACCTAATAGCTTGGATGGGTTTGACAACTGCAAGTCTTGCTTTTAACCTGCTAACATTCCTATGAATCCCAGGGAAGTATGAATGTTCTTTTAACTGTCACATTCAAATTTAACCTTGCTGCAATTTCCATGTGTGCTGCTATTTCTAGTCATGTTAGGAGTATGACCTGTAGCTGTGCATAAAGAACACTGTTCTTGGCAAATACAGGCAGTTGTGAGGCAGGTGTACCTAAGTACAGGTGGCTGGCCAGGTCTGTGTCTTGTACGCGTGGAAAGTACCACCAGCAGTGTTCCAGCACCTTCTACTGCTGCAGTAGGGCACCAGGTTTAGCCTGAACAGTCTCTTCATTCCTTCTGCATGAGTGATGCTCTACAGGGAAACTCCCGTAGACCTGGAAGGAATCCCATGGGCCATTGAGTGCAGTCACATGCAATTGTGATAGATACTGTATCCAAAACTTATCCTTATGAAATTAGTGATTTTAACTTGTGCTTTCCTTCAATGAAGAGTGGAGTGGGGCAGAAGAACAAGTATCTAAAATAATGGAAAGAGGAAGTGTGTTGTGGACAGCAACATAGTTCTGCACCCTAGACTACCATTTCCAATTTCATATGGTGATGACTTGAACTGTGCTTGTGCTGAGGTTTGCAGAATGGTTTCAATAGTGAGGACAGAACTTGCTTGATTCAGCTTAGTTCTCTGTTCTATCTCAAGAAACTCAGGACCTTTAAAAGTGAAATCTTGCAAGCCCTTTGGGAACTATAACTCTTATTCAGCTCTCACTCCTTGATAGCTTCCTCACGTGCTTTTCGATGAAATTCCTTCAGCGCTAAATTAGCTGAACTCTCTCCGAACCCTCACTCATGCATCACAAAGGGTTAAAAGTCAGGAGTAACTTAAAATGATCAAACTATGGCATCCATGACAAATGGAGTCTCATTGATGAGATTCCAGAGAACAGTTCCAGATGGCATAGCTGTGTGTAAACTACATAGCCAAGCACTCCTACCTGGATCTTTTGTCAGCAAACATCTTAAGATCTAATGTCAAATAAGAGTTCTGCCTCAAAACTTTGCAGGGATGAAGGACAAATACTTGTTAAATGAGATTATGCAGTGATTGTTAGGGTATATTGGATATCTGTGGCTTAAAACACATTTCAGTTGTATGTTAACTGCTTGGTTTCTAGGAATTTGTTTGGCCTATGAAATAATAAAAAAAGCCAAGGCAGGGTGGGAGTGTTCTAAAAATTTCCCTTTAGATTTATAATGGTTGGCTTTAAAAGTCTGCTGATTAAGAGCTTATTCTTAAATCGCAAATCACTATGTAGGATGAACCTATCTGTAAGTTATGGGTGGGAATTGTAACAAGGGTCTTCAGTCCATCTCCTGGAACATCTGGATGAACACAACTTGTGGCTAACATGCTGGAAGGGAAGGTGCCCTTTTGACCAGTAATGGGTTGTTTGAACAACCTTCTTTACCTACTGTTCTCATTGGACAGGATATGATATTTGAAATCACTGATTTTTTTTATATTTTTTTTATCCACTTGCTAAATCCATGTGGTTTGTCTTGAACTTTCTTATTCCTAGTCAAGGGAGAATTAAATGGATCACTTCTTGGCAGCAGCTAGTCGGTAAAATCTGAAATGATGCTTTCAATTGTGCAGATTTAGGCATATTTTTAGCTATGCTAGAAATAAGTTAGGGAACTCTTGAGTAGAAATGGTATGTAGATATCAAAGAAGGAGCAAAGCACATATGCACAAAAGGAAAGAAGTTGGAGATTGCCAGTGTAGGGCTTGTCAGAAATTAAGTGGAAAACAAAGGGGAGGGTGGAGAATGATTGACAGCTGCTGGGTCAGATGGCCATGTTTTTGTAGTGTGCTTGGGTTCCATTTTTGCGGGTTTTATGCAAAGACACAGATCATTGGCTGGAGTAAATGGTTATGAATCTGCTGACTTTAGTGTAGCTGGGCTGCTTCATACCAGGTGGGGACCTGGATTGTATGTGAGACAGGAACTAGAAATAATTCAATAGCTGCTTGCATCAAGTTCTGCCCTTTGAGCTTTTGATAAAAACAAAGCAGAATTTAAAAGCTAGACTTTTGTAGTTGCATCATACAGTTTCACTGCTAGTGTTACATGGATGCTTGGAGTTGTTTTACTTCATGCTATTAGGATAGCTAGGGTCTTTATACTATGATGTTATGTGGTGTCAAAACTGCCTTTGCCAGTTGATAGAGGATACTGGAATTCTTGGGGCCTATTCAGGACTGGTGTGTATATTATGAGGGACATGGTGGTCTCATTTGAATAAACTGTTCATGGATAAGATCAACGCTGGTAACTAGCCAACTTCATTACAAAATCCAAAATTATGTGCACCTGTGTTCTGCAGATTAGGCTACAGATGTCAAAAACATCACTTGTAGTTCACAATCTTGCCAGCTACCAACTTGAGAATGAATTTTCTTTAAAAAGCAGCTTTCTGAGCTGCAGTAAATCTGTTGTAAGTTTGAAGATATTTAAAGTCAAATTACTGAATGGCTCTGCTTTTAAAAAAGCCATCCTGTTTTGATTTTTCACCTTATGTCTGGACAGTGAAACTGGAATGCATTAATGCCATTCTGTTTTATAAGCTTCGTGTTTGATGAGAACATTTTTAAGAGGGAAGTAAAAGTGCTGAAACACATGAGTAAAAAAAAAATCAAAATGTAGAATAGGGTATACGAATCTACATCATAACATCAGGCTTTAGTAAAATTTGTAATGCATCTTATTTGGGGTGAGCTATTTGGCAGCTGCTTTCTAAAACTTGGCACTTATGTAATATTTTACATTTTCTAATTAACAAAGCAATAATAGTAAGGTGAAATCATCCCACTGAAATCACATGTTGATGTAAACATTATAAAAATACCAGCCTGTGGAGTGAGGAAGAGAAGGATTGACAGTTCTTTTAAAAACAAGCTGGTAAATGTTGATATTAAAGGCACTGTTTTTACTGCAAATAAAATGTGAAATGACAGACCAAAAAGATAGTGGTATGCACACACCTCTCCAGCCAGCATGGTATACAGGTGGTTGTTCAAAGCCAAGGCTGTAAAAGGACTGGCGTGACCTTTGGAAATCAATGAGGGAGGATGGGAGAAGTAATTGAGGCTGAGTGTTCATGAACCGGAGAAAAATTGTCTCTCTTCTCTGCACTTCAGCAATTTGTGAAGAGACATCACGTGAGCCAGGGGTCGAATTGCAAAAGAGGATGCTGCAAGAATGATGAGTAGTAGTCTTGAATGCTGTGTAGTAGTAATGCTGTGCTACACCATGTGGTCTACAGAGTGGTAATAGAGTTCAATCTCTAAAGGCTGATTAAAATTGCCAGGAGGGACATAGTTACCTTAGCAGCAACACATTTATATTATCGTCTCCTTATAGTAAGGGCTTGGTTGTGTGCATGCTTGTCTGCTCATTAGACAATTTGGACAAAGATTTGAGCTTAGTCTCCTTTCTGCTTGGGCTCCTAATGTCTTTGTACTACAGGGCATACTACAAACTGTTTGTTCCTACCAGCTATGTGGCAAAGCATCCGGTTCCAGTCATGTAGCTCTGAGTGTGCCAGCACTGAAGGCGATGTTATGTGGAAGTGCTTTATGCTTCTGTTTTGTGCTCAGGGGAGGAACCAGATATGCCTTTCTGCAGTCCTGTATCCACAGATGAAGAGACTAGAAAACATACTTTCATTTGGTGAATCTGTACTTTGATTGTCATGTGAGAAATTGGCAACTTTTTTTTTTTAACCTTGTATGTGCAACTCTGCATAATCTGTGCTGATTTTTTTGGTACTTAGTTGTTTCCTGTGAAGCAGAACTTGAAGGTGTTTTTAGTCAGACAGCTAGCTATAAAACAGAAGGTGCAGCCATAACATCTGGTTTTGTAATAATGTCCTATGTCATGCCAAGCAAGATTAGACTCTTAAGCTTGAACAGGAATTCTGCAGGTGATAGTTAGGTGTTCCAGTTAACAACATTGCCAGGGCTTCCTGTGCAGCTGAAAGAATGAGTATGTGTTGGAAGGGTCAGTACTGCTGGCAGGACTGTCCTCCAGTGGAGGTGTGCAAACAAGTTCTGATCATCTGGTCACTTTGGCAAGCAGAGAGGGGAAAAAGGAAATTCCAGCTTAGAGGTTATATCATGGCTAATTAGAAAAAAAAAACCATACTGCTTCTCTAAATTTGGTGTAAATTTTATTCAAGAAAGTATTTTCATTCTGAGTAACAATCTTGCTCTTTATATAAGCTCATAATAGGTCCACCTGAGATCAGAGCTTCATGTGCTAAGGGTATTGTGCAAACACCCCACAAATTACAGTCTAAAGATGAGAGTGACATAGGATCAGAAGGGACACAAGGTCATTTGACCAACTTACAGTCACTCAGTGGATCAGTGGCAGAGCTGATGTAGGCATTTGTGCTTTGAACCCAGTGCCTAAGCTGCAGACATCTGTGCTGAATACTATTGCTGTGAATAATGACTTTTTCCAAAGCAGTGGGTTTGATTTCCATAATTTCAGAAGACTTGTGAAATCCTTTTTGGAGTAATGTGATAAGTTTAAAATGAAAATGTGTTGGCAAACTGGAAACTTAGTCTCTTGAGTCGTGTAAATAAAGTACTCAGATTGAAAGCTTTGGTGTGTGTCTTTATCAAAACTATTTACAGCATCGTCATTGGTTTCTGCATCTAGGTATACTCAGATGGAAATTGTTTCTATTGCCATGCAATATGAATTCAGTTGATCTGAGAACCTGGTTTTCTAGGTATTAGTGCTGGTGTTAGCGATTCTATTGTTGAAGTTCATGTGACCTGTGAAGCAGAATATGGCATCTTCAGAGATCCGATGGAATTCTTTTGTTAACCAGTGCAGTTTCCATGCCTGGTAGAACAGAGACTCAAACCTGATCACCCTCTGTGGTGCTGCTGAGGGATTCTGATGATCAGAATTTGCAGTTTCTGCACTGAAAATCCTTCAGTCAATGGACTCATGGGAAAAGGAAGAAGGTGCTGTGCTAGTCCCTGTCTCAGAGTCCCATGGAAACACGTTTGCTGTTTTCCTTCTCTTTTTAGACTGAACAGCTGTACTGTTATACTCCATGTATTTAAATGTAACCAGCAAGTCAATCTGTATCTCTGCAGGGCAGAACTCTCCTCTTTGACCCATCAGTCATCAGTGTTAGGCTTATCTGGATCTATGCTCTGTAACAGTGAGATAGGCTTGGAAGGGGTTATGGTCATGCTATGTGGTGGCTTCATCTGAAGTAAGTGCAGAGCTGAGATCTTAACTCCTTCAAGCTCTGCTTGCAGAGCAATGTTTTTTCTTGGCAACAAAGTGAGTAACTGATAGGAGAAAGCATAATGCACACCTAGCTGTAAGCCCTGGGACTAGAGGTAGAAGCTGGGTTTCAGGAAAGCACAGGCAGTAGCACATCTACCTTATCTCAACCATA
The DNA here is from genome assembly GCA_013400055.1 of Nycticryphes semicollaris. Taxonomy (NCBI): domain Eukaryota; kingdom Metazoa; phylum Chordata; class Aves; order Charadriiformes; family Rostratulidae; genus Nycticryphes; species Nycticryphes semicollaris. The sequence continues at coordinate 424,034 of VXBJ01007131.1, forward strand.
CAAAGATGGAAGTTCAGATGGGTGGCTGGTTATTTTAGTATCCTACTGGGAGGAAAAAACTTTTCTCAGGCTCACTCCTGGGCCTGAATTACTTGGCTTATGCCCAGCCATCCACTTTCAGGCTGTTATATTAACACAGCTCCCTCCAGGAAGGCCTTTCACTACATGGGCATTGTGCTCCAGCACTTGTTAGAAGAAGCTTTCAGAACCCTTGGATGATCATAAAAACTATTACCTAGAAAATTGGGCAGCTTTTCGTTAACTGACTTGTAGTCTTGATTGTCTAGGTTCATATTTGTCTTTGGGATAAGGAGTACCAACTACATAGCTGCCTTGTTAATGGTCCTTGGTGCCTTGTCTGTTAGTTTGTGTCTGTCTGTTGTGTCCCTCCCTCCCTTCCCCCTTCCCCTGAAGCTGTGTTGTGTATCTGGTAGCTTTAGAAGAGGTCAAACGGTGTTTGCAATCTAAGTGGGTTTTGCTTTTCTCTTTGTAGATGCCGGCCAAAGCAAGTGCCGTTTAGAGAGAGCTCAAGCACTGGAACAGGCAAAGAAGCCTCAAGAAGCAGTCTTCATCCCAGAATGCAATGAGGATGGATCATTCACACAGGTAAAACTTCTGTTGTCTTCCTTCAGCCAGGCTCCCAATGGCTGAAGGAGATTCACTGTTAAGGTATGAGCCAAGTGATGATAGCAGCACAGGTGCCCTGACTCAGTTAATCGGGTGAAGGTGGTGAAAACTGGGGACTCATTTAACAAATTGGAAACTTCGTTTCAGTCACCATACCTTAAGACACATACGCATGTAATGGCAACCACCTCCAATGTAGCACAGAAACAAATGGAACCAACCTCCAGCATAGCACAGAAGCAAAAACAAGTTCCAGAGGATGTAAATTTTTCCTTGAAGATGAGCTGTAAAGAGAGCTCTGGCTCACAGAACAGGGTGGACCAAGCTTATTCTGCTGTTACCTGTGCTTCACCTATCCCAGAAAAAAGTGGTCTATTGAGCCTCTTCCTCCTGCAGTGTACGTGTTAGTGACAGACTCCTGTTTCCTGTTCTATGCCCTGAGGTGGTTTGGGGGTCTGGCAGAGAGGTAATAAGACTGCTTTCTTTGGGTTTCTGATTCTCCCCTGTTTACTTACTGGAACTAAGTGATGTGCTGGGATTGCAGACTGTTTCATAATGCTGCTTCTCTTGAGAAGTAATTATCTCAGGCAGGGGTAGCAGAGGAGGCTTATGGTTTGTTGGCCTCTAATATTTGTGAAAAATGAATAGTCAGTCCTGGCCGCTGAGCATCCTTCAGAAACAGTTGGATGGGAGAGGTCCTGTATAATTCCATAGACATTGAAGTAGTTATGGCAGAAAGCAAGCCCTCATGAAGGAGACTGAGAGGAAGAGTAGTTTGCCAAGGCAGGGCAGAAATGAACAGTGATCACAGAATCATAGAATCACAGAATATCAGGGATTAGAAGGGACCTTGAAAGATCATCTAGTCCAATCCCCCTGCCGGAGCAGGAACACCTAGATCAGGTCACACAGGAACACGTCCAGGCGGATTTTGAATATTTCCAGAGAAGGAGACTCCACAACCTCTCTGGGCAGCCTGTTCCAGTACTCTGTCACCCTGTGAAGAAGTTTTTCCTTATATTTAAGTGTAACCTCCTATGTTCCAGCTTGCACCCATTGCCCTTTGTCCTATCATTGCCTGTCACTGAGAAGAGCCTGGCTCCATTCTCCTGACACTCACCCTTTACATATTTATAAACATTCATGAGGTCACCCCTCAGTCTCCTCTTCTCCAAGCTCAAGAGACCCAGCTCCCTCAGCCTTTCCTCATATGGGAGATGCTCCACTCCCTTAATCATCTTTGTGGCTCTGTGCTGGACTCTCTCCAGCAGTTCCCTGTCCTTCTTGAACTGAGGGGCCCAGAACTGGACACAATATTCCAGATGCAGCCCCACCAGGGCAGAGTAGAGGGGGAGGAGATGCTTGGTTCTGTAACTGTTACCATATTGAGTACTGTCTCAGTGCTAACTGAACTGGGTGTTAAAAACAGCTCAAGTGCAGATGCCTAGCAGGTAGCTGTTAGGCAGTGTGTTCAGTTTGGAACACATCTCAAAAGGCAAAATCCTGCAACGCTGATGATGACCTTACTTTGTGAACTTAAGTAAATCATACAACTTTTTTTTGCCTTAGCTTCCTTATATCTATCACTGCTCTAGAGATGTGCCTCAGAAATTTTAGGATTCCTAGGTTACTGTTTGCAACATCTTTTGGAAGTAAAAAGAAATATCCAAAAAATGATCAATATTGGCTTCAAAAAGATGAGAAAGACAAAAAGCTTTGGGGTTGGTTCAAACGCTTTTTGCTGCCTCGGGGAAGAAGACAGGAAAGATCTTTTTTGTGATAACTCACCAAAATTTTTATTCTCCTAAGCCTTACGCTCCCATTCTGGTGTGTGGGAGTGTTTTTGTTTTGTTCTGTAATGGTGAAGTGGGAAAAGTTTTATCCATCCTGCCAACTTTGCATACTTCTTCAGAGCTGCATTGTATTTGTGTACAGTGTGGTCCATCTTTGGAAGGTGGGGGTAAGAGAGAAGGTGGCTGCAGTTTCTTTCAGTCTAACTGTGAACTTTGGTTTTGTGTAGAGCTCTTCGGGTTATGTTGGCACTGGAGAGCAGTACTTATAAAACCTAGCACAGTGGGCCAACTAAGATTTCCATGTTAAATTTTATGGCTCAAAAAAAAAAAAACAAACCCCCAAAAAAAACAACAGAGGAAGGAAAGCTGATTTTTTCAGTGCCTCTGTGAGCTGTTCATCAACCTCTTTGAGTAGAATGGGATGCAGGTGACATTTTTATCCTAATATGCTGAATGCAGAGTGGCAGTAGCTAAAGCTTTGTTTCACGTGGTTTTGTTTGGAAGGCTGGTACCAGTGTCTGGATCACAGAGAAGTGCTGACCCTCTCTTCTGCACATTCCCTGATGAGTGTGTGTTGCCAATGGAGGACCAGCATGAAACTGCTACAAAAACTGTGTTTTCAGCTTGCAGCCAAGTGGTATTTCACATTCTTCCTCTGTTCAGTCCTATCTGTGGATGCTAAAATGCTTTTGTTTTACCTGGCACGAAGAGAGAAGCCGCTGATCCCTTTGTAGCTGGAATTAACCAAAATTCATATCATTCCTTGGATTGTAAAAATACCCATGTTCCACATACCTCAGAAACCAGCTTCATCATTTACACTGCAGCATTTGTCTCTGCATAAGATGTGAATATCAAACAATGTCTGAGGAAATTAGCTGGTTTCAACCTGCGTTTGAGACAAGTATTTCATTTAGCTTCTGGTCCAAATTAATTAAACTTTGATTTTTAAAAGCTTGTATAAAAATTAGAATTTTGGTGAACAATTTAAGCAGTTTTTGCTTCCAGCAGCTCATTAATAGATTTCTTCTAGTGGAGGTGGCTTGGATACCTGCTTGCCAGCCGGAGCACGGGGGTTGATCATCCCCCTGTACTCAGCTCTGGTGAGGCCACACCTCAAGTACTGTGTTCAGTTTTGGCCCCCTCACTACAAGAAAGATGTCAAGGGTTTTGGCCCCCTCACTACAAAAAAGATGTCAAAGACCTGGAATATGTCCAGAGAAGGACAACAAAACTGGTAAGGGATCTGAAGCACAAGTCTTATGAGGAACGGCTGAGGGAGCTGGGATTGTTTAGTCTAGAGAAGACCTCATCATACTCTACAACTTCGTGAAGGGAGGTTGTGAAGAGGAGAGGGGGTCAGCCTCTTCTCCCACCTAACTAATGACTGGACTCAAGGGAATGCCACAAGTTGCACCAGGGGAGATTTAGATTAGATGTCAGGAAGAGCTTCTTCTCTCAAAGAGTGGTCAGGCACTGGAATGGCCTGCTCAGGGAAGTGGTGGAGTCACCGTCCCTGGTGGTGTTCAAGAAGCATCTGGACAAGGTGCTATGAGACATGCTTTAGTAGTTTAGTGGGTAGTATTGGTGATAGGAGGACGGTTGGACTAAATGATTTTGTAGGTCCTTTCCAACCTTTTGTTTCTATAATTTCTCTTGTGCGAAGAAGTACCACCCCCAGGTTCTGGTCTGCAGGGAAGCTATGAAGGCCAGTTCTTGAAGCTGCTGGAGTGTTGCTGAAGTCAGGACTGAACCATATGAGATTATTCTGGTTCAGTGCCCAGCGAGCTGCTCCATCCAAGCTCCAAAATTTCAGCTGGGAAGTCCAGATGAGAGCAGCATCTCTCAACAAAGTTTCTAGGAGAAATACCCACCATGCTCTTCAACCTCAAATCACCAACTAAGCTAGAATCTAAGCAAGTGCGTACACCCTGTATGTTGAATTGGTTAGGGACATTTTTCAACAACTTCCCACCTTCCATGTAACTGTTATTGGAGAAATATTTTGGGTAGAAGAATTCTGATCAGAGGGGAAACAAAGATGCATGCATAATTTTGAATATCAAATGTCTTAATTATTATAGCATTCAACTATAGATGTGGGTGACTTGCTTTCAGATCTTGGGCTGAGCTTCTTCTTTGGAGGTGCGTACACAGTAGGTTTGCAGGCCCACATCACTGTCCTTGCCATCAGTCTTCAAAAGATCTGGGATTTTGTCTAATTGTTGGAGATTCTGAAAGCAGCTCAAGTCTGACCTGTCCAGCTTCTAGAATTGCATGCAGTACAAAACTGTGAATTTGGGACCACATTCACTGCAAAACGGATGGGGCTGTAGGGTGGTGAAGAGAATACAGCCACTCTGCTCTTCTGTGACCAGCAGCAAGTGCTGCTTGGGGCAGTGGCTGCCTTATCTCCTCCTGCTTCCCTGCAGAGCAACTGGCTCTGAGACCCACCAGTCAGATGTGGTCACAAGAGTGAATGGGAGGAGGGTCTGAAGGCAAAGACCTTGGTTTGGCTTGCATTTAAATACCGCACTAGAGAGACATTCAGTGTGTCTTATCTTTCTCATTGTCTGTAAAACTAGACCAAAAAGAAGTGTTGCCACTGATTCTGTTGCTTGAATGGCCAGTTTTCCTAGGCATGGCTAGTTATTGTGGGTTTTGTGTACAGCATGTGGAGGAGCAGGCACCTGTCAATTCACTGGTTCTCAAAACTGTGTCTGTGCATCATGTCTGCTGCTTCCCTTACTCTGGGAATTTGTGTATTGCAAAGATCTTATCAAATCCCTTTTTAGTATTGCTTACACATAAAAATGTGGCATGGTTTTGCAGCATGGAAGAGGTAGTGGGATTTCAGGCATGAGATCACTGTCAATGGGCACAGACCTGATGAATTGCTCTGGAATTGCTATTTCTTTCTATTTTGGTCTTCGTGGGGAATATTACTTCCTATAACAAAAGCTTTCTGCACTTAGCCCACAGTAACAGAAGAATGCAGATAAAATTTGAGTTATTCACAGTATAAGAATGTTTGTTTGATATGAGTAATTTGATTAATTGTATAACTGAGGTCACGTAGTGTTGTGCAAAATTGGATGTGACTAAAACCAGTTTCTTTTCCCCAGACTTGCTCTCTCCTTTTTGCTGTTATGCTGTATTTTGCATAAATGCCATTCCCTTTCCATGCTGTACTTAACCTGCTGTGATCTGTTCTTCATAAACGACGGGCTCTGTTGGGTAATCTGCACACTTTCTTTTGCTGCCTAGTGCCGTTCGGCTTGTTGCCATGGGCTGAGGGAGACTTGCATTCTTCATAGTTTTCCCCCAAGCAGTTTTTTAGAAAAGGTTGCTGAGGCTTTAAACAGGATCCATTTCAGACAGATTAATATGAACATGAATAATGCTAACTATGCTTTGGGGGTGTAGCCTTGTGGGGCTTTTTGTGGTGTCTTGCTATTTGCTGCCACCTTCCACTGTCTAACTGTGGTTTCTCTTCCTTGCGAGTCTGCAAACAAGTGGCTGAGAGCAGATCTCCTTGGAGAGTTTCTTCAAATTTAGGGCTCTCAAAACTGCAGCTTCAGGTACAGTTATGATACAGCACTGAAACTTCTCTTAAAGCAAGTGCATCAGCTAAACCTGTCATCTTATGATGGGATCAGTGAGTGGGCTGACTGTCAGAGCAGTTTTCTGTTATCAGATAGCTTCCAGAGTGCTCCCACATCTGGTAATAAAAGGCTCTTTGGAAAGAGTGATCTATATTATGATCCATAGCAATAGTTTACAAATTGTAATGCCTGTACAAAGTAGTGTTTTCTCTAGGTCCCATAAACAGACTCCTTTCTAAAGAAGTGGGGAAGCCTCTCTTTCAGCCTTCAGTGTGACCTTCTGATCCCAGTCTGTTCCTCTGCATTGGCTGGTGTAGCATGAGGCTGGGCAGAATTACAAACTCATTCCTTAATGCAGCTCAGTGCTGCGGGGCACTGTGTAGACACGTCCTGCATTCCCTGGATGCTATTATTCCATTATTCAGTGCTCATACTCTAGCAATACTAAGCTCTCGAGGACTTAACCTCTTCTTTCAAAAGGAAAGAACACAGTCTGTCTTGCTAGATTAAAGAAACTCTTTCTTCATAAAGAATCCGGGCTGTAATTATTAGATGGTTCAAGCTTTTTTTCATTAAAAGACGTCCCTTCTATTAAAACCTGTAGTTTGAACTCTCTCAGTACTGCTTTGCAGATTTGTCTGCTACTTACACACTTGCTTTCTTCCTGCAGCTCTTATTGTGTTTCTCTTTTGTATATTGAGCTAAAGAAAACTTTGGTTATATGTGGCATTTCTGCAAATAAGTAACTGGTAAGAGCAAAGGAATAGATTCCTAAAGCAGAAGTGGACATGTTTAAGGAAAGCATCAGTGTAAGATCATTTTTAACTTTAAAGGGTCACATTCTGTATCGGGAGCAGAATGCCTCTCCTGGAGATCCCTCTCCTGAACTAAAACCTGTATCTGTGCTAGAAAGCTTGTTGGGAATGACCTTGACCATGGTGAAGAGGTTTTTGCCACAAGTCAATTCTTTCCCTGGTTATACGAATAGTGACATTCCTGCAGAACAAACATTTCTTGAATGGTGCATCAATTTGAGGGAGGTGGCTGCTGCGTTTTATTCCTGGTAGGAATGTTTGTCTGTGCAATATCATTTGGGAAGAATTAAATGTGAGTGGGGAACAGAAAAAGTGACAAGAATAATTTAAGGGGTTGCAGTCCCCGAGAAGTTCAAACTTAAGATGCAGACTGATTCATAGCTCTCTAAAATTCTCAAAGCAAGGCAGGCTTCTCACAATAGTCAGCTGACTCTTAATCTAGCAGAAAGTATGACAACATCTAAGATCTGAGCAGTACAGCGATACATTTAAACCAGAGAAGAGGCATCACCACTGAGAGTTAGGATAAATCACCATTAAGCCCACGTGCTGATTGTGTGCCACTAACTTGGGTACAGAGAACTTTCGAGATGAGCCTCAGTGACTCAAAGGAAAGGCTTGATTAAAGAATTGATCTGTGATACTGTGGCTTCTGCTGTCTGGGTCAGACCAGGTGATCTTTCAGCTTGGAACAGTTTGTTTAGCTGTTCTTATGGTGTTTACAAGGAGCATCTGGGTGCAAGCCAGGGTTTGAAGCCAGGCCTCATGCTGTGCCACTCCAAAACTGGGTGTATGTTATCTTCCTTCATAGAAGTATTGCTTTGAATGCAGAAGGAATATTCTTCTTCCCTTCTCATTTCTGCCTGCCATTATGGAAAACACCAGGAAATGTTTGTCTGATCTGTGGTGGGATAGGTGAAAGGCTAGTCTGAGTGCTGCGCTTCCTGTGCTCAGCCTAATGCTTGCCCAAAGCACTCTCAAGCCTCTTACAGCAAACTTCTGCTTTCTATAAATCTATAAAGAATGGTTTCAGCCACCACAGAATTACTGCTTTGCCCCTGTTTTCTCCCTCAAAATGTGCTTGCAGTTTCTCTCCCAATTCCAATTTATCTTTTGGAAACAACCCATTGATCCTCTTTATGAAGTGACTGTAGAAGGATGCTACTGCTCATCTGTTGAGAAGCTTTGGCTGCTGCTGCTTGGGAGTCTGATTCTGGTGTTGCCAGTGAGATACTGAAGAAACCTTCAGGAAATAAAGAGGCAGAGTCATATGCCAGTGACCACACTGTTAATGTTTTCATATTGTAATGAACTTGATAAGAGCAGGTGTTAATTCATGTGGCCACTAGCTAGTATGTTAGCTGTTGTTTGATTTCACACACTGCGATGGAAGGGGGAATACAGGAGCTGCTCCATGGGTGGCAGAGCAGTTTTGTTGATTTTTTTTTTTTTTCCCCTTATGCTTTTCATCCTTTGGTTGAGACACAGTTACGATGGCATCTCTTTCACCCCTGAAAAAATAGGAACAGTGTCTTGCACAATCAGGGATCCAGGTACTTTAAACTGCAGTTTGATAGGTGGTGGTGGTGGTTTGGGTTTTTTTTTTTTAAAGTGTAGCTGTTAATGGAGAATCTGTTGGAAGACCTCAAATTTACAGGTTTTATTTCTCTGATTCCCTATTGTATGACTTAATGTTCAACTGTTAGACAGATGTACTTTTAAATTGAGATGTCAAATTCCATAATGTGCCTTTCCAGCAGCAATGGAGTGTCCTGTAGCTGCAGGCTGATTAGCAAATTTATTCTCTATAAAATTGACAATGTGCTTTCTTTGACACAATGCTTAGTTTTAAAGACTGAGAACCAAAAGAAGTCAAACACTTTTTCTAACCTGTGTTCTGGTAGAGCCCAAATTAACTCAATAACTGAGGAACAGATCTGTGCAGTAAACACGCGTTGCTTTTACAGTTACTCTTCTGATAGGAGTATTAAAAATCTTGCTACTGTGGGAGTAGGATTAGAATGAAGTTGATTTTCAGGTAGAAGATTTAAGTGGGATTTAGAAACAAAACCTCAAAGCTAAGATCACTGGAAACTCATTTGAAAAACACAGTGTTTAGAAATTATATTGGATCAGCTATTGCCTTTATGTTTTTTCAATGATGTATTAGTGCTATGTGACTGATGAAAAGCATACCTTTTTTATTTTCCCCTCATACTTTATCCTGCAAACTCTAGACTGTAGGCCACTGTTTTTATGACACCTAAATATGCTGAGTTCTGGTGAAAGGTAGCATCTCTCAATGTGAAGATATTCAGGAAAGTGAACTGCAGTGATTTTTGAGGATTCTGAAGTGTCTGTTCTTCATGAGTAGTTGTCTCATGTTTAGGGTAAGGGCTGAGATTTCATTGTTTCTATTATCTGTAGTATGGGCGTTCTTTGGTGCTGCAGTAGAACATGTGGTTGCTGTGAAAGTGCTGTCAATCTGAGATTTATTTCTCCTCGCTCTTTCTTTTTTTTTTTTTTTTTTTTCCTTACTAATGGAAGCAAGGGGAAGCAAGGGTCATGGAGTGCCAGTCCAAGGAAGACCAGCATTCGTTACTTTATTTATAAAATTACTTTGCTTTGGCGCTTGGTTTGCATAAATGGATGCATGCAATTGATAGCTCTCCATTTAGATGAGTTCCTTAACATGCTCTTCGTTAGTGCATTAAACTTATGTCAATATGTTTAATTTTGGACTCCTCTGCCACGTACTTTGTTATTTTCTGAAGGCTTGGCTAAAGGACTATCAAGACATTAGTACTGGAATCTTTTAAATGCTGGATACACTGGAGTTTTTCTGTAATATAACGTGGAATGGTCTTGTTCTATGAATTCAAGACCCTATTCTGGAATTTGGCTTCATCTCTGGGTAAGATTTTTACAATTCTCAAATGCAAAGACAGGTGCTTGTGATGTTGGGAATGCAATAAGGCACTTGTGTTCAACAAAGATAAACTCTAAATGCCAAAATCCAAGCAGTTCCATCACGCTTTTATTGCATGTGCAATTGGTTAGACTAAGTGATAAGAAATATTTTTCAACTTGATTATTTCTAATTATATTCATAGTGCTTTTGAGTAATTTACAATCAATTTTGTAGTATATTGAGAGAAAGAAAAAGAATGTGTGCAGATAGCAATGACAGTGACTCTGGTAACATGGATACATGAGATTATTGTTGATTTTGGCTAGTAAAAGTGAATTTGCTTGAGGCAAAATGATTGATTTGCACTTTAGTAAAACCCAAATAAACACATGGTACTGTTGTAATTGTTCTTAGATCACGTTTTATGTGATACTCAAAGCCTTTTAAAAAGGCTGTCATTAAATCTCTGAACAAACTCTGCTACCTTAGGGAATGAGAGCCAGCTGTCACCAGGGAGGAATGACTGGTCTAGCTCTGAAGGATCCCTAATAAAGGGAATGGTCTAAACACTTCATCACTCTTCTCTTCTGCATGGAAAGGACTGGAATGGGAAATAAACTTCAAAACTTCAATGAACTTGTTTGGAAACAGGGAGACTAGACAGAATTCAATTTACAAGTAAAATAAAAGGCAGTTTCTGAAGTTTTCTCATTTCATGGGGCTTTTTTTCGTAAATATAGTAACATATGCATTTCTACACCATTTCAAGATGCTGGAAGTTACTGATGTGCACAGTCATCCACAGCTGAAAATGTGTTTGCTAGAAAGAATTTTGGAACCTGTTATTATTTACACAGATGCCTGTATGATGATCTTTTACTTTTGTCTCAAGGGAAGGAAAGGGCATCCTGAATTCAGTCCAAATGCTGACCACTCTGAAAACTGAGGCAAAGGCTGTCATTAGATTCCTTAAGCTGGTGGAAACTGTAGCACCACTAAACTAGTATCTGTATACATGTTACTAAGACCAGTCTGCTAGATCGGGATTTATCTACTCTTACTTCAGAGGTCCACATCTGAACTAGTCATTCTGATATCCTTCTGTGGTAAAGGAAGGAGCTGGGTAATTCTAGACGTCCAGCTTAGAAGTAGTGCTTTGAAGTTAAGCAAGATGAATCTAATGCTGTGTACATTTTGGCTCATGAGAGCCTTCATCAAATGTTCTTAAGTCCTTGTCAATACAAGCATGTTGGGTCTTGCTTCTACTTCTAGGTTGACATAGTAACAGGTTAGAGCTTCAGTCTATCTGGACAATGTTTGTTAACATAAAAAGCCAGTGTTGTATTTTTCCAGCCGTGTTTACTGAACAAAATGCTCCCGAAATGCCCACAGATGCTGTTCTGGAGCAGTGGCTGTGGAATGGTGCCAGGGTGGCCTTTGCGCATCGTAGCTGGGATGCAGTGAGATAACTATTTAATGGTAAATACAAATGGGATTTAGCAAAGGGTGGAATAAGCTGAGACACAACTGCTACGTCCCCAAAATGGAGTGTTCTAGGCTGATTCCTTGTACTTCCTTTTGCCTCCTGAATTGCAGCTAAAGGAGTTGGAGTAGGAGCAAAAACCTTTCACTGGGGAGGGAGGTGAGGGGAGAAAGAAAAGATAACGGTATCTAAGATGGTCTTCTGTGTGACCTCCTCACTCTGAAGCATGTTTGTGATGTACCTGGGTTGGGACTTCTACTAGGACGCTGGATTATAATAAAAGTGGTGAGTGATAAGAGTGAGAAATTAAATGCCGGCTCTTTGTTTTATTAAACAGGTGCAGTGCCATACCTACACTGGATACTGCTGGTGTGTGACACCGGATGGCAAGCCTATTAGCGGCTCTTCTGTACAGAACAAAACTCCTGTATGTTCAGGTACTGTGGGAGTGGCTTCAACAAATACTTATTTGATGACCAAAGGGGCTTGGGGAAAATGTGTCATGTTTAGAGTGTTTAATTTTTTTCAAGTGACTTGGCTAGTTTACTCAATTTAACACTGCAGTTGTGCTTGGATCTCCCTGTGTGCTTGCTGGCGTTTGGAAGCTGCAAGGGATCTTGGACAGTGGCCTGTCCACCCTGCAGTTAAGGATGCAGATGCTCCTGCAGAGCTCACTGAGAAAAACCACTAAGGCGTGTGGTAGCTGAGGCATGAGTTGCAGTGTTGCTGGGTACACCAAAACCAGATGGGATACCTTTTTTCCAAAAGCTGTGTTTTAAAGAATTCGTTTTTAGGCTGCACTGAGAGAACCATGGAGTCATTTGGCCTGTGGAGTGACTTAAAAGTTTGTTAAGGTGGGTTTGTAAGAAACTGGTACTTGTTGACTAGTAGCCCCCGCATCTGGAGTCTTGCTATTTTAATGGGTTTAGGTCTTCTGATCTGGATTGCTCAGTTCCAGAATCCCTATATTTGTGTTTTGCGGCTTGACAGCACTGGGCTCACAACAGGGAGGTCCAGAGATGGGTTTAGTAAGTGATGTGCTTCTGGGCTCTCATCCTGACACTGCTTTATCACCCTATGGTTTACAGGGCCCAAATCCATTATTTTCTGTACTTAAAACAGAGTGATGTTTTTTTCCCAACCATCCAATGTGGCAGCCCCTGACTCAAGCTGGGTGAGGTTGGGCTTTAGATTTTCGTGTGACCCTGCAGTGTTTGCTCTTCATATGTCAGCACAACAGCAATCAAACTTTTGGGGGTTTTTTTTAGTCCTTCTCATCTTATTCAGTGTCCTCTTGGCTGTAGGGTATTTTGTGGTAATAAGCAAACATAGTGACTTGCATGAGGGTTTAAGTTGTCTGGGAGAGCTGTCCGGGAACCAATGAGTCAATGTAGCTTTAGGGAATGCTTAGTGTTTCACAGATATGTGGAAACAAAGTAAGATTAATATCCTGGTTTTGCATAAGGTGAAATGCTATGGTAATTTGGCTGAAACCTCAGAATATTATTTTCTTCCATAATTCCCAGTATATGGTTTTGGTAGGGCATGCTATAGTTTTGCTGATCTGTTCATTTAGTCTTGAATTGTGTATAAAATTGTACTACCAGGAAAGTAAAGGCATGGTACATTGTAGGACACACAGATGTTATGGCTGTGATGACTATTACTGGGTATGTGCTTCCTACTTGTAATTCAGCAGTAGATCTGTGATAAACTGATCCGTGAGTGCAAGTGCCCAGGAAACAGTTTTTTTACATTTAGAGTCTGGTCAAGAAAAACTCTTGGGCCTGTCAGAGCTGCCTCCTTTGAAGCTGACTTTTTGATCCATGTTTCCTGAAGAATCAGTAATCACTGGAACCTTTTAGTAATGCTGCGTGGAAGAATTAGTTTCTTGGGAATAAAGCTACTCAAAAAAACGCCCAAGCCAGCTTGTGGTAGACTTACACACTTTAGGAATGCATTTGATCAAAAAGCTTTTATTATCAGTTCAAGTTTTAGTGGAAAGCTGTGTGATGAAGCACTAAAGCAAACTGTAGAAAGTGCAAAATCATATATATTATGTGAAAATCTAAGTTATACTAAAAAGCCCAAAATGTGTTCTATTCAAGTACGGGCTGGAACTTATTCAGTGTCCCTTTTCAAACAGCTGGGGATGTTCAGGGGTTGGTTGAAATCCATTTTCTGCAAATTGTCCCACTTAATCCCTTCCCTTTAGAATACTGCCCTTTGCATTCCCTGCGCACTCACCACCTGTTTTTGATTTGTTCTTCCTGACATTTGCAAACAAAATCAGGAACTCGTATTGATCTTTCCTTCTTGCCCTTGGATTTATTCCAGATTTCTTACTAGCATACTGTTCTGTTGAGCTCTTTCAAATCACTGGATCCAGCTACTAAAGATTTCTTGTTTATCCTCATCTGGATTTAACATCTTAATGTGTAAAACTTCCTTATGTTATCCCAGTGATTGAAGCCACAGGCTTTCTGAATCCCGAACTGAGCTGTTGGCAAGTAAAACAGACATTTCGTGGGTTGAGGTATTGATTGTTAATGTGACATTACGTGTTCTGTGTGATCGTGCAGCATCTAAATAGATGTCTTTTTTTTTCCCCCCCTCCCTTTAGGTTCTGTAACTGATAAACCATCAAGCCAGGGCAATTCAGGAAGGAAAGGTGAGTGGAGTCCTGTGCTACAGCAATGTGTTTTGTAATAGCAGCTGCCCAGCTAAGTCGCTTGAGATAACTCAGAACCTAGATTCCTAACCAGCTCGGTGTGGGAGGCTTAGATGCCTTTAGACCTCCTCCTTGAGCAGAAGGAATAAGATAACAATCTGTGCACCACCCTGTGGAGTAGAAAATGATGCACTCTGCTTCATGCTCATCAGCTGAGATGTAGTACATGAAAGCAGAGCTTCCTGAAGGGGTAGCTGCCACAGAATAATCTCTGCTTGTTCACATCAAATATTGAGCATTTCTCATTAAAATCCCCAAAGATTAGGGAGGCTTTCAATATGACTAGTACGGAGAAATCAGGAGTGCCAATGTCGTGGCTGTGGTGTTCTTTTCTTTTTTATACAGGCTATAAAGCCCCCTGGCCAGCTGGAGCAGCACTAGATTAAATCCTAGCTGTGCATGGAAACCTCACTCATTTGCATTAGGCACTGGTGGTCCTTCTTTGCATTACTTTCTTCAATCTTTGCCGTTCCCGAGCAAGGCACTGGATATGTCATTCTTCTCCTGAATTTATTTCTAGCCCTTCTGTGTCCTCTGATTTGCGATCATTGACATAGTCCTGGGAGGGGTGACCGCTGAACTGTACATTGATGTGCAGTCAAGTTAGTCTTTAGGCCTTCTCTACATCCTGGTTTTCAACCCTTTTCCCTTCTAGCCCCCATTCACAGTCAACTTTTGAATTTGTCTCCTTATTACAGGAAAATGGTGCTGAATGCATCCTCACTCCTGCTGGTGAGGATGAAGGGTGTTTCCTGGGAGAAGTTTCAGTTTTTATATCCAAAGCAAGATTTTTACTGCTAGTTCTCTAAAGCAATTATTCCCGACACTTCAAAACACAGGAAAATACCTACCTTGATTCCAACACTTCAATTTGAAGGGCATCTTCCATGCTGGGACTGTCAATCTAGTCCTGAAAACACTTGACAGGAATTATAGGTTGCTATGTTCAGAGCAGTGATGCATTTTGAGCATATCTCTCTCCAGTCTATTGGTTGTGTATAGTAGCTTAGGAAAAGGTTGGGGGAAGAAAGATGCAAGGCAAGCTACTTCATTAAGACTGAATGCTGAAGCCTGCTTCTTATTTTAGATAAGGATATGTCTCTGTAAACCCATAATTATGTATTAATGTATAATTGGCAGCTGAATGCGTTGTTATTCTGTAAATGCGATCATTAGTAGTCTAGCCTGAAGTACAAGCAAATCAAGTAGCTCTTGTAATCTGCATTATTTTTGAGTGAGGGTTGTTTGTAGGCTTCCTACCTGAGCAGACCTGGTCTGTTCTTCTAGAACTGGAAGCAGCCAACATTGGATTTCATAAGAAACAGGAGCAAAAAGGGAAAACATCTGAAAATTGTTTTTCCATTTCACTCCCTTTGTTAACTCGGAAGTTGGAACGTGCAAAAAATAACTGTAAAACAAATGAATTAATCTAAAATTTGTAACATGAATTGATTCTCCTTGGTGCTGCCTGTGGCATCCTGTTTCAATAATGGTACACTTGGTCACATGGCTGCAGAAATTATGCAGTAGCTCTTGTCATGGTTTGGACCAGCAAATGTTTCCCTTTGGGCCAGAATGCTTCAAGCAATTATCTAAACCTTGTCATCTCCAGTTCTGAATTTGTTCCTATCTGTTGGAAGCTCCCACAGATGCCACTTCATCCTTTCTCCACGTTAGAAAAATATCTCTGTGCAGTTAGTAAACAGGACTTTTAAAATCAAAAGAAGCTGAAATCTTCTTTAAGCTGAAAGCTTAAAATCAAGAAGCTGAAAAAAATGGGTTTAAGATTTGATGGCCTTAGCATTTATTTTTCAGCTAGTGCTGAATGCCTAATCTAAAAATTAATTTGGCTTTCTTATTGGTGTTTTTTCTTTACTTAAGTTACCTTGATTCAAAATTCCCATATGAGGTCCTGTTGTAAGGAAGTTGGAATCAAGAACAGCCTGACTTCCTTGAAGCAAAGTGGTTGCTGGAGATCTGGCTTCTCTGAAGACTGGTGACTACCCAGCATGCATATAAGTACCCATCCTAGCTCAGTGTTCAGACTCTTTGCAAGACGACAAAAAAGGCAAGATGAGGAAGGGTCCAGCAGGAACTGGGTCAGTGATGACCTTTCTTTTAGAGGAATATTTGACACCACATAGGGCAACTGCCATCTGACTGGGGAGCTTTTGGGTTTTTCCTATTGCACAGCAGACCCCTCTCACCCTCCCTGGGTGAGGGTCCCTGAGCCAAAGAGCATTATCTGGCACAGAATAGGTGCTCTTGGGAGGAAAAGGGATAGCTAAGACTCAAAAGTCTCCTGTCCCATTCATACAAGAATGTAAAATATGGAGCTAATAAACTTTGTGTGATGCTGGTGCCTTTCAAGTCTTCAGGGCAAGATAGGTTTTTTTTTTTTTTTGGATGGAGGCTGCTCTGAGGTATCAGAAATGGTCTAGATGGATAGGCTTAAGCTGTTGGATAATAAATGAAGATTTTAATAGCATATTAGCTCTCCTTTGGAAGAGACAAATTAACATTAGATGGAGAAAAAGGCTGATTATTGGTAATATCTTTCTCCAAATGTTTTGGCCTCTCTTCCATCCTTTTTAGCTCTAATTTCTGGGGGTCAATAGGTATGATGGAATCGCCAGATGATCTGAGGTAACAGGCAATTCCACAGGCTTTCTTACTACTGATGAAAAGAAAATGAAATGGCTTTATGGTCATGTGGCTTGGCATCGAGTTCCAGAAGTGGCTCTGTGGAGCTTTCTGCAGAGGACAGGCAAGACTGCTGGCAAGAAACTCTTTTTATTTTTAAATCCCATGCTCTGGTTGTCCATGTTTACATTGCTGCATGAAGCAATGCCAGTTCCTCATACAACTTGCCCTGTAAGGTAATTGAAATAAAATTAAATTGGCACCAAAACTAGAACTTTAAAATAGGACATACCGATTTGTTCTGTATCTGAGAAATGCTCTGTTGCTGGAAGGTGGAGCAGACCCGCACCTGAGGAGATGGAGGCATGAGGTGGAATGGAAACGTGGGTTCTCTGGGACAAGCTCAGTGTGAGGACTTCACAGCTCAGAAATTTACCACTGTTCTTTCTGTGCCGAACTCAGCCTGAAAGTGAAGAACAAGTTTCCAGGACCTTTGTCAGAGAATGCAGTTATTCTTGTGTGGCATTAGAATATCCAGAACCTGCAGATTTCTGTTGCTGACTCTTCCTTATTCCAGCTTGTAACTTGCACAATCCTTTCTCATAAGGAGCTTCTTGCACTAATTTACCCCAGTTGCTGCTTAGTTTGAAAGGACTGAGAGACTTGGAAGATGCACGCTGTCCCCTAGAGGGCTGGACCTCCCTCCTTTCTCCCACTGGGAGGTTGTTATGTTTTAAGAAGCAGTGAAAGGCAGCCTTGGAGCCAACATGACTGGATTTCTTCCCTGCCTAAAGAATGCAGAACGTTCCTTTCCAGCCAAAGTTAAATTGTGCCACACATTTGAAAAAAAACAAGCAAACACGAAAACACGAAACAAAACAAACCTTTATTTTCTTTATCTGAGGAATGCTGGGGCTTTAGGAGCTACAGATTTGGCATGTTGCAGCTGTGAGTAGTGTCTTTTGCTGAGCAGGTTTTAAAAAGTAGGTTGGTCAGGAGACAGAGGGATGTAAAAAGCATCCATGTAATTTCTTATCTCCTTATATAAAGTCACTTGGTCTTCCTTCCTACAGCTGGAAACTGAGCGAATTAGAACTGGGGAGATGAAAGAAGAGGGGAAATATCTAAATGGGGATACTGGTTTGTTAGTGATTGTTAACTGTTCTGGACACTTTGTGAGACGTGTTGATACCATTTAAATTCAGCTGAATGAAGGGAATGGGACAAGAGGCTCGGTTCTATAACCAGGGATTAAAAGATGATGCAAGTAGAGGGTAAATATGGGCAGAATAAACTGTCAGTGTCAGTCATGAAAAGCCTTGAGTCGTATGAACTCCCCTTTTCTTTCATAAAGTCTCTTGCAGTGCGTAAAGTTCTAGGCCTGTTTTGACTTGCTTTGTTTCCCCGTTGCAAAAGCTGGCAATAGGATCTGCAGTTCCCTGAGCCTGGGAGAGGTACAGTGATGCTGGTGAAATGTAAGCTCTGATGGCCCCACAGAAGGCAAAGCCTGGGCTGAGCTCATTTTATGCTTACTGTCTTACATGCAGCATGACTCTTGTATAGAGTTGCAAAAAGCTTTGCCCAATGAGTTTGCAGCCTACAAGAGAACACTGAGGCAATTTGAAGAACCTAAGATGAACAACTTAAAATTCCTCTCAATTAAACATCTAGAATTGGGTTCCTTTTTATGGGTTTAACTGCAAACAGTGGGCTTAAAACCAGGCTTCATTGCAGAGAAATTTTCTGCTGTGGTTGTGGGCAAGTTGTCCCATTCTGTGGTTCTTCCGGCTGATGTCCAAGGCTGTTACCTCTAGAAGATGTTAATGGCCTAGTTGTGCAGCCAGCAGACTGAGCAATTTGAATCAGTAATGAGTCGTTTGTCTGAGTCAGTAATTAGACTGAGCAGTAAAGGGTGAGCATTCTCCTCTGGCAAACCCGAGTGGAGGACAACTTGTGCTGATGTAAATAACTGGAGCCATTTGTACATGGAGACCTGGAAGCTTTGTCTGCTGGTGGTGAGAAGTCAGGTGCAGCCAGCATTAATTTACCTGCTGTCTGCTTGCGCTGCCTCCATGGTGGTTAGTATGTCTCGGAAGAAAGATAATCGCTTGATAAAAACGTCAAGTTGAAATGTGACCAAAACCTCAGACTAGGGCTTTTACCTTCTCCAGTTCTTTCTGGATTCAAACCTCAATCAGCGCTGTGCTATTACACAAACCAAGCTTCAAGTGCCCAGTTGTTCCTGTCTCTCCAACCTCATAAATACTGAGAAAATGCTCTGTGATGTCTTTAGCAACTTGTGGAGGATACAGGAAAGAGAGAGAAATATTGTATGGCCTTCATCAGTAAGGTGAAAGCAATAAGTTTACTGGGGCAGTATGAAGTCAAGTGATGGTTCCAGCTGGTGAACACCTTCCTAGAGTGACTTTCTCGCAGAACGTCAGCAGGTACCAAGTCTGCAATGCTACCCAAACAATTCTTCTTGAGCCCATATGTTATGTATTAATATTTAAATAATATACTAGTTTATGTCTGAATGAAGGAGAATTTTCATGCAAAAATGGCTTTTTGAATTGCATAACTTTGTTCCGTAATATTCCTAGACTAAGGCTGATGTGTTTCTGTTAGGTCTTTTCTGCATGCAAAGTGTTCACATACAAATTGATGCTTCTGGACAGAGCTGCTTGTGTAGGGGAGCTGTGGGGAAAGTCAGATTCTGCTACGCATATGTATTAAGTTTGCTTCCTGAAAGCAGCGGATTTGTTGTGCATGTGCTGTGTGAATGCTCCAAGTCCTCTGGATGTGCAAAAGCTTGCTTTGTCCTACCACACACTGGCGGTGACAGCTTCACAGTCTACCCTGACAAAATTTAACAGGGGGCAGGAAATCCTCTCTGGGAGAAACATGAATGTGTGCTGCTTTTTCACGAAACAGGAATAAAAACTCAGTGACTGAGAAGTAACTGGGAGAGATTAGTGCAACAAAAACACTGTCCTGCAAAGGCCTGAATGAGCTGTGAAGAAAATATTCTGTAGATGGAATTCGTAGCACATAAGATTTTGGTTCGCTCATATTTATATTTCTGAGCAAACTTAGTGGTGGAACTTCAGTTTGCTTCTCTATTATAAAAATAGTTCTGTAAAAAAATAGTTACTCTACTCAGTAGGCTTGCCAGTTCATAGATATTCAGAATTCTGTCTGATTCCTTTTGTCATCCATATACTGTACATAACCTAAAAAATTGTTTATTAAATTCCAGTTTAATGTAATCGTGGAAAGCAAGCAAATTTCCTAAGTATGGTAGACTGCAGTTGGCCAACATTACAGATTTTATAAGATAGAGAGAACCCATCTTTTGACTGGGAGTTGTGATCAATTTTTGTGGGGACAGAGGAAGGTAATTGTATATTACTGTGTATAATGGGTCACTTCTCCTGAGTACAGCAATATTCTAGGAAACACCTAGATGTATCTCATAAATCAAATGAATTTTTGAAATACTAAGGTCTAGAAGAAAAATTCAGCCTCAAATTCGCTACGTAAACAGTAGAATTAAAAACAATCCTTTTGGGTTCCCACATCACTGACTTGTCTGAAATTGTTTAGTTTTCATCAAGACATTTTTTATGGGCCTTAGAACATATGTATCAAATTTGAGGCTGAAGAAAGTTTCATTGGCAAGTTTAAGCAGAAGGCAAATTCTGTTTTAAAGTATATTTTGTGTGATATAATGCAAAAAATCTGCTTTCATCTGTAAAGCAACAGTTCTAATCGGTTGGTTAGTCTATATAATATGACTTAATAAAACTGTAGTTTACAAGTGTTATTATAGCAACCTACAGACTACTCATGTCTGTAATGTCTTAAGGACAGCTGTAAAGGTTTTTAAATTATTAAGTCATAGTATTGAGCAGCCTGGTGAGTAGATCTAATAAGCAGGCTAACAATTGATTAAGCAACATCTGTTAAGGTATTATTAACTGTTTATGTGCTATACACGGATTTCTGGTGTCTGACCAATTACAGCTTGCAGAGAAATTGAATAGTTCTGGGGTCTGTGGGTTGTTCTTGTCATTTAAATACTTTGTAGCTCTGTGGCCTCCACACCTTTGCTTTTTTAAAGAGTAGTTAAAAAATTCTTCCCATGCTCTTTGAGTGTCTGAATCAGCATGCCAAGATGTTCTACTATTATGCTAAGTATTTCTCTAGATCCTTTAACACAGCATCATTGTAACTTTGAAATTAATAGTCCTAGACTTGCTGTCTTCTGTAGCTGTTTCTTAAAAATAAACGTGAGGATAAATTGGAGAAATTGCTGGGTTCACAGATAAGTGAAGCTAGAAGTTGTTTTCTTGTTTCAGCCTAACATGACCCTATTTTGTTTGAGTGTTTGCATCCCACAGAAGAATCTAGAACACAGCACTAATGTTCAGATGTCTTTCAAATCAATGTAACGCACCAGGAAATGTATTTAGTTGTGGATGCAGGGGTTGAGTTGAGGGAAGTACTGAGGGTACTTTCCTTTTAACTCTTCTGCCCCCGTGAGCTCTGCCAAGGTTTACATAAGTGAGATAAACTGTGAAATTGTGATGGGAAAGCTTGAATTCATGCAGAGCGTGTGTGCTTGTGAGTAAGGCAGAGGGATGCTGGAAAGGCAACCACACTGTTTGTTCAAGTTCTGGATATGTCATCTAAATGAATTAAAACTTCTTCAGGACAGATATGGCTAGAATAATAGCTTCCTTCCACGCACTCATCTCGGGTTTTGTTTTATGTTGAGAGCAAGGGACATGACATGTATTGCAAAACGCTCTGATAAAGGCTAGGGATGGAAGAAGACTTCCTGACAGTCTCAATTTCTCTGGGCTGTGTCCATGTCTTTTCTAATGTATCACCCTGCTCAGCTTGTTGCTCAGTTCTGATGGGACCTTCAGTTGCCTCAGCAAAGCAATTCTGAAGTGTATGGACTTGATGGGTTTCTTCTTGACTGCTCAGCTTCTCACAAATGCACCTTTAGTGGTGGTTTTTAAGATCAGTTGTCTTAGGCTCGTTTTGAACAGTAAATCTGTTGGTGTCTGGCAGTCTGTAACTTTGAGAAATAACCTTCCCCCACTTAGATATATTTTAATTTTGAGAATGTTCTGTCACTTGTACTCCGTGTACACTTTTGAGACACCCTTTTTTCTGTAGGTACAGATTTCCTTCTGAAGCACGGTAGATCTTCAGAGAACCTTCAGAGGTTCTTCCAACACTACTCACCCTCCCTGTCTGCCTCCCTTCATTTTTTCCTTCCCTCATATATAGAAAAAACTATTCCTTCAGTTTCAAATACAAAAATTCCTATAGACTAAATTCAGATCGTGGGGTGAACTAGCTGCAGCAATATAGTTAGGAAAGTTGTGCTCACTCAATAAAGCTCTGAACCGCTACACTTAATAATCCTGGAGGGAAAAAAACCTGCAGAAACAAGTGAAAAAAACATAGTTAGTTTTTTTCCCCTTTTCCCTCATTTGCACACATGCAATACAGTTGTAGCAGCAAGGTATCCATTCTCTTTGCCTGCAAGGAAATGAAAAGGCGTATTGTAAGCTCAAGACTAGTCTGGTTGTCAGCCAGGAATTAGTCCTCTAAAGGAGAAAGGGAGAGGGACTGGCAAGAGAAGAGGCTGGGCAGGGGGAAGGGGGAACTGGAAGGGGGAAAGTACACTTTGAGATGGGTTCAGTGCACATGGCTAGTGATGGAAGGGCTCTTGTGCTTCCTCAGCACACAGGTGTCGGCAGAAAGGAAGGGAGCTTGTGTTCTTAGACACGGGCATGTGTCTGGGGGAGCAGGGTCAAAAATTTAGACTATTTACTTAATCCCTTGGAACGGCTTTTTTCTCTTCTGTTTTCTTTTTGTGTTTAACAGACTGCTTTACAGGGGACACGTGTGGTAATTAACACATGCAGCTGTAGGGCTTCAGCCATATGTCTGAATTTCAAATAGCCATTGATCTGGGAAATTTGTTCCTGTCTCCACCCCCCACTTATAGGCTATATTCCTTGAAGACGTGGGGGAATTTATAGTGTTTTTACCTTGAAGAGACTAGAGTTGGAAGGAGAGATGTGAAAGGGAATGTGTGCGATGTTGGGGGAGAGGGGAGAAAGATTGTCAGATTCCAATCACACCCTTCGTGCTCCTTCCTCCAGGCCACGATATGTTTCAGGTAGCTTCTAAAAGGTTCCCAAAGGTAGGGTTAGTAACAATCGCTAATATTCTTCCTTGTTCACCAAAGCAGTCTAAGTTAAGAACCTCAATGTCCTTGTGGGCTTTTCAGATGTGCTGGCTTTTCAGATGTGCTGCCTTTTCCATGGCTGCAGGTATCTGGCCTCTTAGACAGTCGAGAAGTGGTAAAGTGGAGTTGACTGTGGGCTCTGAGCAGCCTTTTGGGAGAGGTAGTTAAGGGTGCATATTGGAGGGGAGGAACTGAGAATACTTCACATCAAAGCAGAGGATCCTGAAAAAAGACATGATATATTGTAGGTAGAATCAAACCAGAGAGGCTAAACTAAACAATTCTACAGTGGTTGTTGCTTTTGCCAACTATCATCAGGCAGCTGTTGACAGTCCTATAGAGCTTTCTGCAAATTTCTCCCCAAGTTTGGGGCAACGTCAAGTGCTAAAATCTTGCTATGAGATATGGAGTCTTATGTTAAATATTTCTTTGTGTGGAAACTTTTTTGCTTCTTGTTTTGTTTCAGAAGTCACTCAAGGGAGTGAGCCAAATGGGAGATAGTTCAAAGTTAAGGTAATTTCGTGTAAAATCCTGCAGTATCTATTATACTTCTCGTGCTCACAGGGTGAGATAACAGTGTATTCTTCTACCAAGTTGAAAGCTATAAAGAAAGTAAACCTCGCTTCCTCCTTCTCTTCCCCTCCTTAGGGGAGAAGCTGTTGCTAATTCCTTGATCTCATCACTCTACAGTGTAAGTAATAGTGACACTTTGGAGGTGTTTCTGCCATGGAAAAAAACCTAACAAACATTCCTAATAGTGTGTACTCCAGCCCTTGCTGAAGGAGAACTGTGATTTACCCAGTCCTTACTATATTGCTGCTCTGTCTTTTCTGTGTTCCGCCTGTCCTCTCCACTTTCCTGGTGAAGCTTCGTGCCAAGACTGTCTGGAACACCCATATGTACTGTACTGTCTCTTCTGACTCGCCTCCCTTTCTTCCTTTATTACTATGGACAATGCTCTTTCTTGGGGACAAGAAGGTCTAACAACCCTTCTGTGGACTGGCATGACCTTTTCCAAATACTTTGGTTGTAGCCTGTATTGATGTGCATTTGGATACAACTTGTGTTACACAGATGCAGAGCCTAATGCTTCTTTATTCACTGCTTATTATAGCTCTTTTGTTTTCTTTCAGCTGTTTATCTCCTGAAGAATAAGGTTATTCCTATTCTTCTTCTCATCTTCATTACCTTCATCCTTTTCTTTAGAGAGAAAGGGAGGTGCTGGATTTACAACCATGTAATTGCTGGGCTGCATTTACCACAGCAAGGCTATACCAGTTGACCCATGAAGACGTTTGCTGGTCAAAATGAGCCTGGAGACTCAATTCTGAAACTTTTTGCCATCCCACAGTCAGCTGCCATTGTCCATTAGGACATATGTCATGATTCTTCAGTAACCATCATGTAGTCTTTTTTTTTTTTTTAACAGGTAGTTTTTGATGCTGTGTGTTATGACCAGAAGCTGCCCAGTCCCCTTGGGTTCTTTTACCTGTCCCTCCACTTCTCTTTGACTGTGTATGTCAGTAAGGGGATGACATTAGACTTTTGAAGTACAGCTAAGTAAGCAGTTGAATGAAAAATATTCTTTACTTCCATAAGGAGCCTATAGGAATTCTTTAGGTTTCAAAGTATTCTGATGGCCTTCCCATATACTGTTGTAGCTGAGCTTTTTAAGCCACTGAAATTGCTGCAGGTATGTAATGAAAAGAGTTGTGCTCAGTGGTGGTTGCAGGTTCTTGTTTTCAGCTGTGCAGAACGTTGCTAGTAGCTGTGAAGGACCAGGCTGTGGTCCTGTCTGAAAGCTTACTAGATGACTGAAGCAGAACCTGGAAACTGAGCTGAGGCTCTGAGCTTTGCTCTACTTCTCATTCCTCAACAAGTACTTGAACTAGTGTTTTTTAACCATACTCGTGGCTGGTGAGGATGGGCTCAAAGCTTGTGTGCTACAAAATGCTGTGGAATTATCTGCTGTGAACTAAACAGGTTTACATGTAAATGCATGGCACTTACAAGTAGCATTTCTAGGTAAGCTGTACAGTAGGGCCAATGTTTTTGGACTCCAGGCCAAAGAGGGATTTTAGTGTTGTCCCTGCTGCTGCCTGGCTGATTTAATGAGGTATATGAAAAATACAAAAGAGGATAAATTCTGACACCGTGGGATTGAAAAATGGTCGTTTGAAATGAGATATACTCATTTTTTAAGATGAAAGTGTTGCATAGTTTATACAGTCATTAAGAAATGACTTTTTTGATCATTATCTCAGCAGGGCAGCAAGAAAAGCAGCAGGGTAGAAAAGATGCAGCAATACCAGGGGAATACTGCGTTTTTACAAAGGATTATGACACTTTGCTTACAAGGGAAGGGGGGAACTCATCTGAAAGGAAGAAATGGTCAAATCTGATACAGTGGAAATGGTATATTTATGAAATTATGACTTGCATTTTAGCAGCACCCTCAAGTACCTTTGAATAGATGATAAGCAGGTTCTTTTAAGGTTTTTTTGCCATTTTTTTTTTTCCTTCAATTTGAGTCACTCTGGGAAAGAATTGAATGTTTTGACTTAAGACAATTAAAACCATTGCCAAGCTAGATGCCATTATCTTTCGGGAGAGACACAACTGAAGGAGATAAGGCTTGGCTGTGTAGGTCAGGGCTAATAACATGATATATTTCTAAGTCATATAATGCCACATGATTTTTGTCTAGCTACACAGATGAAACTGCTGTGGGGAGTGTTGGGGGAGGGTAGGATTAACAAGTCTCTGAAGATGGTAGTAGGACAGAGGAAGAGTGCCTTCACAGCTTGAGAGTGATTCATCCTTACCAAACTAAAGCTTTTTGTGTGACTTTAAACTGGAGATGGTCTTAAACTACCCTGACCTTTATTACCTGCTTTTCCTTTTTAGCAGATAAGGTTTAAATATGGCCATGAGCATTTATTTTCCTATTATTTCCAAATTTTTTTTTTGAAGATGTGTGTTTTGCCTTTTGGGTAGGAATTTGGTTTGTATAGTCTGAAAATTGTAAAACTGCATAAGGTAAACCTACGTGCAATGACAGGTTTCTCCATCCAGGTGTCCTTGCATTTGACCTTAGAAATGCTCTGTTAACCAAACTGAAATCTGATCATCTGTTGCTATGTGTATCTCTTATGGATAAATTACTTCAATAGAAAAGATTCTGTGTTGGACTTTGACCCAGCAACTAACTGAAAATTTTAGCTAAGTTCAAAAAGCAGGACTATGTGCAGGTTCTTTGTTCTGAACTACTTCTGTATCCAGGCTACTTGGGAGATATTGCTGCTACTTGTCGAAAACTCCAAGCCTGCAAAATTGGTAAAGACTGTGGATTACTGTTCACAATTTGGAGAGAAACTGGCTGAAACCCAAGAAATCTTATTTAATAGGTTTCAAGGTTTTGAACTCCTTGTTTATTATCTGCTAGAATATAAGAGAGATCCCATAAACTTGTGGCTCTTTGCTGTCCTCCCAAATTGGTTGATCGCAGTGTAGTTGGGCGCTTAGTGTGAGAAAGGGGAGAGCAAAAGGTGGGTCTCAAGTTTGAATTAGGTGTGTTCTCTAAATGCTGGCTTTGGTTATTTTAAGGTTCTTGCTTTGTCTTTTCTTGGGAAGCACGCCTGTATACCTGAGGAAAACTATTACTTGGAATGTTACATTTCTGAGTGTGTTACAACAACAACTTTTCACAAATAGTGAAGCAAACTTACTTCAGTAGAAAGTTCACAATCAGCTCAGCTTAATTCTCTGAGCCTTTATGGCTGCTGCTTGTTCTTAGAATAACATGTGTGTCTGTCTCTCACTGCATTGGCACCAAGATCGGTGAGAGTTTCAGCATCAAAGTGGTAAAGTATAATGACTTAGTTTTCAGCTGCATTGTCCTCCATGCAGCAGTACTAGGAAGAATTTTTTCTTTTTTTTTGTTCCTCCTCAGAAAGGTTTGCATAACTTACAAAGTCAGGTATTTAAGTGGTAATTACCACAGGGCTTGGTTCAACCTGCAAAGTTCAGATCTGAATCTGGATCTGAACTTTCCCAGAGGCAGGGGGTGTGTTTGGACATTGTGTTGGTTTGACCTATTATAGTGGAAGCTCTGAAATACGGGTCCAGATGTGGACTGGGAATCCTTGCCTTCCCAAGTAGGAGACATTCAGGGCCACTTGTTTTGTTTAAACTGACTCCTGTTAAATCATACAGTATTGTAATAATATAAAACTGGATCTCATTTTGGGGAAGGTGTCTACAGCATTGTGTCTGAAGGATAATATCTTGCTGTGCCCTTATTTCTCAAAAGGAGCCATTTGAAAGCTACAAAGAATGAGAAGTTAGAGGGCAGGTTTGTTTTGGCTAATTACTGTAGAAATACCTTGAGAACTTAAGCAGTAAATGAGGACTTTGGATTTTAGAGAGATTCTATCTGAATCTTTGGATTCAACAGTTTTAAAGGCACTGAATCCCAGAGACTAGAGCATTGCTATTAATACAGAGTGCTGCTCCAGACCCTTTTGACAAATTTGCTTTTGAAGGCCCAGGCCCAGGGAAGAGGGAGCTCTTTGTTTGCGGTCAGAATAAACTCATTGTACACCCAGACAATTAACTCTTCAATCGACTTGCCAGCCTCTGTAAAGCACTCCGGTCCCCTCTCTGTCTATCTCCAGTTCTATTCAGACACTTAAGCGCACCAATGTTTTTTGTTTATTATTCTGAAAAAGTCCTTCACAAGAATAGTCAGAGCGGATCAACATTGTCCTTCCAGCAGCATTTATCTCCGCCTGGCAGTGAATGTGTCAATCAGGAATCAAAAAGCCAAACAGAGGAGGCTTTGAATTGTGTCATGGGGGTCAGAGTTACTTCCAGCTGTCTGTGCGTGGGATAGGCTTTCTTGCAGGGCAAAGAATTGTGCTGCCATACAAATGCACTGACTACATGGGACCACAAAGTCCTTGGGGTTTGAGTGGCTTTTTCATGTTGATGCACCTGCAAGGGAGATGTGAGGAGGACGTGGGGGGAGCTAATGCCTTCCAGAAGGCACAGGGAAAGGCTTCTCTCCTATCTGGATGATGCCTGGAATGCAGTGTTGAAGCAAACACTGTCTGCATCTGTACTGCGTACAGAATAGTTGAAGTAAAAAGAGGGAAATCACTGCAACCACAGTGCAACTCAACCTTTGCAGTTAAGAGCTCCTTGAGCCATACAGAGTCCTTTCATGTTCAGCACTTAGGCACGTTTTCACCTTTTTGAGCAAAACTTTTCTGGTTTTTTGGTCTGTGTGCAAGTGTTTGTGGGTTGTATTATTCAAAGGGAGCAAATTGTAGCAGTTGCTTAGAGTAAGGACTATAAAGAGTGAGAACTTGCTTTTGCTGATTTGATTTAAACAGTTGGGTTTTTTCTTACAGCATAGAAGCGGTTGGAGTTGATCTTAAAGGTCTTTTCCAACCTAAATGATTATATGATTCTACGAAAAGGGGTGTGAAAATCTGGCAGGGAATTCTATCTGCGCTGGTGCATTTCCATTTCAACTGCTTGGCAAGAAATTACCTTGATTTGGCTGGATTGTAAGAATTTCACATTTTTTGGCATGAGTGCTAACTTTCTGCATTTATATTGGCAATATGTTTCTGCATAAAAGTTGCATAGACTATTACATTAATTATGACTCGCTGAAACTATTTCATTTGATGCAGGGAAGGATTGTGATTGTGATTAAGGCACCCCTACGGTACTGTGTTTTTGTACCCCATGTAATGCAAACACAGGTTTTGTTGGAATTTTTCTTTTTCATACTTAAAACAACACGCCCAGGCCTAGGGGTAATACATAGAAATGTCAAAGATGTAAAATTGCATCTTGAAGATTCAGAAATGGGACAGATACAGGGAGCTTGAATTGATCTGGTGGGTCTTTGCACCTGACCAGAATTACTAAAGCCACCGAAAGGTGTACGTATGACTGACGTCCCTCAGGAGTCTAGGAAAACCTTCTTGTTGGTTTGACAGACTCACTAAAGGTGGGCTTTGCTACATGGAACAAGGCATGCTAAGAATTCACTCATCGTTCTGGCTATCTGTGCTCAAAGTTGCCTGTTTAGCTTCAGCTATGCTCTGTAATGGCTCACTCAAAACACAATGATGGTAAGTGAAAGAACCACTGGAGAAAGACTGCCTCCTCCCATGGCAGAGCTATGCGCTTAACATGGTCATCCTCTAATTCTCTCAGGCTGACTCAAAATCTGGAAACCCTTGATGTTCAAGCTGTAGACTTACAAAAAAGACAAGATTTTGTACAAGGCCTGAAAGGTTGACCCCCAAAACACTAGCACTCTTTAAAATGGTACAAATATTAACAGAGTTTCTCATGGATTCCACAAAGGTGATGTTCCGAAGGTTGCGGTTGCTTAGGAAGAATATAGATCTTGATCTGTTAATGTGAAGCAGGTATACAGATGACTTTAGCAGTGGGTGTATTTTCCTGGGTAAAGAGATGTAATATGGAAGGTTCATTCTGTCACCTAACTTTCCCCTCTCTTCAGCTTCCATTGGGTGGCTGGAGGCAACAGCAGTGATTCACAGCAGCAGGCAGTTACTTCACATTTTTCCATAGTAAGTTATGTTTTTTCTATGTCGGGGCAGTTTACTTTTCCCCAGATGTAACTTGAGTTGCTCGTGGCCTCGGTGCCTGTCATTGAGTGAAATGATCACATTTACAGTTGTTTTTAGCGTGAACTGAATCTCCTTGTCCCTCAACCCCAGTCTGTACTGCAGTCATTGCAGATGTAGATGCTTGCTAGATCCTCTGCAAGGATAAGGGCAAGGGAGGGAAGTCACAGTGGGAACATAAAGAGTACTTGCCCACCACTAGCAAGAGATCTGAGTTATTGTCAGACTTGCACCACAAAAACTGTTCTTAAGCTTGCAAGCCTCTGACAGTGGTAGTGCAGGTGGGCTTCTGTCTTATAGCCATGGTATCTTAGTGTGACAATGGCTTAAAGGGACTTATATGGATCTTCTGTTTCACTCTTAGCAATGCTAAGATAAAAATTTCATTTCTAAGTTGGCACCAGTTCAGCCAGAAAAATCAGTTCAACTTTTGCAGGTGTAGAAGACTTAGTGGAAAGGAGATTTATGGCTTTAAAACTATGTCCCATCAGAGGTGTTCTGTTCAGTGATGCTGTGTGTATTCAGTGGTTATCTTGAAAAAATAAAGTGGGTATTCATGCTGGATTGTAAAACATTGAAGAGAAGCTTCTATGTCAATGCATTCTTCATCAGGGCTCTGAGAGTATTCTACAACCAGAATGGTTCTCCAGTGAGTTCCTCATCTGGAAGCATTGTCATCTAGAAAGATTAGGAAGCACTTACGTGACCTCTTTGATCCCTTTGTTTGTGACATGCTCTGCATGAGGAATTATTGCAGTTACATGCATTTTTTTGAAAGTGTGGAATTTAATAGCTTTTTGAAGAAAAGAACAGATTATACATCATGAATATATTTCAATGACCTTTGGCTCCAAGGAAACAATATCCTGTACATCTTGTATAATATCACA
The DNA here is from genome assembly GCA_013400055.1 of Nycticryphes semicollaris. Taxonomy (NCBI): domain Eukaryota; kingdom Metazoa; phylum Chordata; class Aves; order Charadriiformes; family Rostratulidae; genus Nycticryphes; species Nycticryphes semicollaris. The sequence continues at coordinate 454,480 of VXBJ01007131.1, forward strand.
GGAGACTTCAGGTCTCTGAAATAGCTTGGTTTTTCTGTTCTGTGTTAAAATACTTCTTTAAGGAAATACAAGATGTTTGTTCAAAACTTTCAGGTATGTAAAATAGAACTTATTCCTTGTTTACTAGGAGGAAACAGGCCAATGGAACAAATGTTCAGTGATGAACGGTGTATTGAACGAGAGGAAAGATCAAATGACAGCAAACAAGTATTAGGGTTGTTCTTTTGCCCAAAGGGAATGGCAGTGAAACTCTTTGCCATAAGCTAATTTGAAACATTTAGATCTACTGAGAATTCTACAGTTTAAGAAATAGATTTGATAGTTTCAGAGTAAGAAGTTGGCAGCTGGGAAGCGAGCATGGTGTTTTTAATAAAGTGCAATTTTTTGTCTTTTATATGACTAATGACTTTTGAAAAAAAAAATTAAATTTCCCTGCTTTTGATTTTTGAAATATGGTGAATATAATTACAGCGCTCTTGTCCATTGCATTTTTTCTTGCACGTGTGATGAAAGAACTATACTTGCTTGAACAACATGGGAGTAATTATGCTTCCCTCAGTTTGCAACCTCAGTGAGAACTGCACTGGGTTCTGCTGCAATGTGGACTTTGTGACAATTTGGCCATAGAAACTAAGTGAGGAAATGATTGTGCAGTTTGCAGCCATCTTACTGAGATGATCTTAAAAACAAGACACAATTCAAAGGTTAGTTTGGTATGTTTATTTGCTGCATTTCTTCTGTCACTGTTTAATACCCTTCAGTAGCTTAATGGCTAGTTTTATACAAAAACAGTTACAGAATTCTCTTTAAGAAGATGTATTTCCTGAATTGTAATTGCTACTGTCTCTGTTCTTCATATACACGCACACAAGCCAAAAAGAAACCCCCTCAACCTGAAGCATCCCAAGTTCTGCCAAAGTTCAAACAATGGTTTGGATAAACAGTGTTGTGGCTCAGATCCACTTCTAATTTTTCTCCATTGTTGCCTTCTGGGTTGCTGCTTTAAATCTGAAAAGTAATTCTGTAATTACTTGGTGCAGAAGCATTCATGAAAACAATAGGAATAAACTTATTATCGTGCTGGTAATTTTTTTTTTATGACAGATAGCTTCATATCTCATAGAACCTAAGTATTATTCACCTTTCCAGTTTTTCTATGAGTATCTTTCTCAGTTTTGGGTTGGCTTCTCAATCTGTAAAGCCAATCATGCTGACTACATATAGCTCACTGCTTCATTACAGTGTAAAGTGCCATCCTAAGTAAGTGAAATGTCATAGCTGTGATGTCTAGGATCTTGCAGAAGCAGAGAAGCCTATTCTCACACACAAAAAAAAAAGTAAAGATCAGCTATTTACTTTTATGCAGAGATTTCTTTAATGGGCAAAATCTTCCTTTTTGCAAATTAAGCAAAATTTGGGAAATATTTCCAAGAAATCAGTTGCTCAAACTTTTAAAGAAAAATACTGCTTATCCACATTATTGGTAACACCTAGTGACAGGAAAACTCAGATCAAGAGTTGCCTGAGGAATGGCAAGTATTTTTTTTCTTCCAAATATTTTTCTCTATGCTTATAATTAAGCATAAAAAACACATACATTGATCAAGAGGCAAAATGACAACAGGATCTCTTGATTGTTTCTGTGAACCTCCTTTACTTAGTGGATCTCCAAGGTTGAAATTAAATTACCAGCATGTTCTTTCTTTCTGTGCATTAGATTGCTTTCTGTGGAAATGCATAAAATTAACGATCTGTGGAAGAGATCAGGCTTTTGGTCACTTTATACAACTGCAAATATACAGATATTGGTGGAAAAATAGTTTACAAGCCTCTGGTTTCCTTCTTTGCCTTTGCCTTTCCCTTCCCCTTACAGTGATCTTTTTCGTAATTGGAACCAATGTAAGGAAAGGCTGAGAATGGTAATTGCTACTTCTAGGAGAGGCTGTCACATGCATTCTGCCTCCAGATGGCTTCTGCCCTGTGCCTCTGATACAGTTGCGGAGACAGTGGCAAGCCTGGCTCTTCTGGCATAGACTTCTCTCTCCAGCTGATTTTTGCTGTGCAACTTCCCATTTTAGGTTATTGCCAATTTTACTTGTGCCTAGTGTCATCTTTGTCCATGATATATGCAAAAATAGTTGTTCCAAAATGTTAGTTTTTAAAGCCACTGTATTTCAAAGCGGAGGAAAAAAAGGCAATTCTAGGGTAACTTCATCTTAGTTTACTTCCCATCAGTGTTCTACATTCATATCTTGCCATATAACAAAAGCCTTTCCTCTACAGTTTGTTTCAGTTGAGCTTGCCCACAGTGGAAGGTTTTTGCCTCACTTAATGCTATGCCACTGCCCTAACGCTGTGTAACAATGCTCCAGGCCGGGCTGTGAAGTCCAGATCCCTCAGAGTGCTAGGAAATGAGACTGTAGGTATGATAGACAGGCATACTAAGCCAAACAGAGTGTAAACTCAACACTTTTCCTTGTGGTCCATCTCTAAATTTTGAGATTTATATTTCCTGTGGAATCTTTTTTGGATGAAGATGCTTTTAATTATGAAAGACTTGTAGTCAGAAGACCTGGAGCACTCTTGCACATGAAAAACCTAATAGAAATTCTTTTTCCATAATTTTGCAATTAGAAGACATTTCCGCAATTAGAGAACACCTTTATGCAGCCATTGAAAGAAAAAAGATTTGCTACTGACCATCACTTTCTAACAGCTTTGCAGTGAATGGTGGTGCCAGGTTCTGCACAGGTAAGTCTCATAAGAAGAATGTTTCTTTTGAACAAAAAGAATAAGGAGAAAGAGTAGGACAGCAATCTCCAGACCTCTGCTGTCTTGGAAAAGGTCCTGTGTGGGATATGTAGCCACCAAGGTGGCGATTGCCTGACAAGTCTGACAAGGGGACACTCCCAGGTGATGCCAGTGGTCGGCAGAGGGAGAGAGGAGGGGGGGAGGCTTCTATTAAGTCTAGAGTTAGTGGCTGATGCATGTGTGCTATGTAAAATGTTATTGCTGTTAGCATAAATGGAATAATTTGTTTTCGTTCTGTCTATCTTCTTTCTCTTCTGGACTTGGCCGGGCCATGTACAAATCCCAATCATTCAACAGTACTGGAGAGTAGATAGTATTTACCTCAATAATGGTAGTTTCTTTTCGATTCTTTTTAACTCTCAATTCAGATGATGGTTTGAAGCCAACGCCTACCATGGAAACCCAGCCTATTTTTGATGGAGAAGGTAAGAACATCTCTTAAAAAAAAAAAGAAAACCACTCCAATAATAACAAAAAAGCCTTTTTTCCTAGGATATATGACTCAAATGCTTTCTTGATCCCGCAAAGCAGAAAAGCCAGTGAATCTCATAAGTTATCCAAATTTCACAGTGCCCTTGGGACCTCAGGCATTTTCCCTAATCCTTTTACATCCTCCCCTCTTCCCTGGATTCCAACAATAACACTAGTTGACCAGATTCCTGAGGTAACCTTGGAGGAAAAGGTGTCATGATGAAAAAAATGTACACTGAGTCAGAAACGGCAACTTCCTTTAGACTGACCTTACCCCCTCGTTCTCTCCACCTTCATGATACCAGTGCTGGGAGTTTCATAACCTCTGCAACACGTTGCAATTTCACAAAAGGGAGGGTAGTACTAAACCACAGCTTGCGAATGTTGACTTGGAAGAAAATTGCTGGGAGGTTTCTTTATTTAGCAATTACTTTCATTGACGCACATACTATTTAAGCAATTAAGTCAGTGTCCTGGCCCCACTTAAGTCATGGCCCACCAAGGCAGTCTCCTTCAGAAATCTTCTGATTGTATTATTTTAGAGAGAGAATATCAGGCTTTAGTCCATTGGAATCCTTGAAACAAGGATAAAATGGCTGTCATCACAGAGGGTTCAAGCTTTTTACGCATATAAACATAAGTAGCAGTGGGGATAGTGGTCCTTGGGTAGTGAATGGGCCTATTAGCAGCTGCTTCCATCTTGCCTGTTGCTGAGAATTAGTGCACATTTTCTACAGGCTTAACCCCACCACCGTTATAGTCAAGTTGTAGGCTGAAGTCTCAGCCACTCAGTGACCCACCTGAAACTGTGGACCTTAAGGCAGTGAGAGACAGCCCATGCGTTTTCATACTGAACTGCTGTACTTGCCACTTTTTTTTTTTTTAATGTGGATCAAAGGCAGAAATGGAGACTACTGAGCAGGAGTAGGTGGAGCTGCTGGTACCTCCTGCTTTCTTGTGATGGAATTGGGGGATTTGTTGCTAAAATAAGTTTAATGGCAAGATGCTGTAGTGCTGTCATGTCCATTCAGTGATTGTAGGTTTGTAACAATCTTCTTGTGAACTTTAGGAAACAAAGCAAAGCCTTCAGAGCCAAGGGAAAAAAAAAAAAAAACCAAACAAAAAAAAAAAAAACAAACTAAAAAGTAAACCCCAAAAATTTCTCAAATAAACAGAGGAGACTGAAGCCACGCTGACTCTCTCTTGTTTATATCAAAAGAAAGTTCCTCCTGGCAGCAAGCTGATGTTGTATTAAATTGCTGTTTGTAATCACGGCATGCTTCTGGCCTTTAAGTTTTCCCCTGAGAAGGTGCCCACAGATACTCAAAGAATGCACTAGTAAAATGCAGGAGTGAGCTGATCTGGTTAATACAGCCTGCTCAGAAGCTCCTTCAAGGAAGAGACTCAGCATTTTGGTCATTCAAATAGAACTGGGCAAAGTTTTTGAGAAACAGTATAATGAACAGACTTTTTCTGGTCCTGCTGGTGACAGGCAGAGTCTGAAAAAAATATTCTATGAAAAACATTTTCCATCAGAAACATTTTCTATCAAAAAGCTTTGCTTTGAGGGTGAAATCAAGTCTGATAAATGGGCTTAGACTGTATGATGAAAGACTGTCTTTCACAAATCTTGCAATATGTTATGCTAGACCTTATCTCCTAGAAGTCCCCAGAGAATGACTAATGCAATGGCTAGCAGTGTCCCTTATGACTTGGGAGAGGAGAGGATGATTATGACAGGCAGGTTAATCAAGCTATGCGTCAATGAATAACCTCTGCTAACTTTGTCACTCTATTTTTGTCATCCCTGTTAGTAAAATAGAACTAGCGAGATTTCAGTAGTTGTTGTAGCAACAAGCGTAAGAAAATGCATTCTGGGTCTGACCAAAAGTTTGTATATACACTACCTGTGAGTATCCTGTGTCCCAACAGTGACTTAAAGTGGGTACGTCAGGAAGGGAGTAAGCAGCATTTAGCCTTGAGAAGGTTAAAAGTGACCTAATAGCAGCCTTCCAATACCTACAGGGAGGTTTATCAAGGTGAAGCGAGGCACATTGTAGTAATCCATGATGAAAGACAACACTCATAAATTGAAACAAAATGTTTGGATTGGATATAAGGAAAACCTTAGTTACCATGAGTACGATGCAGTGAAACAGGTTGCCCAGAGGTGATAATATGTCCTTCCTTTCTGAGCCAGTTAGATAAAACCTGGTCTCTTCTTATAGCTGAGCCTGTCTGGAGCAGAAGTTTGGACTGGATATCTCAGGATGTCATCCTGAACAACCCCTTGATTCTGACGAAACATGCCATGATACTTCACTAGAGTACTCTGTCAGTGTCTTGGATAGGTCCTGAGGAACAGCTTGTACTTGATGGCTGAAACAAATGTCAGATGACAGAAAAGGGCAAACCAGTTATCCATTCACCTCTCAGGTCTGGACTCTTTACAGATGGACAAAGGAGTTGAAGTCCAAATCCCATTCAGTTTCAGTGGGTTTGAGATCTGCTGGGCTCCTGAAAGCCTGTGTGTTCCAAGTCAGGCACCCAGGATGGAGTCTGTGGAATTTTTTTAATGCTTTGTTTTTGGGTGCATACCATCAATCCACCAGGGGTGACTTTTTTTCAAGGGCATTAAATACGCCTAGCTCCCCCTGAAATGTACGATACCTCTTAGGCTTCAGCATCTCTACGATGAATGTTCACCTTATGTTTTCACCTACATTAGAGGATAATGAAAATTCAAATTTTAGGCATAACTTCCACTCCCTACCATCTTCCCTGAGGGCATAACAGAGCAGTGCCAGAGATAATGTAGATCAAATAACTTAAACTCTTCTGTCCAAGGTTTGAATCATAAAGCAGCCATCTCTTTTAAAATTATTTAACTTCATTACAATGCAGATCTCTGAGATGTTTATAGTGAATCTCCTCTTGGGACAAGATTCTCCTCTGCAAAAGTTGCAGAAGAGTATTTTATTAATGGTCTTTGCTGTAGTTTTAAAAGCTCTGTCGTCTTTGCATCCACCCTGTATTTAGTTTCAATGTGCAAGTTGCCTTCATTTCCTAAAGCATAACTTTTTTAAACATCTTCTCTTGTTGGTAAACTTCATCTCTTAACTCATTGGGAATCTACTTTTTTGACAGATCTATTGTTTCGAGGAGTCTGTTGCTTACCTGTATTGCACAAAATGTCCAGGTTAACTGAATAGGAAATACATTTTTATGGTAGATCCCAATGGATGAATTTACTTTCTTTTCCTCTTTTCTTCCCACGTCCTTTTTCTGCACCTTTCAACCTCACTTAAAGATATGTACCACTGTGTCTGTAAAGGCCCTGACCCATTCTTTGGCATCTATTGATTTTGATTGTCTCTCCTTTTTCAGCTCTAGACATACCCCGTTCATACAGTGCAGACCCAGAGCTAGATTTCATCCCAGATTTTGGAGTTTGGATTCAGCATTTTGGTTTATGGACTTCTGTTCTTCTCCCCTTACTACCTTTCACCTAGAGTTTAATATGAGGTGGTTCTCCCCCCAAAAAGGCCCAAAGTACATAGGTGTATGTACTTGTAGGAGCACATCATCACTGAGTGGTAGTAAAATATAGTGGTAAAATATTGTAGTGAAACCTGCAGTTAAGGCAAGCTTTGTTAAGTAAACTTTTACTACCACTGGAATATCAGTGTGCCATCTATATTTCCATCTGAAAAAAATGCCTGAACTTGATTACAATAATGTAGCTGAAAACATGTAGGAAGGAAAAATCACCTTTCATTTTCCTTTATGCTTTTATAAGGTATTACCATTTTCTCTTATAGTCAGCCAGCTTCTCCCTTGCTGAGCAGATCCATATAAATGCCAACAAAGGAGCAGGAAAGCTCTTGTAAAAACTTCTCAGAGGAAATTAAGACAAACTCCAGTATTAGTATTTAAAGCATGCTTCTGTGGAAACTGAAATTTTTTCAGAAAACATTAGTTCTGTAAATGTCACTTTAGGACCTCTAGCACATGATATCAGTTCTGATCAAATGCTGATGTTGTGTCATTTGTGTGACTTAGGGCAGGTTCTGCTGTGTTTTGAAGTTGATTTTAACACGTAAGAGGAGGTGCTCTAAGCACTACTCCCCCCTCCCCCGCTGCCTTTTATATTTGGATGTCTTGGTTGTAGCACCTCAGATGTGCTTTTCTAACCAGAACTGGTTTATCTAACTTCTTTCTTTCAATTCTTTACTGAAATATCTTAATTTGGTTTTGGGAACTGACTGTGGTCATCTTCTTCTTGAGCTCTTAAAGCAATATTTAAGGTCTGGATTGACTTTTTTAAAACCTGGATTTCACACATACTGGAGTGGAAACCAAGATATACTATAGGACACAACATAAACTTTAAGATATCTATATCTTAAGGAGAAATGCTTTAGATTTGAGAGTTTGGGAAGCAGGGAGTAGAGGGAGGGGGGAAAAAAAAGTTTTGCCAGCAGAGAAGTATTCTGGAATGGAAAAATAGTGAGATAACCTTGTGGAAGATTTACAAATAGTGGATCATAAGAGGTGGAAGACCCCAGCAGGGGATGAGCCTGTCTCTACAAATATGATGGATCAGTTAAGGCACAATTTTAGCAAACATCTTGTCCTTGTGAATAACAACAATGTGCATTCACTAGTTGCTGTAGATTCTCTAAGGCAGTTGTTTTTTCTCTTTCAGAAATCACGGCACCCACCCTTTGGATTAAGCACTTGGTCATCAAAGATTCCAAACTGAACAGCTCCAGTGTAAGGAATTCAGGTAACGCTCCATCTGTGGAAAAAAAAACCAAACAAACCATGTTTCTTTTGACTAGGCTGCAGTCCCTCAGTCTGTTCTTGTTTCATTCTTTCTTCATTGTAGTTATCCTGCTCCTTTTCATTGTTGCAGGACCTGAAGAGCACGATATAACATTTCAGGTAGCATCCTCTTTTGTGTCCAGAAGACCACAGCTGATATATGAGGAGGGATGTTTTTGTTTCCTCAAACCATAACTGGTTAATTTCTTCATCTGTTAATTCATCCCAGACAGCTGTCATCTTTATTCTGTTGGCTGTTCAGCAGCCTTTCATGAATGTACAAACTAATGTATTTAGTTCTGGGATCTGGGCTGTGGTTTTGGTAGAGAGGCTTCTCTTCTAGCAACTTCAAGATTCTTCTCTGCAGATAGAAAATATTTTTTGATAGAAAAATGAGTGGATTATGTCACTAGTTCACAACTGCAACTAGTTTACTTATGCCTGGGCCTATGTGAATGTTGAGATTATTTTTGTGGGTAATAGAGTGGATCAGGGAAGACCCAAGCACAAAAACCAGCAAAGACGTCATGAACGTGAGTGGGAAAAGGGGGAGCAGGAGGCTGTGAAGTTAGGATGTAAAACTCGTGCTTGAACATGGAGGTGAAATTGTGTCATATACTGAAATCACAAGAAACTGGAAGAATCTGAAAAGGAAAGTTAGGGATTCTTGGCAGGAGTGATTTCGATCTGATAAATTTTAACTGAAGTGGGAAAAAGTAAGGTGGTAAAGGAAGTATCAAAAGACAAAAATTGCCTTAAGAAGCCATGGGTTTACTTTAAATAAGAGCTGCTACTATTGCATATATTATTTGAAACAATATATCCCTGAAACAGGTATTCTGGGAAGAACTCCAGTCCCCAGAGCAAATAAATTGTGATAGCCTGTAGTACCTCATCACCTGGTATTTCTGGATTAGTCAGAGAGCATGCATTGCACTCAGCAGTTCCTTTAACCTTCCTCTAGCACTTCCCAGCTGCAGTGTGAAATCAGCGGTAGGTTAGGTGAGATTTTCTTGCTGCAGAGTAGAGGAGAGCTCTTAGCAGATGGACATCCATTGTTGCTCAGACCCCAGTTTTAGCAGCAGTCTCCTGTACACTGCCTCCTGACTGTTTTTGCAGCAGGGTGGTCTGTGTAGGAACTGCCAGTGAGACTCATCCAGAAGCTTCAGATGATGCAGGAGTATCAGCATCATTCTTTAAGGAAGTCTTTAACGGGACCGTAAATGCAGTTTGTGTTTTGTGAGCTGCTGGGATCACCAGACACTAACAGTGCAATTGAATGTGACAGTTTAATATTAAAATCACATATTTTGGAGACCAACTTTCCTTCTAATGCAGCAAATCTGGTAGATCTGATAGAAATAAGAGTTCTTAGATCCATATTCTAGGAGGCTCCAAAGGGACTTGGAAGTGGGAAGGTCTCTTACTTGAAAGCCTGTCTCTCACCCTTTCTTGGCCCAACCGAGCCAAAGTAGGCTGGCTTTAATGTTGTAAAGGCAATGGCTTTGTTTGAGTGTTTTCTCAGGAAGCTGCCTGCGAAGTCCAGTCCCCTTGTTTGGTTCCTTTCATCCCTTGACATATACGTTAAAAGGCAATGTAGGGTGGGTGGGATTGGACAACAAAGAGCTGGGGAGGATAATTATCATTTAGAATCAGGTTCTTCAAATGTCTTCAAATCCTTTTGTGTCTGAAGATGATGAAACAGCTGCCAAGAGATGGGTATATAAAATTAGGGGATGTTTTTGATTGCTTTTGTCCCTTGTCAGATTGAAATATTTATGCTCAGCACACTTCTGGTTTTTCATTTATCTTTAAAGGGTTAAGGTAAGTTTTACTAGCGCCAGACTGGATTTTTGGTTTTGGTATTAGCTCAGCTCTATTGTCTCTCTGAGCTTGTACTTACTGTCTTGAAGCAGATACAAGCTGGTATTCTCTTGCAGAAATTTAATGGGATCACTGAAATTAGCAGTGAGGAAAGACATAGTAGGTCATCTAATCTACTGCTTTAGGGCTAGTGAATGTCCGTACTGCAAGAGCAGCAGCATTTTCTAGTATAGCATAAATGCTTTAGGCAATAAAGATTTCACATCTTCTTACAGGAAGCTGCTCTACTGTCTGAACACAATCTCAGAGTTTTTATTCTTGTAATATATTCTTTTACTTCTGTTCTTTCATTAGTCCTGAGTTCTTGAAAACCTGCCCTATTCCTTGGAGTCTGTATACTGAAACACTGGTCTCTCTCCTCCCTGCGGTGGTTGTATAGTTCTGTCCTTTGCAGTGAAGAGGAATCCAGCAGATACTCTGTCAGAGGACACGTGCTGCTGTCTAATCAACAGCGATGTTGGACATCTTGGAAAGCTAGCACCATCACTATACCAACCATGAGGAGAATTTAAGAATTGCTATACAGAGAAAAATAGGCTTTATAATTTGCCATCACTGTCTCTGGTCAATGATAGGCTTCAGAGTAAACCAGCCACGAAGTAGCTGAGTACCCTGGAGCTTGTGACACTCTGTTGCATACGGAGCTTGTATCTTGTAAGAGCTGCGTTTGAAATCTGAGTGTTCCACCTTCTGTTCAGTCTTGACAAACAGAAAAGGTTCTCCTGAAACAGTCCTTTCTTTTAGAGCATTTATATTTTGCTTGGCATGTGTACATACTAATTAAGCTAGGGATCAGGAAAAGCAGAATGACTAACCTGGTGATTAGAGCACTTGACTGAGAATTTGTAAGTCTCCAGGCATTTTGCCACTGGATTTTTTTTCTAGGTTAAGTTAAACCTTGCTAGGAGGGATTGCTAGTGCTCTTACCCCCACCCGCCTTAAATAATGAGATCATGACTAGATCCCTTTCTCAGTAGGATGAGATGCAGGTTCAAATCTTCTCAGCCCGTGGCAGGAACCAAAATATAATTGTGCTCTAACACCTGAACTGTTTAGTAGCAGAAAAGTTACTATTTTTCTACACTTATGAAATAAGTCTTCTACCTTTATGAAGCCTAAAAGCCCAAAAGTAATTTTTTTTTCTTTTCAGGGCAAGTGAAAGATCTAGATCAACACAGTACTTTGTTTGCTGTGGCAAGAAGACAAAAAAAACTTTTTTTGGTTTTTTGTTTTGAACTGGTTTTTGCCTTCCCCAAACATGTATACCCACATGTGTGCACACATGGATACTCCAAGTTTGTTATCTCGTACTGCCCTCTGTGATGTGGTGTTTATTTTTAACACTGCCAGAGCAGGTGGTGATACATATGGGACCTTTGCAATGGCCATTCTCTAATCAGCATGGGTGGGAACAGTCTTTTCATTCTACTGACACTGTTGCAGTCTCCTACTTTCCTACCTCCTCCCCACAACCTATTGCAGCCTGGCACAGTCTAAATAATTATTCTTTTACAGTACCTAATCTAGGGAAACACATAATAATGTATCTCGCTTCCAAGAAAATACATATAATAGCTGCCTGTCTGGGAGGATCCTGTCCATCTCCACTGAGGAATACATAGTTGTTCCTCACTTCCGGAGTTGGGTTATCTCCAAATCCAAATTTGTGCTACTTAGTGATTTGGTTTTAGTTAGCAAGAGATTCCAGCCTGTACCCAGCATACCCTGACAACCTTTAAGAAAACCACAGAGTGATGTAATGAGCTCATGCATGGAAAAATAAACAGCTCTAGAGAAACCAGCAGTAGCAGCCTCCAGTAAATATTCTGCAGTCACTGGGGTTTTAAACATGACGTTATTTGAAAGGAAGAATGAGTAATATATTAAGGTTAGCAGCTGAAGACAGGTTTGTGTGTGCCTAGTTAGGAAAAAAAAAAAAAAAGAAAAAAACCCCATAGCTGTTTATTTCAGAATCTTGCTTGTTGAATGGGGGCCTATTCTGTTTGGCTCTGGCACCCAAGCATCATGCAGGCATCCCATGTGACATCTTTCTGGTGACAGAGCTTTCTGCTGGCAGGAGTATAACTGTAAATGGGCTTTGAAAACAAGAATAGTGGTATTCATGTTTCCTTTTGCTAATTGAATTCACTTGAAGCCCAAACTTTAAGGCTTCCCAAACGGAATAAATGGCTTGGAAACTGCATGTTTGCATATACACTTTCAAAGAAGCAGAGCTCACCCTGCCATCCACCCCAAAGGGAGCCTGTGTATTTTTGGGTGCAGTTTGTATCCAGAAATCTGCCCTGTGAGGAGGGGTGTGATTATATCATGTGGACTACCAGGACCTGGGTTCTCTGGTTTGTCTGCATTCCTTCCTTGAGGGAATGGCATCCTAATGTTGACTATAGTCCTCCTTGGTGAAGATTCTGGTGCTTCCATCTCCTCTGGGCATTACACTTGGTAGTAGTGGATTTTGAACTTTCCCATAGCTGAAGAGAAAAAAAGAAGTGTCATGGGAGGGAACTAATAAGTTAGAAAGCTTTTTCTTTTTCTACTATTCTCCATTAACGTGTCTTCCTTCGCTCTTGTCCTGCATCTTGACTCTCTGCCTCCCAACAGAGTGTTCCTCTGACCTGGCAAACCTATTGGGCTAAAACTGTCACTTCACTGTCCCTCCAGGCAGAACTATTTATATTCAGACTTTTGTATTAGTCCTCCCACACCTTCTTTTCATGAGGGTTTGGTTTTGAATTAATTTTAATTTAGGTTCTGGCTTGATAGAATCATTCAGGTTGGAAGAGACCCTTGGGATCATCGACTCCCCATCAGCCCTACTCTACAAAGTCCTCCCCTACACCATATCCCCCAACATCACATCTAAACAACTCAAACACATTCAGGGATGGGGACTCAACCACCTCCCTGGGCAGCCTATTCCAGTGTCTGACCACCCTTTCTGGGAAAAATTCTTTCCTAATGTTCAGCCTAAACCTACCCTGTTGCAGCTAAACTTCAAATGAAGCAATCTTAGCAGAAGCTCCTGTTGTCTGACATGTGACTAATTCCCTTATACTTTCACTGCAGATCTCTATGCTCTGAGTTCCTGCCTCCTTGCAAGCCAAAACGTGATGTTTCTCCCTTATTTTTCTATCCTTCCTCTCTGTCCGGCTCCACCTGTGGGTCAACCACCTCTTCCTGTCTTGACTGCTGCTTGGGAGGCCTCTGTCTCTTCTGCCCTCCTGGAAGTTCTGAGAAGGTATGATATAATGCCTGAGCATGATTCTCCCACAGTCTCAGTGTGACAGGTGTGGTGAAGAAGGGAGTGTGTAGGGGAGAGCAGAATCAGGGAGAGTGGAAGAATCTAGGACCAGGACCCTTCCCAGACACCCAGCAAACAAAGTCATAAATAACATGCCATTGGAGACCAGTTAATCTGCTCTATGAAAAGGTGCAAAGTATACGAGTGGGGAAAAATAACATTGTATAATAATCAGCACGCAACCATAGGTGTTAAACCATATGCAGCTAGGCAAATAAATGAAGCTCCCCCTGAGCGCCGTGTGATAAATCATTCCCAAAGAATTCAGTCACTCCCCCCTCCTTAACCCCCAAAGAAGGAAAACAAATGACTCTAGACATGGAGTCATAACTGCTACTCTGCAGCCGCCAGTTAGGGCGAGTGGACAGGGAGCAGTAGGAGAGGGGCAAAGATAGAAGAAGCTGGGGTAAAAGGACAAAACCCCAACCCTGCATTTAAAGCCACTGGGGATTTGGAGGTGAAAGGAAATAAGCTCCAGTAGCAGCAGATGTTACCTGGACGTACAGGGTCAAACAGAGTGGAGAGGTCAACTTAATAGAGTTTGTTTTGCTTTTAGCAGAAGCTGGTTCATATTGGAGAGGCTGCATTGATTTGCTGAAGTAATTCCTTAAAGTGCTCCTTGCTGTGTGTAATGGCAGCATTCAGTACAGGTTTGTGGATCTACGCTTCAGACATCCATTTGAATGTATGTTGATGCCACCAGATAGACTGCACTTGTTCACTCTCCTTCCCACCTCTGGGAGTGTTCCTGTCAATGTTACCAGAAAGATTATAACATTTCTTAAGGTGCCACAAACGAGGAGGAGCTGTTTCAGAGTAGTGGCTTGACCTGCACTCCTGAGTCCCTCTGGGAAAAGTTTGGACATAGGCTTTTCTTGAAACAACAACAACAAAAAAGCCCTGGTGGGCCTTGCAAGTGATTTGCAAAGAGAACTGAAGATAAAAAAGGATTCAGTGATACACAGATCAGTGTGTCCCTAAGAGTGTCTGCTGTTTGCAGCACTGTCTGAGGAGGCAATGGATATCACCTAGTAGAGCATGAGGCTGTGAGGGAGCAGAGCTGTGTTCCAGAACTGCTGGGAAAAACCTGCCTCTCCCATAAAGGCTTCCTTCTTCTGGTGCCACTTAGAGTGAAAAAGTTCTCCACTTTGGAGGGTCTTGGAGGTGCAATGAGTGGATGATAAGGGAAATGTGTGAGGCCCTCCAGAACTATCAGTAGGGCTTGTGGAGCAGCAGCATGAGACACTTGAGGAAAATGTTATAGAATGATTTAGGTTAGAAATAGCCCTTAAGCTCATCAAGCCCAACTGTTAACCTAAGACCGCCAAGTCCACCATTAAATCATGTCTCCAAGTGCCTTGTCTACATGCCTTTTAAATACCTCCAGGAATGGAAACTCAATCACTTCCCTGAGCAGCCTGTTCCAATGCTTGACAACCCTTTCAGTGAAGAAATTTTTCCTAATAGCCAATCTAAACCTTCCCTGGCACAACTTGAGGCCATTTCCTTTCATCCTATCACTTCTTACTTGAGAAGTGAGACCAATGCCTGCCTCGCTACAACCTCCTTATATGTTGACTGTGTTCTGTGTGCTTTCAAATTGATGTCAACAGACCTGTGAGCTGTGTTGTAAGACTCCTGTGTACATTTTGGGGCTGTGAGTCATGATTAAAAGATACCATCCTCCTGTTCCCTTTTCCTTTTGCACTTTGCCAGACCACTAAAATAAGAAAGTGGTCAATAGGAACCACTGAGTACATTTCTTGGTACACTTTGGTGGTGGCTTAACTCTATGCTTTTCAGGCTATTGAAATGGCACCTAAGCATCTGGAAGGACCTGTTAGGAGAAGGTCCCAAGGGTTTTCTCTGAAGAGTCAGGAAAGAAGGCTGGGCAAAGAATTCACCTTCAGACCCAGGCAAAGAGAAGGGAATATGTTTAAAAAGCAAGGCGGAATTCAGGAACATGTTAAGGAGGAAGATGTGTTAAACTGGCTACCCTCACTCTGGGTGAATGGGATGGCATTTCTCTGGTTTCTGTTGCCTGTGTATGATTGCAATTTGAAGAAACCCTACTGGCATGAACGTGAAACTCAGCTGTAGTCTCACTCTGTAGTCCTTCTCTTGCCTTTCAACCCCAAATGTGGAAGAGGACTACCTCCATCCCATGACACCAATGAAGTGGGAACAATTTCTCTCTCTGTGGGTGATGTCTGAATCCTGTATTGAACTTCCCAAAGTCTGAACATTTTGCCAGAGGCAGCTGGCTCAAGCTAAACGTACAAGAGTGAGCACTAGCACTTCTGTCAGAGGCAATTCCCTCTGCCTCCTTGTAAAGTGCTAAAATACTACAGGAAAAAGCTGATCTGTCATTACACGAAAAGACTCATCACACTATAAACCTGTCTCTCTTCCCCCTTTTGCTCACCAGCAGTAGCATAAAAAAAGAATGTTACAGTAGTTAGGAAGGCCAGCCTGAAATACTTTTTATCTGTCTGTGACAGTCTTCAAAAGTTTTCTATTTGGTGTCCTATATTTATACACTTACAGCACTGTAAAAATAGTGTGCTCGTATATTCCAGTTAGCAGAGGTGGGCAAGTTCTCCAACAATTGCTGTGCTGGTTGTTCCAAGCACTATTAAAAACAGGTGTGGAAGTGAAAATAACTTCCCCGTAATGTTAAAGCTCCAGTGGAAACACCAATGTTGTCTTATTTTTATTGAATAGCATTCCTCGGTGTGGAAAGAGTAGAGTGAGAAAGGAGTATAGGGAAAATGGATGAATGTGCTCAAAGACAGGTGGCTTATCTCAAAGCTAAGTACACCACAGGCCATAGTGCTTAGGAACTATGTGAAATGGAAAAGGGGAGTTAGGAAATTAAAAACACAGACCCCGGGTAGCTTCCTCTTAAAATCACAAGGAGAGTGTTTAAGGTTGGAAGCTTTTCTACTGCTGAGGAACTGTCGCAGTGTAAAGAACTGAGGAGGGCTGCATTTTGGTGCCAAACTTCCTCTGCTCAGACTGTGGAAACTGTTGTCATTGCAAAGGTACTGCACAGCTACAGTTGTCATATAGAATATGGATGCCAGGTGCATTAGGAAGATCAAACCCCAAATTCTGGGAACTTAAACCACATATTTTCAAGATTTTAGTCTGGGCTTGCAAAGAGGTTGCCTTAGTTATCTAGGATCTGCTGGAGCTTCTCAGTCTGTGTGAGGAGACTGAAAAAGATCTGAAGAGGTCACTCGGGGTTTTTTTTCCTCCCCTTTTTACCTTGAATTCATATCCAATTAACAGCAGCTCTGATGTGTGTAACCTGTTCCTAGTGCAGTGACAAGGGTCCCACTGATTCTTCTGGTGAGTGAACAGTAAATCACCAGGGCTTTTTTTTATTTCAAACCTAAGTCTTCTTTCTCCAAGTAAGCTGACTGCTACTTGAACTACCCATGGGGAAGAAAAAAATAAAAGATCTATGACCATCTTTTTTTATATAACAGCTTTTATGTCTCAGAAGACCGAATGTCATCCCTAGACTAAACAAATGGAATTCTTTCAGCCTTTTCTCATAGATCAAGTTTCCTAGACCTCTGCCTGTTCCCTTTGCTCTCTCCTGCACTCTTGCCAAATGGTCCACCTCTCCCTCAAAGTGCAGCACCCAGAGCTGGACACAGGGCTGATTTAAGGGCTCACCGGTCCCTGGTGCCTGTCTCGTATGTGAGGCCTCTGTCGCTACATCCCACAGCTAGATCTACCTGTTTGGATGTTGTTGTTACTGTTTGCAGTGTCATGAAGCTGCAGACTTTTTTCTGGTCTACTGCAGCTCCTGACCATTTTTTTCCAAGTCTTGCTGTCTCGCCAGTAGTTTCCTCTCTATGTATGGGATTTGTCCTTGCTGGTTGTTACGGTTTGTACTTATAAGTTGCGATCACGCTGATTTAAAGCCATTTATCAAGATGACTTTGAATTCTTTCCTGGATTTTAGTCTGTAAATTGGATTCTATGTTCCATTAGCCAAATCAGTCATTTAATTTGATGCAAGACAAGTCTCATGATTGCTTTCAGTACTAACGAACTGTTTCACAGAACTTCTGAGACTTTTTGGAGCATGTTTTTCTTAACCTGCAGCGTTAGGCAACTATCTCATAGTAATTGTATGTAATGTAGTCTCAATTTTCCTTATTTGCTTATAAGAATGATACAACTGATAATATACTCTAATGAACCAGATTTTAATCAGGGCTTTGTCTAATGCATTATGTATGAATATGCAAATACTTGCAATTTTTTTTTTTGCCAGGATGCTGTACTGTAGCCATAAAAAAAAAAAAAAACAACATTATTCTCTTTCTGCCATCCTTCAGCTAGTGTGGCTAGCTTTAGGAGAGCTAGGACTTTGAGACTGACTGCTTTGATAGATGGAATACTAGAAGAAGCCCAAGCCCTGCCTGAGAGACAGTTGAGTTAGAATTGCAGGGGTGGGTTTCAGGATGTGTAGGTGTGGATCTTTATTCCTGTGTGGTTTGGAAACCCTGTGGAGCAGACTCCTTTTCTAGCTGAGCAGCACCCAATGCCCACAGGTTCTGCAAAGTGAGCACAAGTTGTGCATCAAAAAGTCCATCAGCAAGTTCACTCTAATTCCTGAGACAGTGCTTCTTTTAGCATTCCTCCTTATTTCAAGCTAAAGGGTAGATTATTGAATAGACTTCTCATCACATAACATTGGCGGGAGCGCAGTGCAGCTTTATTGCTTTGAGCAGCAGGAAAATGGCAGGGGAAGGATGTGTTCCTGGATAGCTGAAGTTTAATGAGCTACTTGGAACAATGCATTTTTAAAAAATTGTATGCCACCTGTTAAACCTGTGCATTGTACTTGTTCAGCGCTGGAACATGGAGTAATTGGTTTCCTCTGTAGCCTACGCCTTGAGAAATGAAACTGAGTGAGTACCAAGGTAAAGCAAGGGCTGGCCAACTGGTACAGTGTGGGAGCACCTGCAAGGTTTGTTTTTCTCTTTACCTTTCTGTTAGCCAGAGTACCCTGGGAGGACCATGGTCCCAGACAGAACAGGGTGGAGTAGGTAGCAGCGCTGATGACTAACAGAGGTGCAGAGAGATTTATGCGAACCCCACGAGCCATATTTGCTCAGCTGTTATTGTGCTCCTGGTAAACACAGAAGGGGTTGTGTCTCTGCCTCTACCCACAGTCCTGCTCTGGGGACAGGCAGCCAGTGCCTATTCACCGTGTTGCTTTGTGAGTCCTGCCATCTCTCGTGCATGTGCATACCCAAGGCTTTTCAAATTGTCTTTCCCCTCCGATGCAATTTCGAGCTGCTGATAAAACCTGTGCCCAACTTTCTCTTCGGAATGAGGCTGTGCTTTCTGCCTGCAGCTTTTGTAAGTCACGTACCAGGATGAGCAGACCTGGGTCTATTCACGCTAGAGCTCCCTTTATGCAGCAGAATAAGTACTTTTAACCTGCTGTACAAGCTATGATAAAATAACCAGTTCAAGGCTCCTTTTCTCTACTGCAGTAGGGTAAAGACAGGCTAAATGAAAATGAGAAATCAAGCCTGTTTGAATTAAGCTTTTCTGGGAGACAGGCAAACACTTTCTCACTGAGAGAAAAACTGAGGCACAAAGACACTTAGTCCTCACTTTTGGGTTGGCACAGGATGTCAATAGAAACTTGGCACTAGCTATCCATACTGCTGCCTTTTGTTCTGTGCTGCACTAGTTCCTCACAGAGGGGAAAACTGGGAGTTGAACAAAAAATATTTGGGAGAGGCATATGTTTGATTTTTTTTGAAATGGTATTTTGAAGTCAGATCCCTGTTGCAGCACTAACAATGGGGATTGGTCAACAGTCTGTCAGTAACAGATCTTTTCCTCCCCTTCTGATGAATGCTTGTTCATTAAAACGGAAGCTTTTTGTGGGAACTCCATGGGAAAAGTTTCCCTTGTCAAGACAGAATTGCTGGTCAAAAGAAATGAGAGAGGGAAAGAGAAGGAAATCTGCCTTGCCTGGCATGGCCTATGTCTCTGGGGTTAGACTATTCACATAGGTTCATTGGGGCTGGGCAGGAGCACAGAGGGAGGTTAGACCCTCTCTTTTACTGGGTTTGGAAGAAGGACTCCTGAATCTCAAGGGTTTAGGGATTTCTCCAAGGTAGTTGGTTTTGGTGTCATAGTCTCCCTATTCTGTTAATAAGGAAAAAAATTGGGTGCAGAGGAGCAATATTCAAGAAACAACCTGCTGTGGTTAGATGGCAGACCTTTCTTATGTCCTACTATAATGACCCACAGCATCCTTGCAGCCCCAGTGACTAATGCTTGGTCCTTTGGCTCTGATAGCAATGAGAGTTGTTGTGTGACAGGAGGGCGGCTGGGGGAGGCTGCCTCATCCCTGGAGCAGGGTGTCAGCCCTGCGAGCTGAGCATGAGAACCATTAAGGACAAGCCTTAGATGCTGCTAGACACCCTCTCTTCTCAACTTTGTAAGGTAAACAAACACCCCATCTCTTTAATAACTGTCTAGTTTATTAGACAGTCAGATGAATCCCTTACCTCATCCATCATTTTTATTTTTATTGTACGGGCACTAGATGTATGTTTGAATGTGTGTACTTAAGGGACTAGGAATGAGAGACCTTTTTATGAATCTGACCACGTATTTCTCAGAAGGCCATTACTAGGGGAAAATAGTTGCATAAATAATGTACAACTTCAGATGTCCAAGCCCTGTTTTCCTGTAATAGCTCATGGCTTTGGAGACACCACTTTTAAAAATGTTTTAAGGAGTGTTAGAAGCAGTGAAGAGTAAGAAGGAACAGTCAGCATTTTAAAGCTGAGCAGTTAACGTAAAATGGATATTTCTGCCAGTGATTCTTTCCTTCATGTGTGCATATATTCCCTATTTTTTTTCTGTCATTGGATTTGTTGTAATCTAGATTTGCTGTCTCCCAAAGGTTTCGCTCCCCAGCAACATCAAATTGGCAAGTGTTACTCAGCTTCTTTGCTGATGGTTGTCTTAAGTAAAAGCAGAGGTAGCAGAAAACAGGGGAATGTGGCAGTGCCTTTAAAAAAAAATAAAATAGGTAACATTATTGTTAGTCTTGAGAAGGCTGTTTATGTCCCAGTGACTTGCTGTCTGACGTTTAGAGAGAGAACACAATATAGGCACAGAAATAAAACCTTTTTTCGTTATCTTTCTGTGCCTGTAACCCCCATTAACTCAAACAGGGAATAGACTTACAAGTACCCTGCACATATAATAAATATATGCTTCTTTCTAAGATGACAGCTTAATTTCATAGCTGGCACTAAACTTTCCAGTTTGGCCATAGGCTTTCAGTGTCTTCCATAAACCTGGCCTTGGCAACAAACGCGAAGTTTCCAGTAAGCAATCTGACTGGAACAGTCTGACATCAGTGTCCTGGAGCTGGGATAGCACTTGATGGTCCCTTCGTTACCCATGAGACTGTCTTGCAGGGTGCCAAGGTATGCAGTTCATGCCAAGTCCCATACCAGGGAAGCTGATGGTATGGATTTCCCAGCTGATTTTGTTAGCTGTTGAAATACACCCCAACTATTAATATTCATGTTTATTTTTAAGGGAATTAAGTGCTATTAGGGTAGTAGCCTGGAGGAAAGAGTCTCTGTGGGGGCTAGAACTAGTTAATACTTTCTTAGTAGACAGATGTCACTGAAGGAACTTTCTACAAGGCTGCTGTCAGAGTCTCCATTTAGTGTCAATATGTTTGTTCTGATCCCCTCTAGCTCAGGGAAAGTATGGTGGATCTGCAAAGGGTTCAGTAAAGAACTGGGTCAGCTGGGACTTCTCAGCATGTAAGAGATGAAGTAGAAATCTGCAAAGCAGTGAGAGGTAGGGAGAGGGACTGTAAAGCTGTTCACTGTGTCATCCTCCAGAAGAACTAGGGTCAGCAAACAAAACTAGTCGGATCCAGGTTTAGATCAAACCAAAAGATGTGCTGTGTTCCATACGCAACACAGCAAGCCACAGAACTAGCTGCAGGATGTCATAGTTCATAAAAGTTTATAAGGGGAGACATGACAAATAGATGGAAAGGAAAAACCTTTATTACTCACTACATAGAGACCCCCTGTCCTTCTCTGCAAATTTCTGATCCACAACTGGTTGAGACATGGAATACAGGCAGGAAAGAAATACGTGCTTGTCCTGTTCCTCTGTTCTCTAAGCGTCTGCTTTTGACCATGGCTGGAGGTGAAACAGACAAGTTGGGCCTCTGGTTTGTTCCAGTATGTCTGGTTTATGTTCTTGAGGATGTACTGCTATCAGTGCTAATAACAAGCCATTGAATACTAGTGACAATAGTGCATTTTGAATCATTACATCTATTTGATGTAAACTGGAAAAAACCTAAGATTTGTTTCACTCAGCCCTTAAACACCGTTCAAGCAGGAGTGGCTACCAATTAGTTCCATATTCTGTTGGTAAATACTGTGAATATTCAGGTCTCACAAATTTCTGTTAATTTGTGGAGAGAATTTTTTGCCTTTTTTGTGTGTAAGTATGTACATTTATTCTGTGCAATTTGCATACCTAACTGCAAATGTATATATAAAATAAGATACTACCTCATTAAAAGACATTTATTCTTAATTTATTCTTATTTTTTTTCTTGATTTCAANGTTTTGCAAGACTCAAAGGACTTGAGAGTTCTTGGTTTGACTTTGTGCAGTCAGGAAGCTTTGGGGATTTCAACAGAAAAATTTCTGGAATGCAGTTCTCTTCAGCAGAAAGGTGTTTTTTTTTCTTTTGCTTATTATATAAAACGATGATAGGGAATTCTGCCCCTGTTTTTGTTTCCCCAAGCTGCATTGAATGATCCTCCTCACTTGAAGGCCAAGGTGTGAATTGCTGTCTGCAGACCATGGGCAAGCAGGGGCCCCTCATGATGTAAGTGGTTTGTTAAGGAGCCTGCAGACCTCTTGCTCAATGACTCCTCTGTCCACGTACAGCTTGGGAACAGTCACGGGGCCTTTTTTTCAGATGTAAAATCTGTCAGCAAAGTGAAGTCAGCTTAAATATCAGCTGAGGCTTGAGTTCCCTTTCAGTTTTTGTTGACTTTATCCCCTCCTGCTCCTTCCCGATCAAGTTTCTCTCTGCTTGAGTCAGACTTGCCGACACTTAGAAGTTTTTATTCTGTGGTTTGGTTGTGTGGACTTGTGTGTGGCAAAGTTCAGGTGCCCTTCATGTTCCCAGCTTTGACAATGGTCTGAAATACTAAAGAGAGGGAGCCCATTCTGAGTCTTGGAGACTCCTTAGCTGCTACAGTTCAATTAGAAACCAGTAGAAGTGGTTCTGGTGCCCAAAGCATGCTGTACTCAGGTGACACTGTGCAGACCCGCTGCAGTTTTTTTTTCCTCTTGTACCCCCTGCTACCAAGCTGAGGAATTCTAGTTGTGAATTAGAATCCCTTCTGCTCCCCAAATACAGAACAAAAATTACTCTCTGCACCAGCACTTATCACCAAAATATAAGACATAACTGATGGGGTATCGACAGGCAGGCGAAATACGAGGGACCAGTGAGCATGTTAGCTGTGTGCTGAGTGTGTCCCGGGGACAGGATGCTGAGGTCTTGCCATATATGCTGGCTGACCATGCAAACATCTGCGGGTTTGGGATGAACCTGTGGTGTCATTGCCTGTCAGTGTAAAAGTATTTTATATATTGAAAGCTTGAGGGGATTCTTGGCTGTAGCAAGGAATTTCAGA
This sequence comes from Nycticryphes semicollaris, assembly GCA_013400055.1. NCBI lineage: Eukaryota > Metazoa > Chordata > Aves > Charadriiformes > Rostratulidae > Nycticryphes > Nycticryphes semicollaris. The sequence continues at coordinate 477,544 of VXBJ01007131.1, forward strand.
TGTTGTGGCTTATTTATAAAAAGAAAAGAACAAACGCAGTAAACTGCAAGGGAGAGGAAAAGTAGGAAGGAGAGAATAACTGTTCCTGCTTCTGGTTTTTGTCACGCTCCTAAGGATAAAAGTTAGGAGTTATGTTGTTGTCTTTTTTTTTACCCTAGACTTAGACATGTTTTAAATCCTGTGATCAGCTGCCTTGGCTGCTTTCTGTCCTACATGCATGCTTGTTTTTTCTCTCTGATTTCATCTCTGTTTCCAAAGATGAAATAATTTTCCTACTTCTCAAAGGGCCAGAATGTTTGAAGATTTGTAATTGAGAACTTCTGGCTGTTGAGCCAATTAGGTCTTAATGTCCCATGGGTACTCTGTGCATCTCTTCCCCCTTTAATGGCAGGTCTCTATAGAAGGCACTTCTCCATACATCTGTCACTCCTCTGCAGGCAGTAGTTGAAGAGGCAGCATTAGGGGTGAAGGTGCCATGCTGGCTGTAGAAGCCACTTTGGGGCTTCTTTCTGTTCTTTGGTACATGCCATCTGTGTACTCTGCTCGCTGGTTAACAATGTCTTTGAAAGCAACCTGCTCTGTGTATTAAGCTATTAAGGGACAGGGTCCTACCTACCCCTTGGTAGGAAGCAGCATTGGGTGTTCTGTGTTTTCCAGGTGAGGACATTCATGGAGTGTGCTGGAAAGGTGATGGCAGTGCGGGTAGAATGGGACATCCCATTCTGTTCCCTGCCAAGGTGTGTGCAGTTGCTTTCTGCTCTGGATAAGGCGGTGTTAAAACAACCTTCTGCATCTCTTGGGATTGTGCTGGAGAGATGTCATTGAGAGGGAAGCGACTGGAGAAATAAATGGTGGGGCAGGGCAGGGTGTTTGTCTCCTTCACTTAACTGGAAAGTATAAGTCATGATTTAGGATTTCTTAGTACGTGGAAACATCAACTGGAAAATGCTTACCCCATGGCTGCAGTAATAGTGAATTATTGTTATCTGATAGATCTGTTCCAAAACCCAGGTGAACAGGAACAGTTTTTCTTGCTGTTCCTGGGTTGCTGTGCACTTGGCTGTCAACGTCTGTAATCCGTAATCTTCTTGTGTCACAGCTAAACATAGGAGGAAGCTCTCAACCCAGAAGCCTCTGAGTCCTTAGGGATGTAGACATAGTGGTGTTTGCTGCAAAGGAAACAGGCCCAAAGGTCTCCTAATGTGAACGATACTGATACCTTGCTGAGCTGAGAAAGGTAATGTTGATTTGAGCTATTTTTCCCACCCCTCCCAACCTCTCTCCCGTCTTCCAGAGAAAGTTCACTCCTGCGACCAGGAAAGGCAGAGCGCCCTGGAGGAGGCCAGACAGAACCCCCGTGAGGGCATCGTCATCCCTGAGTGTGCTCCTGGAGGGCTTTACAAACCAGTGCAATGTCACCAGTCAACTGGGTACTGCTGGTGTGTCCTGGTGGACACAGGACGCCCCCTGCCTGGTACTTCCACTCGGTAAGAGCTATAGGTCTTGGGAGATGCCTGCCTGGAGAAGATGAGATATAAACAAAAACTGTTGCTATATCAGATATGTTTCTATTTCTAGAGCAGTCAGCTCTGTACTACCTTCCTTAGAGTTAGCAAATGCGGCATGTGATGTTCTCTGTTGAACGTTACTCTGCAGCTCCCTTGCTGTAGGAGTTGGTGGATCATTACTACTGCCCTTACTTTCCTCTGTGTTGAGTATTCATGCAAAGTAGACTTCTATTTTTTCCTCTGGCTTGCAGCTTTTGGGTGGTAGCAGGGCTTTGCTCAAGAGTACAGATCAGGGGCACGAACATTGAAAAGACACAGGGCTTTGTTGCATTATCCTCTGCTCTATATCTCCATGCTGCAGCTGGTTGGATCTTGACAAATACAGATTTAGAAAACTGCTTGGTTGTGCATTGATAGACTAAGCCAGTGACAGGTTTTTCTTTAAGTTACTTTGTATCTTAAAACTATGTAGGGAATCTTTCTAATTTGGGGTTTGGAAACAAATTGTGGGTGCAGCAAATTATAAAGACCAGCCAGTAGGAGCTGGGACCTAAACTCTGGTAGATACAGCGATGCTGCTGAGCACAGGCAGCTTTGGAAAAAAGCTCAGCCTGCGCGCACAGGAGTTGGAAGAGGGCTTTGTGCTGTTTGTGGGTTTGGGTTGGTAGCTGGTGCTGGGCTTCAGAGCATGCTCTTCCTTCTCACTCTACTTCTGCTGCTGACTGTCCATAAACAAACAGCTGCTTGACGGTAATATTTCCTCTGCAGGTTTATTGGTTTCCCCTGCAGTAAACAGATAAGACACAACCCTTTTGCAACCATCTGACGCTAAAGCTGTGTCACATAGCTTAGCATCTGCTGTTCTCCTTTTTCAGCTATGAGACCCCAGTGTGTGAAAGCGATGCCAGATCGAAGAGCACAGAGATTGATGATCCATTCAAGGACAGAGAACTTCCAGGTCAGAGAGGAACAACAGCCTGTCTCTGCCTTCTTCCTTTCTTGCCTTGGGACTCTTAAGAAGCCAAGAATATTGTTGAGGAGATGGGGGATTTCCCTCACTGTGCATGTTTTATCATGGGTTTTATTCTGGGTTATTTTGGATCACCTCCAGTTGCAGCCGTGAACTGGAAAAGGCTGGGAATGTCCTGGGGGCTGGTTTATTGCCTGTCTGCCCTTAGAAAATATGTCTGGGATCAGAATTTTAAGGAAAGAAACCTGGATTCCTGTAGGTCCCCTGGGGAAAGAATGGACTCAGCATTGAAAGTTCTTTGTCAAAGCCTGGCCAGGACAGGATCCTTTCCATTTAGCAGGGCTTTTCAGCAGTTCAGTGCCCCCTCCCCTTAGCAACGAAAGAGGACACAGCTGGCAGTTGTCAGTGAACCAGCTGGCGCCCTGACACTGCATGAACCAGGCAGAACAGCGTTCCTGGTGCACTGCGGTCCCTTAACTAGTGCTGGTTTCTCACTTTTATGCCTGGGACCCACTTTATCTCTTCTTGCTGCTTGTTTTGTGTTCTGCTTTCCCCCCTTAAAAAGAGTGACAAGCCATAACTTACAGGTTGCACCTTGTTTTTGCTAGGAAGATATACTGAGCATAGATGTCTGTGCAGCTCTTAAAAATGCTATCCAGCCCACCTGTGCTCTGTTTTTTCCTTCACAACACCTTTCTAAGGAGCAGAGTGAGGGCACCCCACTGACAGGTTAGCCATTACTGTCCTGGGTGAGGGCTGATTGCTTGAAAACAAGCTACAGTGGGTCTCTCATGGTCACTCCTATGAGGAAGAGGTAGAGACTAAGAACTCTGGTGCATCCAGAGCTACCAGCTCTTAGTGCATTTTTTCCTGGCCTTTTCTAGGGCTAACATAAAGTAAGTTGTCCCTGAACAGGTTAGCAAAGGAAATCTGTGTTCCAGATTGGCCTTCTGTGTCTCTTCATTTTCCTCCTGCCGGCTCCTGACCTTGAGCCCTGTAGCTTTTTGCTTAGCAGCTCTGCCCTCAGCAGGGCTCTTTTCCATGCAGGTCCTCATTTTCGCAAGTGATGTAGGTATTTCCTACCTGTCTCCCTCTCACATTCGAAATAAATTGGCCAATTGGTTCAAGTACTACTTTAGAGGTTAGGAGGCGGGAAACCAGCTAAATGCTTGCATTAAGTCTCACTCCCTTAGGAAATTATTCTAAAATAGAATAACCTTACTTCCATTCTTCCCCATCCCCTTCTCCCCTTGCTTTACTGCCTCTCCCTGCGTTTCCACCTTGCTCCTCCAGAGCTCCTCTGTGAAAATCCTTTGCTCTTGAGCTTTTTTCTTTATGGTTTCTCAGGAAGACAGAATGGTTTTGTTTCCCATCTCCCTCCCCTTCTGCACTGCAGTTGGATAAGGGGACAAGAGCTGCTTGACACAGAAAAGGACACATGATACTCTGTACCTCAGTGTCTGGTCTCAGCATCAGACTCCAGGAGAGCTCCCCTCTTGGCTCAAGCCACTTTTCTGTGCCTGAGTAAACACTTTCAGCTCTGCATTGGCTTGGCTGCATTGGTTGGCATGATGGCTCGTGTCACTGAAAATACCCTTGTCTATGGACAGACTAGGAGATGGAGGATCCCATTCTGGTTTGTCTGCCTGAGAGATGCTGTGCTGCATGATCTTTTGATGCAATCCTGAGGTTTCTTTCATTAGCTGCTCTTGGATGCAAGAATTCACAGCTGAGCCAGAGCTGCAGGGGGGGAGACAGGATGTTTCTTTTTACTTTTTTCCTCCTCTTATTTCTTAGCAGAACTGAATTTTAAGAAAAACTCATGCTTTAATTTGAGTGTGATCATTCCATTTGCACTCAGTTATGTCAGGGGGATCCCATCCCTTATTCCTCTTCTAGAGGTTCTCCCATTCTTCATACTCCCAGTGCTGCAGGGAGTGTGCTCTTGGCCCATGTGAAGAGACCTTGCAGAGGACAAGGTGGGGAGACATAAGTCTAGATCCTTGCACACCTGCACATACCCTCTTCCCAAACTGTGTCCTGGCTGTGGTCAGAAGAAAGAAAGAAGGGAAGGAAAGTGTTGCTTGCACATAGCAAATGGCAAGCTGCTAATTCCTGCAGACGGTGAGATGCTGAGGCCCCAGGGAGATGACTTCTAGCAAACGGGTTTTCAACCTTCTCATTACGGCAACAAAAAGCTCCTTTAAGAAAGTGGTCTACTCTGGCTGCTATAGCAGCTTACCCATTACAATGCTGACATTTTCTGGACCATGTGCCAAACGAGTGCTGAGGGGTGTGCGTGTGTGTAATGCACATAATGTGGAGACAGGCAAGGGGCTGTTGGTTAGCTATTGCAGAGAACAGAGCCTGTAATGCTGCGAAGGAGGGAGTTTTGTCAGATCAATTTGCAAGCTGCTTTCAGCTGTCAAGGGATTACAGTAAGTTTCTGGTGCTCTGTTTGGGGTACACGTGCTTCTCTGCTTCTCCAGGAAAAGCAGAAAGTGTTGACACTGCTATGTGTTGCTGGGGCAGGCTGTTTTCTCATGTCTGCTGCCTTAATCAGCTTACTGACTCGTAGTACGTGGTGGTTTGGAGAAAAAGAGAGGTGAGGGATGGGCTGGTGGCTTTTCTGTCACATCCAGAAAAGACGATAGGGTGGGAGGTGATGGGTTTTGGAGGAGATGGATTGAAATTAAGTACATCCATTTCTTGGTAGGCTAGTGCAATTGTTGGAGTATCAAATATGTAAGAAATGCAGCATGCTTTGGCTCCCTTAAGAAACAAGGAAATGGCCTACATTGCTTCATAAAGGTGAGGAGATGGAGAATTTAATCTAAGCTGTGTCATAACAGGCTAGCACTGTTAGGGATAGGAGGCTCTGTCAGTCTGTGGTTAATGGTGGTGGTGAACTAGGTGGCCTCAGCACCAAGTAATGGAAATAGTTACCAAGCTCTCGTCTTCAGCCTGCTTTGTTCCCCTGAAGCCCGGAGTGACTGGGGGTGATTGCCACGTGTTGACGTAGACTGATGTATTTCTGGTGCAGTGCGATCATGCAAAGAACTGAATTATTGTGGTAGCTGCTGGTAGGCAACGCTCTCTGTGCCTGAAGAGCAGAGTACAAGTAGCAGTCCTTGCTTTGGCCTGTGCTTTGGGAAGCTTTAAGCTGTCAGTTAGGACCACAGAACAGCTATCCTTGCAGAGGAAGATGACCCAGGAGGTAATGAGTTGTTTTGAAAATTTCTCTGCAAGTGTCGCCATGGGAACTCCCTTCTGCCAGGCGCTTCCAGCACATCCCTGTGGTTATTCTGGTAGAGAACTGGGAGAGGCCATAAAGCTAACCACACGATCTTCCTGCCAGATATTGTTGGTGACCCTGTGTGTGTCTGGACAAAAGCTGCAGGACAAATTGCCATGCAGAGAAACCCATTGAGGGATTCTTTTTCCTTTCCTTAGGGACTGTGATGATGGCTGCCGTGTTAGAAACAAAGGAGGTTCTGGCTGATCCTTGCTGAACTGGGGTAGGAGACCAATCCTGTGTATTATTGCATTAAACCTCCTCTTTTCTTTCTGCAGGCTGCCCAGAAGGGAAGAAAGTTGAATTTATTACGAGCTTACTTGATGCTCTGACTACGGACATGGTACAGGCTATTAACTCAGCAGCTCCTACTGGGGGTGGGAGGTGAGTCCAGAAAGCACTGAGGCTGAATGCCACCAAGGTGACTGCAGGGCTCTGGGTGTCCTCTGGGTTGGTGGGGGAGGATCTGCGCTGCATCTGAAGATGCTGCTCTGTCCTGTCATCCCAGCCCTGCCTGCTGCCTCCTGCCCCTCCTCCCTGGCAGCTGCTCCACCATAAAGGTTAGTATAGCCCATTTGAAGTGTGAAATGAGAGCTCAGTGGGAGGAAGTGGCTTGTTCTTTTGTCCCCTGGTGCATGAAAAGACCTAATAAAATGCAAATGGATTGAAGGAGACCGTGTGGCCTAGTGGCTACCGCAGGGAGTGAAGAATGCAAGCTGAATTCTTGGCAGTACCAGTGCTGTGGTTTTGCTGTGGGGCTGGAGCCAGCCCACCGATGAGGAGAGGAGCTGTTTTTCATGTTCTGACTGGCTGCCTGTTCATCCCACTTGGAAGGAGCAGTAGGTCAGGCCTGTTGAAGAGGTGGGCAGAAGTCTGCATTTCTGGGGAACTGGAGAAAAGCTGAGGTCTTGTCTCCCCCTTCTGCTTGATCCCAGCAAATCCCCTTAGCACAGGAGCTGCAATGCTGTGGTAGGACAGGTCCATGATGGATTTAAATGAAGTGCTATATTGCCTTAGCTATGCAAGACTTCTGTGGTTTTGGATTCCCCTGACTGCAGAGGGAGTCAGTGCTAGTTTAGCACAGAGGGATGCCATGAGGGGGCTTATATGCATAGCGGTGCAGAGATGAAGGAGGTACCTCCTGTTACTTCTGTGGGTATCGCTCCAGCATATTGAGAGTAGTGTTGATCCCCTGCTTTCTTCTTTCAAAATGTAGAAGGAAGCAGTGTCATCTTTAAGTGCTCAGGACAAAAAACTTCTTGGGTGGCACCTCTGTGCCTCTTGGTTTCAGGATGGATTGCCTGTGAACCCATATGGTTTTAACTTCGCATTTGGACCTTACAAAGGCCAGTGGCTGAGTGCCTGCATACTGAATGTTCTGTAACCCATCGAATTAGCAGTATATGCCTAGCATGTCTGCATTCATATAAACAGGATAAAAAATGCCCCAAGGATGGGAAATACGTTGTTCTCTCCCAGCTATAAGCATTCCAATGTCAATTCTGTCTAATTTGCATGGTTCAAATGCAGTGGGTAGGGGTGGTATTTGGTATTTATTTGGCATCGTTGGCATTGGGACTGAAACTTAGCCAATGTAATCATCACTCTTAAAATAAAGTCTAATATAAACCAATATTGTAGAGACCAGAGATGTATGCCCGCACCGCATTTCTGTAAACCAGCAGGCTTGCTTCCTAATGTTCCCCAAGCTTTGTGTATTTCTCAGCTTTCAATAGAGGCATTTCTGGTAGAATTTGTCACTTCCCAGTTCTTCACACAGTCATCATGTTGATTTATTTTCAACTGTAGTGTCAGCAGCCCAGTTGCAAGGGGAAAAAGAAATCTTTTAGCAGGTTGTCCTTTATGAGGTGGAAGACTGCTACCACCCAAATACTCTGCCTGCCTACAGCCATGGTAAAATTCAGGAAACTGCTTGGACATAAACTTCCATGCACATCAACCAGATGAAGTGCATACCCCAAAGAACAGGACATTTCAAGGAATTTTTGATACTATATAAAAATTTAATCAGTACAGCTTTCCTTTCATATGAGTTTGCTGAGCTGGGAAGCTGTCTCTGTGCGATAAGTTCTGCTTTCCAAGTTTCCCAAGGGGAGGAATGTCCTGAGTCCTCTCTTCAGGAACATGTGAAATTGTCTGGGTAACCTAACTTGACTTTGGCACTGGAAATGAAAGCTCTTTTCCAAAATGAAGGGATATTTTACTTATATACTTAATCATAGGGTTAATTCATTTCTGGCCTTAATAACTAACAAAATACTGGATTTATGACAGTGCTTATCCTGTATTTTATCATGTTGAGAAAACGAAAAAAAAAAAGCTAGAGATCTGGCCTTCTGATTTTTCTTAACATCAGTCATGTCAGTTTTAATATCTTAGTGCCAGTTTTCTTACTGTTGAGGCAAACTTCACTTACTGCAGGCTCTTGTCTGTCTTTGCTATAGTGATGGCAGAACAGAACAGCTTCTGTATTTAAACAGGCACTGGCTCTCTTTGTGGTCTCCCTCTTTCTGTTCCTTTACAGTGTTCAGCATTTCATCCTCCTCGGCCTCTTGTAGATTTTGGACAAATACATCCAGTGATCTAAGGCATATGTTAATGTATCACTAGCGAAGCTTGCGCCTGTTGCAGAGGGCAGGTCAGGCAGACAACAAATCATAGCCCCGTATCAGTTGGCTCCATATATTGTCCTATGTATTTTAATCAGTCGGAGAAGCAGCAAGTAGCAGTTTTAGGGAAGGGAGGGAGTATTCCTGTTTCCCCATGGCAGCAAATAAATGATACTGGCATACAATATGCATCTTTAGTATCAACATTGAAATACAGGACCAAACACGGACCCTTTCCAAACTGTTAGGGGCTGAACAAGCTTAACAGTGAGAGTCTTAAGGAGCTCAGCCTTCCTTGGGGTATTCAAGAAAAGGGGCGGAGGAAGGTTGAAAGACAATTTTGTATAATCTAAGTATCTCCAGAGGGACAAAACCTCTGCAGGCTCTTTAGTGTAGCGGGGAAGAACATGATTAGCTGAACTTAAACAAACTTGTGATCAAAATTTCTTTAAAGCAAGGGCAATTCTGAGGCAGATTCCCTCTCTCCGAAGCTTTCATCTTAGGTCTGATGCCTTTCAGAAAGACTTGCATTAGTCAAACCTGAATTATGCTCCTAAGAGTAATTTGATTCATGTTCTGTGAATATGAGCTACAGGAAATCAGATCAGATGACGCTGCAGCCTGTAGTCTGTGTCTGGATACGTGGAGTGAAAACTTCTTGCATTTGCTGAGTGTCTTCATCTTCAAGACTTTACCTATTTATGCTGCAAAGCTATCTGTGGCTTTTCAATTAATGTCTGTATTAGCTTTTTTTTTTTGGGGGGGGGGGGGGAAGAGAAGGAGGAGCATAGGGAGAAATGAGAGATCTGCATTTAAAGAACACATTGAGCTATTGAGCTGTGCTAAACTGCACACTTTATACTTGGCACACAGAGAAACAATCTAGTAGCAGTAAAGTGAGGCTGTACAACTTGGATTGCTGCAGGCCATGTAAGTAAAACCTGATAAGACTTCTTTTTTTTATTGGGCATGCTTAAAACAACCTTGTAATCCCTTATAGGTCTTGTCTCGTTTAAGCAAGTTCAAAGCTATTGACTTTAATTGAGTTACTCTTGCTTTACAATAATGTAAATGAGATGAGGACTTCCCTTCCTCATGGCCCTGGTTTATATTACAACAAAATAGGCAAGTAGACTTCATTTAGACTTTTGAAACAGAAAATCTCTGGTAAAATTCATTCTTGAATTTAAGTTTATATAATAACTCCAAGGCACAGCTTGTTACTGTATGTTTTCAAAGTAATTAAGGGAGCGCTTGTAGGAAATTGGTTTATTAACAGTGTTTGGTATACTTCTCGAAAAGATGCATAGTAGAATTGTTCACATATAAATCCTATATAATAGGAGCAGAACTTCTTAAAATTTAGCCTTTGGTTTAATACAGTTTAGTCTGTTTTCTAATTGAGACGTACTCGTATTACACAGGGCCTAAACTAAAATAGACCAAAGGGGATCCCAGCCTGGGTTTCCCTGATCTGAGGAACTCTCTTTGGTCCCTGCCAATTCAGAAACGAATTTTAGTTGCCAAGATGTGTGCACTATGGCTTGCTGCATTATCAGCAAAAATATTAATGCCCTGTGGAATTTTGGGTTAAAAGGGCAGCTTCCAACAGCCACCCTTATCATGTAACACAGCAGCTGTGTCCCTTCATTTTAAGTTGCCAGTTATTCCCCATGTAATAGGCCTAAAAAGTACTTCAGAAAATTGCCCCCAAGGTTCCCTTTCATGCTGCAGTTGAGCAGTTTGAAGCAGGCAAGCACAGCTCAGCACATCTCCAGGGTGTTCTGAAGCCGAGCCATGTTTTAATAAAGATTGACACTTTCAAACGGTGCAGGGAAGTTAATGCCCAACTCCTAATGCATTTCAATTGAAGTTGGATACTAACTTCTCTTTGTGCTCTTATGGAAATTTTAGCCTAATTAAAGATATGGAGGAGTTCATGTAAGAGGAGGATCTTTGAACAGTCGATGAAGAGTGAAGGAGGTGATTTTTAAACCTCCTAAATGATTTAACCCTCAAATCTTCAGTGAAGTTGTGTTCAGCATAGTGTTTCATACACAACTTAGCCGGAGGAGAGGAAGAAATGGGCCTGTAATAGGAAGATAACAAGTTTTAGCTGTAGAGGAATTACACATTCCCCATAATGAATTCAGATTGTGTGGTACCCTTTTGTTTAGTCTGAACACAGCATACTTTTTTTTTGTTGGCTTCTTGATTCTTTGGCTACAGGAAAAGGAGAATAATAAAACAAATACATGAGGGTAATCCTCTTTGATTCAAGACATGTTCCACTGTTACAGCTTTTAACTTTAGAATAGCCAGCTACAAAGAACATCAACAGGAAAGTAAGAATAGTGAGAACAATTTTAAATTTTACCTCAGTTTGTTAAACTCTTATCACTTTCTACCACTCCCCCAGGCATCATGGTGGACATCATGAATGCTAATTGTGGGCACTGACTGGCAGGGTCAATCCTGTCATTTCTTCAGCTTTGCCCTCATCCATCCTTTGTTCAGTGACAGCACCAAGCAAGGTAGGCATCCTTGCAAAGTATTTTCAAGTCACAGAATCTTACAACTTTAGCTACTGTCAACATCCCAACTTCAGACATACCTTATGTGTTGAAGCTGGCCTGTTTTTGTTACTCCATTGTCCATCAGTGTTCTTTTCCCCTCTGGTTTATAGTTTCTGCAGTCCAGTTAGGTGATGTTGGGCTGGTCTACTACCTTTCTCTCCTCCTGCCTCAGCTGCTAGTGTTGCTACGTCAAGTTTGTATTACAACATGATAGGTTTTCTAAAGCTCTTCAAACGGGTGACCATCTGCTGGGTAGTTCAGAATTTGCAACCTCGCTTTCTCTCAAAGTGGTGTTCTGTATTGAGATTTTCTGTCACCTCAACAGTGCTGTGGGTCTGTGTAACCTGGGCAGTGGGATGCAATGGAGCTGCAAGTGTGCAGGGAGGAGCAAAGGGTCAGTTTTAGTAGGAATGGACTTTGTTTACTCAATAAAACTTAGTGGGACATATTATTATACTTAGCACAGTTCTGTAGTGGACAATGTGATTGCACACTGCATGTGGTGATGTCTGACATTTGCTGCTCTTGCATGCTTTGCCCTATAAGCCTCCCCTTCTTACCTGCTCCTTCCCACTGAGTTAACTCCTCCTTTCCTTGCAAAGGGCATCAAAGGCTGGAAAGCATTACAGTCTGCATGCAAAGTGCATACCCAAGCTGTCTCTTTGATATTTTGGCATATTCTTCTCTCTGCTCCAGAACTCAGTGCAGCTGCAAAAGTACATGACCATGTTTTTTAATAGCCTCTCTGCTTTCTTCCTGTACCCCAGTCACACCAGACGATAGGAAGGTGTTCTGTAGAAGCATGTCTTGACTGGAAAACAGTATTGTTAAAAGTAAGAGTATCTTAACCCGCTTATCTCTAAGCATAAGCCACCTCAGAAATAAGTATTCTCCTCCTATAAGGAGAAAACTGACATGATAGCACATTATACAGGAGGAGGATCAAAAGCCTAGTTAAAGACTATATATGTGATGCCAAAAAATTAGTAAGAAAGTTGAGAGCAGGTTCCCTGTCCTAGGCTGTTGTTGACAGACCATGCTTCTTTTCATTGTTGGACTGTGGGTGGGCCTATGCTGCGTAATGGATTTAAACTTGCTGCTTTAGGTACTGAAGTGATCCAGCAATAGCAGATTGGATTTGGAAAGTCGGCTCACACAGAGCTCTTTGCTTCCCCAGCACTCGTTCTTTAGGATTGATTGTTTTGCCATAGAGTGCTAAAGAAGAACAATTAGGAAGAAAAGTAAGTACAGCTGTAATGTAGTCAACACAAGAAGGCTGTCTGCATTTTGCCAATGTCTGTCTTTACTAGGTCTAACAAAGCTGCTACAGCACTGGAATGAGAGACTGGAATTCAGTGGATTTTTGTGTGGCTGGTGTTAGAGCAAGAGACGTTTTGCTGGGAGTTGAGAATGTACAGGGCAGCTTTATTCTCTTGGTTTTTCTAGTTCCTTTACAGAATGAGTAGAGAGACAGCCCAACAAAGTTTGCGTCTGAGGACTGGTTTATTTCTTTTTGCAACAGCAATGGAGAGGTAATAGAGGGAAATTCCCCTGGAATACTCCTGCAAAGTCTGTGCTTGCGGGATGATTAGAGCCACTGGATTTAATTCTGCTGACCCAGCTGATATGGTTGTTGTCATGGCACATCATCAAAGTTAGGTGGCTAAGCAGTGCTGTGAAGCTGCATCAATTCATGTTTCATGGATAGTGCCTAAGAGTCTTGCATGGGCAGCCATCAAAATCAAGATAGTTACAGTGTTGTAATCTCAGCCTTCTTTAGTGTATCATGTGATTTGATGAGCCAGGGAGATATGGCTGCACTAAGATGTTGTGGATCCTTCCTGTGCTGGGATGCTGGATGATGATCAGAAAGGGCAGGCAACCAGCTCAAGAATTGCAGTCCTACCAATGCAGTGAACAGAAAGTGGTAACAACACAGAAATGACCGTGTCTTCTTTCCTCCTGCAATCAAAACAGTTAAACTAATTCCCTTCAGCATGTTGCACTTTTTAGCATGAGCTCTCAGCATGTTTGTAATGTCAAAGATGGATGTATCATCACCTCATGAGTCAATGTATTTGTATTAGACTATGGATTTTCCTAATTTTCTTTACGGAAGCACTGAAGTGGCCTTTCTTGGTAACTTAAGAGCTCCTCCGTGGTGTACTGTTGAGAAAGAGGCACTCTTAAGTCCTGCTTCCGAGTGACTCTGCAGCAGGTAGAGAGAAGCTTCTGTTCCTGGTCTGTTGTCTTTCTGCTGTTGGTTTTGAGATGCTCTGCTGTCTTCTTCATTTCTGCCTCTCCAGTTGTGGGCATTCAGGAAACAAAGGGCAGGTCAAGATGTGGACAAGGGGAATCTCCAGGCAAAAGCTCCCATTTTATTCCTCTGTCTCAGCAAAAGCAGAGGAAAAAAAACATTGTCTCTTGCAATACAGAACTTCCCTGTGGCTGTTGGAAGCACACTGGTCTTCAAATGACTGCCAGCTCATTTCCAAAAGGGAAAGAGGCTTATTGCTGTATTCGTAAATGTCATAAAAACAAGCCACAGGATGTGTTTTTATTCTCTCCTGTCACTCTGGTCTTTGCGTACAGTTCAAGGCTCTGAAAAACCCAGGCACTCCCTTAGCATCCTGGGGAGATTTTTTGTGATTTCTGCATGTCCGTAGGTGGCTCCAGGGGCTTTCCTTGTATTTTGGCTCTCAAAACGAAGCCAGATTTATTCCCAACCTCTTCATCTGCTCCCCGCTCCCCCCTTCTCCCCCAGTGTTTATCCCACTGTACATTGGCCAGATGTTTTAACTGAATCTTAAGCTGCTTCTCTGCTAAGAATTAAATGGTGGAGATAGTTTCAAGTAAAACCTTGGGAAAAACCCGTGGTTTATTTGCTACTTCCTACTCTGTGTGTTTACTTCTTGTGAAGATACAGATGTCTCTGGGTAAGGGCTACCTTTCTAATCTGTATCTTCATTTTCAAAAGCTATCAGAGAAGGTTAATGAGGATCTATCTTCACCACCTAAGGTGCATTGCTTGCTTTCCGCATGTTGGACACTCCACTTTAGTAGTGATTTAAATTACCGTGGTAGTAGGGAGAGGTTTTTATTTTTCAGGCTCTGTAGCTGAGTTTTAGAGGCAAAACTAGTCATATTGGAAGATCAAAAGAATTTTCTTCTTTCTAGTTCCCAGCAAAGAAATTTTCAATAGCAATTCAAGTATATATCCTTCCGGTTTCTGAAACAAGGTCAGTGACAGTTTTCAAGTGCATTTTATAAGGTACATGGATTCATATTTCCCCATCAGCTAGAATGCCCTAAACTCTCAGCAGAATCTGGAGAATCTCCAGCACGCATCTGACACCACTTAAATGGTATATGACATAACAGTGCCCGTTCAGTGATGGCTTGATGTCAAATGGCAGCATTCTCTATTCATGCATCTTCAGCTGTTGCTTTCCTCCTGCTCCTCTTCTCCTTCTCCCGGATATTGTTTGTTGCTGTCCAGAGAAAGAAAATGTGAGCCAAATAATGTCAAACTTGTAATATTGCAGTGAGTAAGAAATTAAGCAAACTGAAGTTGACAGTTCTGTGGTACTGCTTTTAGTGGATTTGTGGTGCTTGTCTGCTGTGGAATTCTTGTGTAAAATTAACCATGTGAAAAGCATTAAACATGCTGAAAATGCAGCACAGGAGTTCAGATCATATAAATAGATACAGCCAGAATGTTGCATCTTGCCAAGGACATTTTCAAACACTGAATGTGTCTTGCATTAAATGAATTTGTTCCCTTTCTGAAGTCTAGATGTTGCTGTCACAGAAACTACCATGACAGCTGACACATACAGTTCTCCTGCTGGTAACTTGGATGGGAGCCCAAGGGTCAAACGGACCATGGAGATCACCTCATGCTCTCTAAAGGGGATCCTTCTGGGATTAGGCAGGGGTTCAGCAATTGGTGTGAGGAGAACCAGAGCTACTGAGGATATCAGTCTGAAGGAATCTCTTGGCACCACTTGTGAATGCTAAGGGACGTTTTTAGAAAAAGTTCGTCTCTCTCAAAAGAGCCCAGCTAAAAAGAGGAGATTGTAAGATCTGCATATTTTTGCCTGCTTTAAATGTGGCATAGTAAGCATCTGACTGGGCGAGCAGCTTTGGCTCCTCAGCACATGCTTGCCAGTGTTGGTGAGAGCACCCATTTGTCGGGGGCCTTTGCTTCCCCTGTTGCAGGTTCTCTGAACCAGACCCCAGCCACACGCTGGAAGAGCGAGTGGTGCACTGGTACTTCAGCCAGTTGGACAACAACAGCAGCAATGACATTAACAAGCGGGAGCTGAAGCCTTTCAAGCGTTATGTGAAGAAGAAAGCCAAGCCCAAGAAATGTGCCCGGCGTTTCACTGACTACTGTGACCTCAACAAGGACAAGTCAATCTCGCTTCAGGAGCTGAAGGGGTGCTTGGGAGTCAGCAAGGAAGGAGGTGAGTGCCTTTCCTTCCCGTTGCATGAGAATAAAAGGCTTGACATGGAGCTAGCAGCAAAGTCAGGAATTGATTTTCTCCTGGGTGATTCAAAAGTGCCACAGTTTGTGAGGAAAAAGTGGGATTAATACTCTGCTATGCAAATGTAGTTATTTGTGTTACGGCTCTAATTTACATCCCTTATCATGAACCTTTGTGCTAAGCACTATACAGAAGCAGGGTAAAAAAGTGAACCTTGCCCAGGATGCTGCTGATAATGCAGAAGTCCTTGGAAACTGTAGTTCAGTTCAGGTCCCTTCTGAGTAACACGCTGCTAACAATATTCTGTTGTCTCAGCCATGTAGGTTGGATGATGTATGAGCCAGCACAGGCCCTGAGCCAGCACAGGTCCAGAGACCTTGTTGACTAACAGAAATAATACTTATTTTCATTGCTAAATCCAGCATGCAGGAAAGTGGATGACGCAGAGAGAAAAACTCCAAAGGGAGGTGCAAGGCTGTACAGTTGCCCTTTTTCAGAGTTAAATTGCACTTTAAGATTGGGAGAGAAATAGGGCATATGAATAACATACTTTCCTTTCTGTTTAGTGCCTGAGCAACCAACCCACCCTCCTTCTGTTTCTTTCATCTTCACCTCATCTTCTGTTGGGACCTGGACCAAGTTGATATTTTTGGAAATGTTATTAATTGAAACTGTTCAACACAAATTCAATAATTATCAGTCATTCTTAACTGTGGGCAGATTTGCTTGGCAGAAGAAGGCAAACAAGGAGATTCCAGGGGACTAATTTCCTGTGCAGGTGTCTTGGCTCTGTGGGCAGCTCTTGTTATAACCGTCATGCTGGTTGGGAAGGGTGGGTTGCTTGCTTTCTCCAGGCTTAACCTTTCCTTAGTTCTTTCCTCAGGTTTAGCACAAGTCAGCACATTTGGGTGTTGGGAAGATGCCTCTTCCACGTGCTTTGCTAACATCTTAGTTATCATAATAATCCTCTTGCATTACTTGGCAGCTGTGAGAAGCATTCAGCTACCCTAGTTCAGTGGAAGTTTTTTTGTTGGTCGTTGGTACCATACTGAGGAATGACATACCAAAAGAGCAACCCTGTTCCTTAATTTTATTACCTTCCCAATAAGTTGAATATGCTAAATGAGTTTTATTGCTATTTGGCCTGGAATAAGACTCTCTGGAATCTGCTGCCTTGGCCAACTAACTGTTCAAAATTTAGTTTATGGGGATGGGAGAGAAGGTAGGGGGGCGGGCAGGAGAGAAGAAAGAAAATGTGCATATTGGAGCCAGTGTGAAGGGGAAATAAAGCAGCAAGACATTGTTATGAGTGCCTGTTTGTGCAACTATTTGCTGAGAACACAGCCTTGACCTTTCATGGTTTCTTCCATTGTATGAGGACAGGATTGTGTGCAAAAAGGGCTTTGACCTTGTTTTATCATACAGCTTCATGTACCTACAAAAGGCCTGATAGGCGTTGAGGATCAAAGATAAATGGGTAAGTTATACGGAAGGAGGAACAAGTGGGGCTAAAGAGCAGTAGAAGGAGCAGTGCAGTGAGCAGGTACTAACAGTAGAAAAGCTCTTGGGGAGAGTACACGAGGCGCAGTAAGCAAGTTTGTGATGGATCTTTTCTAAGAAGTCATGAATTTGTGAGGGTAAATGACATGTTTGCTCTGCTTCCTATTCACAAGAACTTCTCAATTAAGAAATAACCAGTAGCTTACCCCTTCTCCACCTTTCCCTTACCCTGATACCCTGGGTGTATGTTGTCAATCAACTAGTTCATGTATTTGGTCTCTGTTTCTTTCTCCATACCATGGCCTCCAAACATCTGCTGGGGCTGAGGTCACTGTGGGTCCAAGCCAAGAGCTAGTCGGAAACCTTTTTGATGATGTACTTTCAGTTGTAAACTGCCAGTCAGTTGAAACCAAAACCTCTCATGGAAATGTTTCTGTTTCAACAAAAGCTTTGTTGAAAAGGTTTTTCTGGTCTGGATTGGATGATGAATGGTTGGAGGGAGACAAGGAAAGTCATCATTTCCCCTGGATATACTTCATTACAAATGAACTTGCTTCAGATGTTCCAAATTGTGGTTGAGTGTCCAGCAGCCTTAGGATTAAAATTAAGTGGGTGGTCATTGTAGGTGAAGGCTTCTGCATTTTTGTGAGTGTTTTGGTTTTGGGTTTTTTTTATGCGTCCAGTTCCATTCAAACATGGAAATAGAGTTGCTTGAAGAAAGCACGTGGCATAGGATAAATCAGAACTGTTGCATGCCTCTTGGGCACTAGATAGTCTAAATAAATAAGATTTATGTGTGACAATTCAGCTGGGATATTCATAAGGACAAACCTGAATCTCAGCTCTTTCCAGCTTAGGATCAGATCTGTCCAAGACACATAGTTCTGTCTGTCTTCCCCTCCTCAGTAGGTTCTTGATGCCTGTGGTAACCTAATATGTGGGAGCTTCCAGACAGGTGTTCTTCAGTGAGGAAAATACCTATCCAGTCAGCTGGCAACCCTTCCTATTTTCCATCCTTAGGATGACCTGGAAAGTTGCTGGGAAATCTGCTAGGTCAGGTAGCTGCTTTGCACAGCTCTCTCCCCTCTGCTTAAACCAGATGGAAAAATGCCATTCCTGCATCTCAGAATGGAGTAGCCACATAAAGCCAGCCTTTGAGGGCTTGGAGAAGCCTGCAAATGGTTTCTTAAACTGAGGCAGAACAGGCAGAGAGGGCTTGTAGCTCTGAGTGTGCCGGAAACAGTCTTTGCCATCATTTGATCTACAATTGTCTGTTTGAGGAACTGTGAAAGGAAAACAGACTGATTTACAGCCTGTTAAAAGTTAGCATTCATCAGTGCAGTCTGCGTAGCCTGAGTTGAGGGGGGGGGACCATCTGTGATCAAAGAACAAATTTAACTCTGTGCATTAGTCAAAAGGCAGGGTCCTTGAGAGGAGATAGACACGTGCTGTCAAGCTTTGCTGGAAAGTTACTGGACCCAAGAGTAATTGGAGTCCAGTGATCTTGAGGAGGAGGACTGTCAATCTGAGCAAAGCTTATATTAGTTGTGCTGACTGCAGAATGCTGGAGTTGAGTTTTGCCTCTATATTCTTCCAAATTCAGAAGACAAAGTCAGCATTTTGTGTGTGCCCAAAGCGGAGCTGAGGGATTAAGCAGCAAAGAAATGTCCCTCTGCCAGCTGACAGGAAGTTTCCTTTTGCCAGTTCAGATCCCGTGATTGCTTTGCCATCCAAGAGCTTGTCAGACAGTAGGTGTTGGGCACTCTTTACAGGCTGTGAAGGCTTCTGGGGTGGAACCCAGCCACAGTTTGTGCCAACAGCCGGCTCCCAAGAGCACAGCCCAGAAACAGGATCAGAATGTCTTAATTAAAATGAGTGGGTGTGTAAATAGCATGTCACTTTCTACTGAAGCTGAGCAAATAATACAGAAAGAAGGAAAAATAATGGACAGTCTAAAGAGCAGATTTAATTCAGTGATATTCGAGGCCTTTCTTACTGGTATCTGCAGAAGTGACTGACGCTCTGTGTGCCTAAGAGACTTCTGGGAATGAGGATGCTCTATATCACTGCTGTGCAAGCAGCTGTGTGGGAGCAGGTTGCAAGGAACGGTCACCAGGGAAAGGCTTCTGGACCAATAAGGGTAGAAAGCTGAGGATGGTATGAGAGGTATGGTGACTCAACCCCCTCCCTGGGCAGCCTATTCCAGTGTCTGACCACTCTTGCTGGGAAAAATTCTTTCCTAATGTTCTGCCTAAACCTACCCTGTTGCAGCTTGAAGCCATTCCCTCTCATTCTATTGCTAATTACCTGTGAGAAGAGACCAGCACCAACCTTTCCTTTCAAGTAGTTGCAGAGAGTGACAAGGTCTCCTGTCAGCCTCCTCTTACTCCAACTAAACAGTCCCAGCTCCTTCAATCGCTCTTCATAAGATCTGCTCTCCAGGCCCTTCACCAACTTTGTTGCCCTCCTCTGCACTCACTCCAGCACCTCGATATCTCCCTCAAGGTGTGGCCTCACCAGTGCTGAGTACAGGGGGACAATCACCTCCCTACTTCTGCTGCTCACACTATTTCTAATACAAGCCAGGATGCCATTGGCCTTTTTGGCCACCTGGGCACACTGCTGGCTCATATTCAGCCACTTGTCAACCAGAACCCCCAGGTCCTTTTCTGCCAGGGAGCTCTCCATCCACACTTCCCCAAGCCTGTAGCGATGCATGGGGTTGTTGTGGCCCAAGTGCAGAACCTGGCACTTGGCCTTGTTGAAGCTCATCCCATTAACGATGGCCCATCGATCCAATCCAGCCCAGTCCCTCTGTAGAGCTTCCCTGCCCTCATGCAGATCAACACTCCCACCTACCTTAGTGTCATCTGCAAACTTACTGATGGTATGCTCTATATCCTTGTCAAGATCATGAATATCAATGGGCCAGTGTGAATCAGGACATGAGTATTGTGTTGAGGACACAAACAGGGCTTCTGGTAGCGTGTTCCTCCTTCTGTGAAACCTTTGCTCAGTAAGTCTGAGGAATCATTTCTACCTATAAAAAACTGCTGGGCTTTCCTTGGGGCTTTTCCTTTCGAGAGGCACCTGACCTATCTAGTGTGGCTAGTGCTGCTACACAAGAGAGTGTGCTTGTGAGGCTGAGAAAATGCTCTGCATTATGAAACTTACTGAATGATGGGGTGTTACTCTCCAATACCCAAGGGTGTCCCAGATACATGTTAGTAACCTGCTGTCACCATCCTGCCGTATTCCTTCCTCTCTTTCATGCCTGCTTTATGCTGGGTGCCATGTTGTTTTGGCAGGGTTTTGCCTTCTGTAGGTCTGTGTAGCTGGTGTGTGTTTATATCAAAGGCAGCTGGCTGAAGGTGATACTCTCTGCGTTTGGAGTGACAGGTGATGTGCCTCAGGGTCACCTCCCAGCACAGAGAGCACACAGCCCTACCAAGCTGCCCGAAAGCTGTGCCCTGCTTTTTAATTAAGCATCCCTCCCATTTCAGGGATGCTCTCTGCCTTTTCTGTCAGCTTACCTGGACCTCCATGCCTCCTTCCGAAGACAAACAGGGCTCATTCACAGCAACGCACTGTAGGCACAGCTGCACTGGGTGCAAAAAGGGGAGTTTTGGGGATGCTTCTCCCTCGGCCGGGCAGCCGGGGCCGGGCCGTGCGCGGCCCAGCAGCGCCCTCCAGGGCCCGACTCCGGGAGCTGCTCGGCCTCCGCCGCTCCCCGCGGCACCGGGTCCTTATTGCCAGCCCGCGGGACGGTCCCAATTAGCTCTGGAGGCATCTGCCTCTTGGCAACGGAGCTCTGCTCGGTATACACGGGCGCAGGAGGAAGTGATCAGCGACGGCTCCTCTCTCATCGCCGGGGCGGATGGTGATATGAGGCCGGCATCCGGGGGCCTTGAAATAACTCAGCGTGTTTATACAATTTCTATTATTAATGATCTCTAAAGGGTTTTGCTTTCTGACCCTTTCAAACTCAGCCACTGCCACCTTTCTTTCCCCCTCTCTTTTTCTTCCCAGCGGTTCCGCTCCTGTCCTGCGGCCAGACGCCGGACACGGGGTTTTCCTGGTCTCACCCCTGCCCTCTGGGTTTTGGCTCATTTTACTCATCTGCAGAGCTAAGTTTTCTGTCTCTGTGAGCGTGTGAAGTACTTAGTGTGCAAAGCAAGCTGTGCAGCCAGGTCAGATGCACAAATCAAAGATAAGTGTCTTGGTCGGGGCCGGAGCAGAGGGTGGCAAGAGGCTTACTGCTTCTGGCAGGGAGCAGAAGTTCCCCTTTCCAGCTCGTGCCTCATCTGAAATCAGACCAAGTAGCTGGCAGGAAACGTACCATGCTTTTGAGAGCTTCTGTAATTCCTAAACTGTCTGTACCCAGCGCATGGTAAGAACAGGTTTATTGTTGAAGAGAGAGCCTTTGTCATGAGCTCCATCTGGTGTAGGGTGCATGTGCCTGTGTCTCACAGAATTATGGAATCATCTGGGTTGGAAGGGATATTTAAGATCAAGTCCAACCATCAACATGGCACTGTTTAAACCACTACCTATCCACGTCCCTCAGCACCATGTCTACCCATCTTTCACATACCTCCAGGGATGGTGATACTTCCCAGGGTGCTCTCTCCGTCTCTGCTCACACTCGGACTCCGCTCACGATGCAGTCACAGCTTTGCAGTCTGTCCCTGCCCTTCTGCCAGGCATGAGTTCAGGTCTTTTGATTTTAGGCATCTGTTTGATTGGTTCCTAGCTAAAGATCTGGTGAACTTGGGCTATCTGTATTGCTTACGTCTTCCCTTTTCTGGCTGTGCCCTGTCTATATGATGTTATTTTGCTTGCTCTTAGCAGAAACTGTTTTGAGAAACTTCATGGTACTACTTGCGTCCTTCCTTTCGTCTTCTTCCTCCTTCCACAGTTTAGTTTAACCTTGTAATGGTTGCTTCTTGCCCTCTGGATTTCATGATAATTCAAATATTACAATACCAGGCATTTAACATCTCTTATCTCAATTATCTCAAGCATATTAATCTGATTCTTGCATGTGAATCTTAAGGATTGCTGGCAGGACTTGCTGTGTGCACAGGCCTTTCAACCTGCCCTATGGCAGCAGACGGTAGAAAGGCTCCTTTGTCATGCCATGGCATTTATTGCCTTTAATGTGGTTCTTGGATTTTACAGGTAGCCTGAGCAGTTTCCCCAGTGGAAAAAGACAAGGCCTTAACCCTTTCAGTGAGTATTTTGTCAAAATGTTTCATTTTTTTTTCCTGTGATAATCATGTCCCCCAAAATTAATTCTCCCCTGTTCTGTGTTCACAAATATCAACATAGAAACCACTGAAAACCAAAGTTGTTCATAAAAGGTGTGAATGTAATAACTTCAGCCTAGCTGCATCCTTGTGAAATCCAGTGCAGTGTCTTCAGCTGTGGCAGACAATACATTGCTAAGAATACAACAGTTATGGGATGAACACTCTACTACCCAATTCTCCCTGCTTCTGGCAAACAACGATTTAGGTGTTTTGTTGTGTTCACATTACATTACTCCATGGACAGCTTTCCATGAAGACTCTTCTCTGTCCTGGTGAAGGTCTGCTCTCCTCTGTATTTTGTGGCAGTGAATCACACCCTTTTATCAGATAAAAAAGCCAACTTTGATTTGCTTTACTTGGATGCTTCTCATTTTGGATTGTGAGAAACAGGCAGGAGAGAACTGCTCACTGTCTTTCTCCTGCCACTTGTTGTGTGATAGCTCTCCAACATATGTGCAGTTAGACTCCTTTCTGTGTCGAAAAGACCTAGGCTATGTGTTTGCTTAATGACAGAAGTCTTCCCATACTTCTTGCTATGCTTCCTACCTTTCTGGGTACCTTATCTGGGCCTCATGAGGTGTGCTGAACGGAGAACTGAAGGTAAAGATTAGCTGGGACTTACACATTGATGCAGTGATACTTCCTGGTGTATCTGCAGTTCTGAGAATGTATTTGATTTTTGTCTGCTGCTAAAAGCTGACCAGAGGCATTAGAATAAGATGTATCTTGTGGCTTCAAACTCCTTCCTAGTCGGTCAGTGTGGCTACTGTAGGGCAGGTCATCCCCGCTCCCCACTCTCACTGTGTTGCTTGTATGACATCGAAGTCAATCTGCTGCTATTATGAGCTGGTCGTTGAGCACTGCGAGTGCCTTTTGCAGAGCTGTGCAGTCCCTTTCAAATACGAATATTTGGAACCATTTTGCACTTGACAATATTCACCTCCTATGTCAGGGCATTTCCATTGGTGCTGATCCCAGTGAGGCCTGTGTGGCAACCTTTCTGCTTTCCAAAAACCAGATCCACACTTCTGCCTTCTCTTCAGAATATTTTCACCTGTAATTAATCCACAGAGCTGTTGCTCTGATCCTGTTAGAGCTTTGATTCTTTAAGAGCCTTTGATGAGAGGCTTAATAAAAGCTTTGTGAAGAAACAAGCGCAGGGATGTTCGCATCCATCTGATCTGCTAAGTAGCATCCTTGTGCCATCCACCAGGGGACACCAATGGCCCTGGCAGCTGAAAGAGCAGAAGGAGAGATGTCGGGCCAGTTGTTTGCCCAGACTGCATGCCATTTTCCACAGAGGAGGAGGAGGAGGAAGGAGAGGAAAGTGATGGTTTATGTTTAAAAATGCGTCAGTCCCCAGGGCTCCGTGTGACTCATTCAATGCTTTTTTCAGCAAGGCTGTCTCATGAGCCCCTGGTTGTTTTCAGCCTCACAGCTTACTTTGGGATCTCAGCCTTCTGAGGCCATGGCTGCTGCAGAGGCTGTACTGTATCTTTATCTGTCAGGTGCCCTTTTGTTTTTAATTTGCCTTTTTTTCCCTCACTTTCCCTCTTTCTGTTTTGTTTTTTCTCCCTCCTTGCCCACCCCACCCTTTCAGTAGGTCGCCTGGTGTAGCAGCAGAAGACAGGAAGGGAAGGCAGGAGCCACCCCAAAGGAAAGAAAGATCCAGCGACAGATGGACAGACACTTTGCTGCTTGTGAACATGCATGCAGCATCAGCAACATCCAACGTAGCAGAAGTGGCACCCAGAACATTTGCACTTTTTAATAATTGGTTTGGGTTTGGATTTGTTTTTAATTGCTTTTCAATGCCATTATCTAATACTTTAGAGAGTGGGGGGAAGCAGGATCATGACTTTTAAAAATTGGAACAGCTACTGATGATGTGAAATTGTGTTCACTGGGACTCAAAGAAAGAGAATTTTATATACTGTATATAAATATGTATGTAAATTGTACAGTTGTCTTGTACAGGGGTTGGAGTCACTGTTCTGTTCCTCCCTTTGCTTTGGAAGGCTTGTTAGGGTTAGTGGGACACTTTGCATTTAATGGATTACAGTAATGCATTAATTTCTGCCACCAAACCATCATTCAGTTGCAAAACTTAACATTGCTGTGCACAAAGGAGCAAGTCTATTGGCATGACTTGTGCTTTCAGATGTGCACACAGTGCCTCAGATACTGAATGCTTCTTCCAAGCAGCTGAACCCCTGTTTTTCTTACTGTAAAACCCTGTGCAACTCGAGCAGTTGGGCTTAGGAGACAGCGCAGATTTTGCCCAAGTATTGGTGCACTGCAAAGCTACGTAAAGAAAAGGTTTTTATTAAGGACATACAAAAGTAGTTTCTGCACCTCTTACAAGTTGGGTAGAAATGAATTGCAAATGTATTACTATCCACAGCCAGAAGACATGCTTGGCAAAGATGTGCCATGCCTTGGGCATCTAATGCTGTAGTGAGACATGGGAGCTACAGGCCTAGCAGAGTTGGCGGAGTGAAGTCACACATCTTCCTGTCTCACAAAGCACTCATCTGTACGTTGTAAACCCATAAAAATATCGAGCAGCCTGCTAAAAGCAGCATCAGCCTGCCTGCTGCTTTGCTAAAGAACATATTTGTCAGTGCAGAAAGACACAATCGTGCTGCTGGTTCCCAAGAGTCTGTTTTACTCGTGTTTCAGCTCAGAGTTTGGGCTGTGCTCACTGGTAAAGGACTGTCTGCAGTGACTGTCCTTGTCTTTGGTGGCTGTGAATCCCAGGCTTCTCTCTTGCATGATGGTGTGCCTACCCAGCTTAGAGTATCACTGCACCCCATCCGCTGTAATTAGTGCCTCCTGTGTTATCACACTCAGCGTCACATACAGTAACAGTGAAGGCTTGGACTGAGGACCCGGGTCTGCTGTGGCCACAGGTGCTGTTGCAACTACCAGCAGTTTTTCCAGAGTGGTTTCTTACTTAACTTCAGATACAGTTGTAGAGTCAGGGGTAGGGCAGGGACACCCATATTGGCATCCTAGGTTTGGGCAGAGTGTGATGGAACGGATGGTGTTTTGCTTTGTGCATTTCCAACCACTGGCAGCACTTCATTGATAGGAAATGTTCTGAGCAGCCTCCCACTTCAGACCTGACAATCCTCTCTTACCAACAACCTATAGCTGGAGATGATGACTTGCCATGCTAACATGAGATCACACCAACAGTTGCTTGTAATGCTATTGCATTACTGTAGAGACTGGGCTTGTCCCCTGAGGCTTTGTCACTTTGGTAGAAGATCTTGAGACATAGCATGTTCCATCTGTGGCACGTCATCATGATGATAGCATGAGATAACCACATCATAGCAGAAGTGTCCTGATGCAGTAAGTTAGTGCTTTGTTGCCAAAGTTAAAGTTAAAACAACCCCACAATCTTTCCATAAAAATCTTTTTAATATTAATAATAACAGCTCTTCCTCTGGGAAGTAGATTGGAGCCAATTAAAGCATTTGACAAGGTTACAGCCACCTCTGGTAATCTCTGAAGTATACATCACACCACTGTAATGTAAAGAAGAACTCTCTTTAACAACAGCAGATCCTGCTGCTGCTGGATCTTCAAGGTTCCTCATATACAATGTATGTGCTTTACTGGCCTGCAAGCTCCCATCTTCTTGATTGAATCTTCTCTCTTTAAATGCCCAGGACACATATTTTGTGTGTTGAAATGATTAGGTTTGGTGTGTAGTTAGAAATGTCTCTGTCACTCATTAATCCTTCTGTAGGAGTAAAGAATCCAACTGTATAAAAAAAAAATCCTCTCCTTTTTTAATATGCTAGTTCTAGGAATCTAAAAGCTCTGGCTGCTGGATTGATGGTTGTTTTGCATTGTTTTGGTTTTTTTAAAATGTATAGCTGCATCCAGCAAAAGCAGCCAGTTGGATTAAAGAAAGGTTCTGTCAGCTAGCCACTGGGGCCAGGCAATGCCCCGCAAGGTTGTGGGGGCAGTGCAGAGCTGCTGAAAGTCACTACATCTTTTTTCCTCATCCTTGTGTCCTTCCCCTCTCAAAGGCCTGCCTTCACATGTAGTTTGCAATTAAAATTGGGTCAGTTCTTCAAGGAAGCCAAACGAGGTGGCTGTTGATGTTAGGTTTAGCGCTAGTGGGTGTTCATATTGCTGTGCTGGAGCTGACTTTATGGGACTCAAGCATTATATTGTTTACCCTTTTAGTTTCCTGGGAGAAGTCCAAGTCCCAGCATGGTGGCTTGCTGGCCTCTAAGCAAGCAGCTTTTGGCAACACTTGTACATTGGCCTGCAAGACTCGGCCAGTGTGATTATGTCATGTCTGGGCAGGGCTTGGGTTACTTGTTCTGGGTTTGTCTGTTGGGAGCTCATGCTTGTCCCTATTCATATAATGTATGTAACTCATCCTATGAGTTGTCCAGTCTCTACTCATCAGAAGAGAGTACCACCTCAGCCCCATTCTTCCCTCATTGCTTTTACTGCCAGATAACTGACCAATCCACCTGGCTGCCAGGCCCAATGTGTCCTTATCTGGTGGTGGTAAGCATGTTCTGCTCTGCCTTGCATCAATAGCATGCGACTGAAGCTGGGGCACGGGGTGGGGGGAGGGGAGGGTGACAGCGTTTTGCCTGGAGGCAAACCCTGGGCATGTCTCTCCTCATCCTTCAAGTCCTCCTGGGCCTTTCCAGCTCTACTTTGAATGACAGCTGGAAACAGCTGGGACAGAGAAGAGAACCAGGGCTCCACAGTGCAAGTTATCTGCTCTTCCTGATAGAAGTCTTTCCTGTTTGGCTGATCCTCCAAGGATGTAGCGTGTTGGAGGGAACTGGACTATGGTGGGATTCATCCGCATGGAAGGCACCACATTCCGTGGCCCAAGTTTATATTGAACTTACCCTGCCCCAGCACATTTCTGCCGGTGACATTGTTAGACTGAAAGGCATCTGTTTGATTTTGACTTTTGTAATAAAATAGGTAATTTTTGCTCTGGTGTCTTGTGGTGATTACTTGTTGAATCTTGATTTCCAGAACTTGTCTCTTTCACATGATGTTCCATTACCTATGCAGTGCCTTAGGAGAGGGAATGGGACTTCTCTGCTCCAAGAGTCGTGTGCCAGTATTTGGTTGGGATCTGACATCCTTGGATGTTTCTTTGTAGTGCGTAAGCCTCCAGGTTGAACTGAAACATGCTCTGGAGTGCTTCTCTGGGGTTTGATAGCAGCTGCCTGCATCTGCATTAGGCTGCTTTGAAAGGCTGTGAAGTTTCAGCAAGTGGGTGGAGGTTACCGCAGAGGATGGGACCCACAGCCAAGTGGGATCTCACTGCCCGGTTTCCCTAAAGCAGGGATAGAATACAGGCACTGCACATCACATCTTCTTATCCCCACTGACCTTGGGAGCCTTCATAATTTACTTTTGCAGGTTAGGCCCCATAACCTGGGAGCCTGAAGTGCGGTCTTCTAGGTGTTGTCTGAAACTTTTTAATCCTCAAAGGTGTCAAGTAGCAAGCTATGCTGGGGAGCTGCTTCTACTGTAAAAAGTACTATTTCTTAAGCTACAAAGAGATGGTAAAGGCTTCATCAGAGGCTGCAGCACCAGGTCCATGATGGAGGAGGCTACATGCTACTGCCATCAAGCAGATAGGACCAGTTTTCTCTTCACTATGTCATTTCACTTGATCACATGTAATCTCAGATAATAAGGAGCCAACTCGTTTCTTTCACGTCAAAGGGGAGGTAGTTGCAGCCCGAAAGGGAGGGTTTCTGCTTGTATAGTATTCAAGGTGCTGGCTTGTTCAGAGGTGGGCAGAGAGGGGTCTGCCAAGACTCTTGTCTTGAGAAGTAAAGAAAAAAATGCAGGAGTGAATGACAGCCAATATGCATTTGTCAAGAATAGACTGGTGAACCAAGCTAATTTCCTTGTATTACTAAGGTAACAAGTTGTGGGGCTATGGGAGAAGCAGTAGTTGTCCTCTCTCAAGTTCTACAAGACTTAATTAAAAACAGGAAAACATTTTTTTTTTTTTTAAAGAAAGAGTGATTAATTGGCTGTGGTTCTTATTTCTGGTATCAGCATAAGATGCTCTGAGAGGCCTTCACCTTTCCCTGGCAGTGTAGTCATTCTGTAAGCAAGTCAAAAGAACTGCAAAGAGCTTTCTTCTGCCTCTGTTACCAACAGTGATAGTGCTAGACCTTTCCTCCTCCCCTGCCTCTTTCCCCCTTATCTTTGACATAACTAGCAAAATCCACATGCAGAATGTCAACCTCCTGACTTGGCAGCAGCCAGCCCTCACAAGCCATTTCAAAGAAAATAACTTGGCAACCCCTCAAAACCCCATATTAAATTGGACAACAGGATCTGCAGAAGTAGCGCTCCTCAGTCTGGAAAACACCTTGAAAGCAAAGTGGGTTAAAAAACCCACCCCCTCAGGAACTAGGAGTATAACGGCAAGTTTCACCTATGGAGTGTTTGTGAGAAAACCCGAGGCTGGCTGCTTTGAAAAGTAAAGTTTTCTGACATTCTTTATCCGAGAACCTGCTTACTGATTTTAATAGTTGTTTTTGTTTTTCAGTGGTGCCTTGCCTGTGCACACCAGGAGGTGTCTAGCTCTTGTTCAGGAAGCACCACCAGCTCTCTAGCACAAATGGATATTCCCACCTACCACAAAAGCACGAATGAATGTTTATTTCACTTCATGTTGATCTGGGACTCAGCGCAGGGTCTTCTGGCTTTCGACCCAGGCAGAGCAAGTAGTGGCTTTGCTGCATACATAGCCAGTTGGCATCCCCCCGAGGACAAGGCAGTGGCGGTGGGTGGCTCCCTGCCTCAGCTAGACCTGCGCCGTGCTGCCAGCGCATGGTGGGTGATGAGGGAGGCAGATGTCTGTGGCTCCCAGAGGTGGAAGTTTCCACACCTCGCCTTGTCTCCGGTGCCAGCAGGAATGGCAGGCCCAGGTCTCCTGCATGCAGTTCACAACTAGGTGGCCCTGCTTTGGATCTCAGAATAGCTCAGCACAAGATCTGTGAGTCTGGAGCACAGTTGAATTTAGCTCACCTTACTAAAATAGGCAAATTCAGTTCCACTACGAAACAGATTCTTAATTCATTGCTTTTTGGTGTGTGAACAAAGGACTCAAAACTGAATACCTTCATCCTCAATTTGGTGAAATGAATTCTTCTATAGCATCTCAGTGCTGTGTTTCAAGTCATAAAAGCTGCAGAGCTTGAATGTCTGTTATAGAGGACATCTCTGGCTTTGCATAGCACAAAGCACCATCGCTGTCTCCCTCAGCCATGATTTTGGCTGGGACCCCTCAAGTAATCTCTGCTGACTTTACCGTGTCAGAAAAGAGCTGCCGCAGCATTTGGCTGGGGAGATGGAGCTATTTCTGAAGTGACTTGGATGTTCTTGCTCCGAGCTGGCAGGTTGTAACAGGCAAAGCTACATGAAGATGGCTGAAGTTGGATCTCTTCATCTGCAGCCCTATGTGAATGTTAATTTCTGCATCATTTGAGCTGTTATGATTGTTTGGATGTTTGTTACAAGCTGCTTCTCCTTGAAATGCAGTTGAATACCAGACCTTTGTAGAATGACTTAGTCTAAAGTTCTTAGAAAATATTAATTATTAATTAATTCAGAAAACCGGTGGGTGGGCTGCAGGAGGCGTGGCGACCTGGTTCAGGAACGGCACGTCAGCCAACCCCAGGCCGCTCGGTCCATCAGCTCGCAGACACCAATGTGGTGGACGGCAAATGGCGTTTATTGATAGATAACACGGCATTATATAGTCTGGGTTCACAACATCACTTCCGTCTGCTTACATCCTGAACTAAGTGCTAAACGCTATTGGCTATAGGGAGAGGGGGGGCCTATCTTTCCATACATCGCGAGATCTTCCGGTCGCCAGACCCTAGACTGCAACATATCCCCCCTCCCTATGCCTAATTAAATTAGCTAAACGATAACAATGTTGAAACTCAATTTTTCTTCTAATTCTATACTTATTCTTCTTATTCTTCTTATATTATTACTATCCTTATTCTTAACATTATTCTTATACTCTTAT